>OY723387.1:8421533-8480668 GCA_963210295.1 Ophion ellenae | reverse complement strand
GGTAGAAATATATAGGGGTTGGAAGTCGAAAAGTTTGTATAACTTCAGAACTTTTCTTTATATACTTACGAAATCTCATTTGAGAGAGCTGAAAAAAGTGGACGATACGTGTTTTTGCGCTTTACGAAAAGCCTCGTCCGAGTTTTCGTTCTCTTTGCGGTATGTTATTCGTCATCGAAATCTGGAACATACTGTTGGAATACGCCGGGTGATTCGAAATTGCCGCGTACGTAGGTGGCGCTAGTAGGGCGACGCACGCGCGACCGAGGCGCTGCACGACTGGTACGTAACGGAAGATCCGTGCGCGTCGAAAGGCTGCTGAAGGACCCCGTGGCGTTCGGATAGTCCTAGGAGAGCGGGAGTGTGGAGGAATTCGCAACCAGGCATTCCGATCGAGAGGACGCGTTTCGAATCGCGGAGAGACGCAAAACCGCACTGTGTGAGCCTGTGATCGAATTGTCATCCGTGGAACAGTCGCTGTGCAGTTCGAGGGGAAACGCCGAGTGCGTGCGAGAATAACTTCAGGCGGAACTATACGCGAGGACGCGGCGTGCATCCAAGGGGTAAATCGCGAAATTATATAACGTCGCGCTATTAGTTACGACGCTGCTCCTTACTAATACATATATAATTTAAGCCCCTTGTAATTAATAACCGATATTCTTTTTCGTAATATTGCTTGAATATACATTTGTCATTAATTTTTTTAACGGCGGAAAAACAGTTTGAAGGGAATTTCATCCTCAAAGTTGGACACCATCAGTGTTACTGCACCAAATTAATCATCGTTATCACGAAAGGAAAAACGAAATCATTGTCCAGCGGATTGTATTGAGAAAATACAAATAATTCAACAGCTCATTGAGGGAAATAGATAACGATGGGTCCGCAAAACTCGCTATCTTAAGGCGTCTTCTCACTGTAGACGATAAAAAGGCTATTTTTATGCATTTTTTTGATAGGTTTATATCATAGACGTTGATATAAAAGTTGTTACACTTAATAAATACACTTTCGAATTCACAAAAAAAAAATTATGCATTCATGTAACCCAAACAAACTGTAAACGCGTTTTTCTCGAAACAACGTTTTTCGGTGGCTTGTTGATAACATTTTCAAAACGACTGAACCGATTCTTATAAAATTTTAACTACATATCCTTTACAACTATAGTTATGGCGAATATCAAGGATTTTTTTAAAATTTTGACATTTACTAGTGTTTTTTCCAAAAACGGTGAATATGTCCGCCATTTTGTTATTTTTGCATATATAAAAAATCGTATGATATGCGCAACAGCCATTAACATACTGAATCTAAAACCGTTTGATTTTTTTGTTTCGGATGATCCATCTCCGAGATTTCATCAACAGCGCAGACCTACAATTTTTGTAGGACATTTTTTGAACTACCATTTTTGTCTATAAATGGTAACGTAAACAATTTTTTTCTTAATTGTATTTCGAAAGTGTATTTATTAAGTGTAACAACTTTTATATCAATATCTATTATATAAACCTATAAAAAAATCATGAAAATAGTCTTTTTTTCTGCATCTAAAGTGAGAAGACCCCTTAATTATTTCTTCGTCTTGTCACTACGTACACGTAATGTCGGTGATATTGGCAGATCTTTCTCCGGCAGATCAAAATTAATGAGCGTTTCCCGCGCATACATCTGAGGTCCCTAGTTCCTGATAGTTTTATAGCAATAGTTCTGGTGATATTATTTGAGAAAAAGAAAGGTGATTCCAAAAATGATATGCCAACATCCCGTAGCAGATAATGTTCCAGAAAACCGTAAATTGACGGTATTTCTAAAGTTTCTGATAGTTTTTAGCAGTAGTTCTGATGTTTTTGCGGAAAAGGTGATTAAAAAAATGATTTGGCAACTTCCCATAGCGGTATGCTGATTGATAGGCGTGAGTTCTAAGTGCTTTGCCTGTGTTACATTAAAGTTTCAGTATTCTTTCGTATATTTGAAAAGAGGTCTGACTTCCAGCTTTTTTTCAAATAATTATCAACAATTCTAAAAAGTATCCCAGCCATACAAGTATGATCTGCTGATGTACAGGCGTGAGTTCTGGGCTCTTACCAATCATACGTCATAGTTCCAATACGCTCGGAGATATTCAATAATAGTTCTGACTTTCAGCGATTTTTAGATGGTTATTAACCATTTTTAAAGCCATCTCAACAATACCGAATAATCGGTATTGTTGAGGTCTCCGTGATCACCGAGGTCTCGGTGATTACTATGTGGTACACTATAGATCTCTGTGGTAATCTTTGGTGTATTCATAAGAGTTCTGGCTGGCAGAAAGGAGCCCAGGACTCACGCCTTCGCATAAGCAGATCACGCTTGTATAGCTGTCATGAAAGTTACCAAAAGGATTGGTTGATCGACGTTTTTTGTTGTAAAAACACCAGACCTATCGCTAAAAAGTATGATGAATCATAGGACTCAACCACATGCGAGAACTCCCGATAATTTATGGTATTCTGGAAAATGATCGACTACGGAAAGTTAGCAGATAATTTTTTCAATCAACCTTAAATCACCCGAAAGATTGCTAAACACTATCAGGAACTATAGAATTCAAGTACGTGCGCGAAGAACTCTCATGAAATGTTGGTCTGCTAGGAAATGATCTGCCATCTTTACTGACATGTAGAAGATCGAAAATGGAGCGAATCATTTACTTTTTCAAATTTTATTCCTTTTATTTACAATTTTCTTCAGATCGCATGTATTGTTTTTGTTTTTCTTTCTCTCGTTCGCGCAAGAGATATCGAACAAAAAAAGGAACTTTAATGTGACAAACCGCATGCGAACCTTATCACTATGAGATCCCCGTGAATATGACTAACTTCCTGTAAACAAAATCACACTATGTATATATATATATATATATATATCTTTCGAATAAACTGAACGACAAACACACTGCACCCAGATAAATTTATTTCGTTCTATTTTCTTCTTCTTGTGAACAGTTTAAAAACGCAAGAGTTAAAAATAAGAACATTCAAACATCGAATGTGAAAAATCAACATCAACGGCAGCATCAACAGATATTTCGTATCAACTTTTCGTCGAACAATTCGTCACTCGTTTTTCGCGCGACGAGGCGCGATTATTTTCCATAGCGCAAACTTTTCCGTGCTCGAGCGGAAAGAGCGATAGAGCAAAAGAGTTGATTCTGATAAAGAAACCGTTTCCGCTGTGCTCCTCCGATTGCGTTCAATTTTGGATATGTTATTATTCAACAAAATCTAGGAGACACGTCTTTTTTTATCAGCGGAAAAATGTTTTTAAGGGGTGAGGATTACCATTGAAGTTGGACCCTTCACAGTGACTTCAGCAGTTTCGCATATTTATAATCAAGATATTAAATTGAAACCAATTGGAGGATAATGCTTATAGCGAATGATGAAAAATCGCCAGGACTTGTTCTGTCCGGCATTATCGAACAGAATCCGATCCGATTCTTGATACATCCCATCGCATTCTGTGTGTTGAATTTTCAAAACAATATATATAGATATATAAAATGAGTTGACCTTGAAAAAGTATATTTGAACAATCAATGTAAAACACACCACTGAACATCCACTGTAATCGTCATTTGTTTTTTATTTTATTGCACTTTGCCATGATATCACCCACATACGTACACTCTGACGAAGGGTGCGGGCCTTGGAATCCATTACAGGATCCTTATGTGATAAGGTCGGGGGACTTTAATAAATTTATGCTCGAATATGTTTTGGTGCAATCGGATATAGTTTGCGATATAATCGTCGTACGAGTGAGAAATGGGGGTAGGTGCAATATTTGTATCGTTGCTTTCAGCAAGTGTGTCGCAAGGATGAGAACGATCGCGGTCTTCTTGTTAATCGGGGCGCTCTACATGCGCGGCACTGTTTCGGATCCCTATAATGGCACGGTTCGTATTAACATTGTTGCATTCACGTGTGAAAAAGTGGACGATAATTGAGAATGCCGAGTGTTGGATGAGCGATCATTCCTGCCGCCGGTAATCGTGCGGAAGATATTCCTTAAATTTCATTACTTTTTCGTTAAAAAAAAACAAACATTGAACAAATTTGTTTGCATCAGACCGCGGCTTCCGTGAAGCTGCTGCGTGCGGACGGAAGCGGTGAAGTTGGAACAATCTCCCTTCAGACGAAGAAACTAGATAAAATCTTGATATCGGGCACAATCACGGATCTCGAATCGGGGTCGTACACTGGAGTGCTGTATCCGAACGGACATGTTGGCTCGATGTGCAAAAGGATAGGACTGCCAAGGTTCAACGGAGAAGGGGCAAGTATCAATTATTATTGCGCATCCGAAAATGGTCTTTCGCGAGCTCCGCTTTGCTTTGAGATCATTTTTTCACTCTCATTCGCATTTCGTTCTAAAAGTTTGCATATTATTATTATTATTAATATGGTAATCTTCGATAAGCATTATCATTGATTGTCATCCGTTCGCCTATTTTCCCATTTTTACGAAAATAGCCCTGGGTGCTCTTCTCTGCGAAAACCGACCAATCCTTTGCGGTGTTTTGGTTCCCCGTTTCGTTCGGAGACGAAGTCGGGAAGAGTATTCTCGCTTCGACGGTTCTTATTTATCGCAGTCCGACGAACGATGAGTCCATTTTTAAAGGCCTCGCGAATGTGGATAACACAATGGAACCTGTCGCGTGCGGTGCAATGTGAGTCACTTGTGTATCGTTAGATGGTGTTGCATTGAAAGGCGTTCTGTTCGGGATTAATACCGAATTGCAAAGTTTGCTGGATGATGACTCTCCGGTTGGGGGACTTGAAGTGTTAGCTGAACAGCTTAACGTTGACGAGTCACGGGTGTGCCGACGTATGCACGCCACAGGAAAGATACGGAAAGAAGGACAATGGCTAGCCACTTGAACAAGTTTTTATAAAATATGTATATACACAAGAATGGAGGGGGAAAAACGTGGCATTTCATACACCTAATATTATCTAAAAGTTTTGGAACAACGGAGGTTCATCTGAATTCGATGCCCTGTCGATGTTGAAGATGCTCAAAGGCATTTTCTTTGTTCGCAGCCGCGATATTAACGACAAAACGGAGATTCGTCCGGTGACAACGAGTATTACGACAATGAGTACTACACCGAGTACTACGACAACGAGAATACCAATGACCCCCGGTAAGTGCAGGATTCCGAAGGATATGGGAGCATTGCATTTACGATGCGTCATACAATGACAACTTTTCAGTGGTTTCTCCTAAAACGACAGCAACCACACCGCGAGTCGATCCAACAACCACACTACGAGTCGTTCCAACACCCACACCACGAATGGTTCGAAAACCCACATTACGAGTCGATTCAAAAAACACACCGCGAGTCGATTCAACAATCTCGCCAACCCTATCAGACGATGATAACAATTCATATGACCAAGTGACTGAGAAATGGCTTACTTTCAGCGTCCTTGGAGGCGTTTTTTTGCTATTCTTCTCTTCTCCTGCTTCTTCTTCTGTTGGTATCGCCGTTTCCATAATGCGCGTAAGTGTAGGTGTTAATAGTGTAATGGAGAGTGAGAGAGGAGGGAACCGGTAGAGAGCGGAGAGAAAGAGGATGAAAGGGGATCACCGGAGATACCCGATTGTGGGTGATTTACACGATATCGCCCGACGACTATAGAAAACTGAACGAAATTTTGACTGAGTGGCGGACGCTAAGAGGCAAACAGTCGTACGACAATCTCTCATGACGCGCGTTCCATTGCTTCCCTGGTCGGAAAGCGACCACCATCGCAGGTAAATGTAGTCGTCCTTAAAGGACATTGATCGCGTCCTGAAAAGAGTCAGTAAAACCCAAGCGCATCGAGGTGCTCTGGTCCAGTCATCGAAATCTGCCGACGTAGATAGTCTAATCGGGGAAATGAGCGGGTCGTAAATAATCTATCGCTTTCTCTTTCTTTCTCTCTCCCTCTCCCTCCGTCCTAATGTTTTTTTTCTGAACGTCCCTCTTTGAACCGGAAGAGTTTTATTATACTCAATACTCGAGCGGAGCGAATTTCTTCACGATAAATCAGGTGTAAGATTTAAATGGAACACACGGTACATATATACAGGGTGTAAAGAAGGTCGATGTAAAGCCTTAAGGGGGTGATAGGTCATCTCGCTGGGAACATATCTAACCTAGGTTACCTTAGTCCAAAGTCTAAGGATTTTGAGTTGTCATGGGAAGTATGATTTTTGGAAAATTTCCCAAAATTAGGTACTAACTCGTTCATAATGTTCAATCAGACAATGATTTGCAATTAAAAACTTATTTGCATCCTAGCTTAATGTGCATTCAATTGAAAAACACCAACACGATTAACAATTTCCACACAACTAACTAAATGGGACGTGTTGAATCATTAAAAACTTGTCAAAAAATAAAAATACCTCTTCGGTTAATGCTATTAAAAAAGGATTAACTTAAGAGGTAAATGAGTTAGTACCTAATTTGGGGAAATTTTCCAAAAATCATACTAGGATAACTCGAAATCCTTAGACTTTGGACTAAGGTAACCTAGGTTAGATTTTGACGTAGAGATATTAACGAGCCCACCGCCCGGGAGTACGCTCAGCGCTCTCGCAGTAATCACCGGTGTGCAGGGCTAACCACCTGATATGTCGAGAACACGCACAAACACGTCCGAAGGACATAACGGTGATGCGAATGCTCGGGGGAGCCCGTTTATAAACGGGCTCCCCCGAAAAGCGAATGGGAGTGAGTGTGCGTATGAATGTCGGAGGGCCTAAGTTTTGAGTACCTCCTGTATGGCTATGGATGAATGCGCGTAAATGAACCGGAAAACTTCACAAAGGCGGACACTCATTAACATGCACACTTAACATCGGGGGACGGCACTGGGTCGCCCCCGCCGTCCCCCGCGGAAGGCGTCCTCGGCGCGGACTGCCGGAGGGGACCTTGAGGCTTGATGCTCCTGGGCTGCTGGATAGTACAGGGGCACGGGTTCTCTTGGCCGGATGGACCTGGCTGCCCCATCAGCCAGCGCATAGTCTCCACACTGTTGTAGTGCCGGGTGGCGCCCTTAGTGGATCGGGCCCTGCAGCAGCAGCGGGGGGGGGGGGGGGGCTCGATGAGGCCACTGGTGTCCGCTCTGGGGCAGCCGGTGGCGGGGATATGTCGGCGGGGACGGTCTGCGGTGTCTCCACACCAAAGCACACTCACATACACAAACGAAACGAAAATATGATAACGCATCTAGGGAAACATTAGCACCGTAATAACGACGAACATGGCAAGGATCAGGGAAGCGGCAGATAAGGCCTGGCACGAATGCGACAGCATGCATGTGCCCGGGACCGCTAGGGGACAGCGTGGCGCGAATGTACAAGTAACGCCACAAACGAAACGAAAGCGCGAAACCACGGGCTCAAGCCCGGACCTGACGCCGGCTAAACGGCGGATGGAGGGTGCGGAGCCTGCCCCATGGAAAACAGTCGTGCAGAAACAGAAGGGACAGGCGACTGGACAAAACAGACAGGCGACGAAAATGCCGACAGTGAATAGAGGGGATGGGAGCCGCCCATTCCGGAAAACCGGTGCTGGGGTGGTTCTCATCAGACCCAGCGGGGGCAAGAGGTACCCTGAAACACTGCGGTGTATGAAAACCGTTGACCCTGCTACCTAAAAGGTGCAGGTCAGCGGCTATCGCATGACAAAGGACGGAGGTGTCTTGCTCCGCGTCAAAAGCGGGGCGGGAAACCGACAAAATTTCCAGGACAAGCTTCGGCAAGCCCTGGGAGCAGACGCACGGGTACGAGAAATTACCTCCAACGTTAGACTCGTCATACTGAACTGTGTTATTAATGAAGTGGAAGTGACGGAGGCACTCCGACTAGAGACAAAGGACACGAGGGACGCGAAGGTGCATATCTTCGGGTCCAATAAACAAGGACAGTGCATGGCTGTGTACGAGCTTGAGGAGGGCGCCGTAAGCGCCTTACTCAAGAACGGACGGCTGAAGATAGGATGGGTGTACTGCCGCGTCACACCTAGGACGGAAGGGATAAGGTGCTACCGGTGCCTTGGGTATGGACATACTAGGACGCGATGCAACGGACCGGATAAAAGACAAAGCTGCTGGAAATGCGGCAAGGGGGATCACCTCAGTAAGGATTGTAGAACGGAACCGACATGCTTTCTGCGTACTGAGGCGGAGCACGAGAGTACCGCGCAAGCACCGGGCTCCCGGGCGTGTGCGGTCTTCAGTGCGGCACTGGAGGAGTGCGGGGAAAAGACGTGACAGTGTTACTAGGTAATATGCACAGATGCGAGGAAGCACACCTCCTGCTTCCTCAAATCGCGACGGAACATAACGCTGACGTACTCATACTATGCGAACAGTACAGTTACATGACGGACCCGACGTGGGTCCAAATATGCCGGCACGTCGGCCATATGGGTAAAAAACCACGGAATGCGTGTCGTCGACAGCGGAGTGGGGGACGATTTCGTCTGGGTAAGAGTAAGCGCTGTGACGTACGTCACCGTCAGCTTGACCCCAAACTGCTCCGCTGGAGAATTTGAAACAAAAATAGGCACGCTTGAGGATCCATTGAGGGAGCTGTCCAGGGACTTGATAGTCGCGGGCGACCTCAATGCGAGAGCGATCGAATGGGGCATGAGCAAGATGGACGGACGTGGACGACTGCTGCTAGAAATGGCAGCAAGACTGAACTTGTCAGTCGCCAACATGGAACGAATACAGACATATATAAGACCGGGGGTGGGCTCCTCGATACCGGACGTGACAATGATCTCGGTCGGTATCCTGCCACTAATGAGGCGATGGACGGTAATCGATGACTACGTGACCACCAATACATCGTCTTCGAGGTGGCGGAACTTACAGCGACACGACGTAACGGGCCGAAACGGCTCCGGCGGTGGAATGTGCTCAAACTGGACAGCGGCGAGTTCTCGAGGACGCTACAGGAAGTAGTTCCACCCTCAGAGGCAGTTCCGCACGAACGGTCATGACGGAGAAGGACCGAACGACTCGTGGACGAGACAACAAAACTGAGGGAACGCTTATGCAAAGCTGCAGAGCCGCGCAAAAGCACACGACAAAATATATAAGCGACGTACTGGTGGACGGACGGAATCGCTTAGTTGCGGAGACCCTGCATACAGGCGAAACGCCGGATGTACCGAGCCTCAGAAAGGGACAAGCCATACGCGGCCGCACTAACGACGCAATACAAAACGGCACGGAGGACGTTGACGACTGCCATTAAGAATAACAAGAAGCGCTGCTGGAGACAGCTATGCGAGGAGGTGGATCGGGACCTCTGGGTTACAGGATCGTGACTCAGAGGCTGAGGGTCCGCGGGCCACCGGAACTCAAACACGCGGCAACCATGGGACGGAGCGTTGATGGACTCTTCCCGACTCCTTCGACGAGGGGAGAGTCAACGGTCACGGACGACAAACTCGACATCCCCGTTTTTACCAAGGAGGAGCGTACCAAAGCTACTGCTTCTATGAAGACGGGGAAAGCCCCGGGACCTAACGGCATACCCGGGGCGGTCCTGCGGCTGACGCCTTGCCTGTGAGGCCGGGGACCCTCCTCGATATGTATAACGAAGCCTTACAACAGGAACGTTCAGCACGCGCCGGGAGACGGCTAGATCGGTTCTCCTTGGTAAAGGAAAAGAGGAACCCCATATGCCGTCTTCCTACAGACCTCTGATTCTCCTGGATACGACGGGTAAAGTCTTCGAACTTCTTCATCGACCGAGACTGACGGATGCGATAAGTGCGACCGAGGCCTGGTAGACAGCCAGCACGTGTTCCGCAAAGGGCGAACGACGGAAGGGGCGATCCACAAGGTAGCTGCGACCGTCAGAGAGACGGACGAAGCGTGCCACGCGGCAAGGCCCCCAGTTATACTGGTCACACTGGGTGTGAGGAACGTCTTCAACTCGGCTAGGTGGGGGAATATCTTGGGGGCGCTGGAAAGCACTTTCCGGATCCCTTTCACCTTCCTCGGATATTGAAGGACTACCTCAATGACAGCCATATCACATACGAGACGGAGGAAGGATCTGTGACGCGTAAAATTACCGCGGGGTCGCGCAAGGATCCATACTAGGACTGGACTTGTGGAACGTGACATACGACAGCCTGCTGAGCGCAGCGCAGTTGTGGCCCAGCTAACTCTTAACCAAGTAATGAGTGCATCGATGGATGACGGACTGACTCTTGCACTAGACAAGGCAGAGATCCTCATGTTGACCAGACGCCGGATACCGACGATTATACCGATGACAGTCGGGGCGGAATGAACGGGAACTAGGGGGAGGCCAAGTATCTAGGAGTGACCCTGGATACGAAGCTGACCTTCTGGCCACACAAAACGGACGGCCGAGAGGGCGGCCGAAGAATGCTTTGCTTATCCGCCTGATGGCCAATACGCACGCACCGAAACCATCGAAACGCAGACTACTGATGACGACGGCTCACTCGATCGTCCTGTATGGCGCAGAGGTTTGGGCGGACGCGCTCGCCATTAAAACGGACAAAAAGCAATGACGTACGTACAAAGACAGAGGGCACTAAGGATAGTGTAAGCCTACAGTACTGGTGGTGGCGGGCGTGATTCCTATAGACTAACTAGCTACAAGAACGCTAACGAATTTACGAACGCGACGAACGGACCGAACGGGTTGACGCGGCAACGCGAAAGGAAAAGGACCCTGGTGAACTGACACGTACGCTGGACGACCGAGACGGGTGGAAGGTGGACCAGACGACTTGTACGGGACCTAAGAGGGTGCATGGAGCGGGCTTTTGGGAGGTAAATTTCTACCTAACTCAATTCCTTACGGACATGGATACTTCCGCAAGTACTTACAAGACATGAGACGGGCACGGACGGCAGACTGTAAGTACTGAAGACACATACGAGATGACGTAGAACATACGTTCCTCACGTGCGACAGATGGATGGCACAAAAACAACCACTGGAACGGAGGACAGGTGTTATCACACCTGAAAACGTAATCGGATCGATGCTACAGGACGAAGACAGCTGGACACTCGTCGTCACGTTCATCGAGGCGGTACTGAGAGGAAAGAAAGAGGACGGATGCCTGAAGAGTGAATGAGAATTAATGACAAAACAAGAAAGGTGATGATGCATGAACGGCATCCTGGGGATTGACAGACGCACGAAACGGACGATAGTCCCGCGGGGGTGAAGTTGTACTTTCGTGTGGCCACCCCGCGGACAGGACGAGGAGGTTTTTAGTCGGCAGGCCATGCGGGGAGCCCGACACATGGCCTGCCGACGTCCCCCCGGAAAAAAAACCTCGATTAGATATGTTCCTCACGAGGTGACCTATATCACCCCCTTAAGGCTTTGCATCGACTTTCCTAACACCATGTATATGTATATATATTGAGAGTATAAGTCTCCGCCGTTTGGCAAAAGATGGCCCCACCAAGAGGTGATGGTTGAAATTGTCAGATGTAAAACGTCATATCGTAAGGTTAGACATCTGGCAAGACCATAACCATGAAATATGAGCGATTTTGTATCAGCATCACAAAATGTTTTTCGTGCGAAAAGTCGAGTTTTGAGCCGAATAAGCGTAATTTGCGGGAACTTTGTAACTCTTCTTTACTTCTTCAATTTTAAGAAATCTGCAGCTGAGGCGCATCGCTTGCTTGTAGAAGCATATGGTGAGGCTGCTTTGAGTAAGAGAAGTTGTGAATGGTTTCAAAAGTTTAAGAACGGTGAGTTTGATATCGAAGACCAAGAACGTAGCGGGAGGCTGAAACGAAGACGCGGAATTGGAAGCATTCTTGGAGGGAGATTCGTGCCAAACGCAAGAGTTCCCGCAAATGTGACTTATTCAGCTCACAACTCGACATTTTCACCCGAAAAAGTTATGTGATGCTGAAATCGCTAATATTTAAAGGTTATGGTCTTGCCAAATGTCGAACCTTACGATATGACGTTTTACATCTGATCATTCTCCCAATATATATATATATATATATATATATATATATATATATATATATATATATATAGCCTGGGCCCGCGGCTTCGCCCGCGCTGTAACGGTTTAAATCGTTATTTTGACTACCTGGTCTACATTTTTTGATAATTCACCTTGGCTTTTTTTAAATTTACATTTCATATATACTGACTTTTTGTGCCTTACATCTTTATTATAAATATAGACAGATTGAGTATTTACTTACGAAAATTTCAATGGAAATCACATTGATTGATCTTAACTTTAGTAAATAAAAAAGTTCTAAAATGAAACCTCAGAATTTTGGATATGTTATTTTCTGAAATGAGTTTTCTAAAATTTAAATTTAATCGATCTTACCAAATTTCATTATACCCTACGTTTCGCGTTTTTCTTTCGTCTCCATCGGTCAAAATAAAAAGATTTTCTCGGTTGGTTATTCTAAAACAGGCGACATAGAGCTGACCATGCGAGAAACAGGCTGTTCGTAGGTCGACTCCCGCCACTCGTAGCGTTTGTCCTTGCGATTTGTTAATCGTCGCCGTAAAGCAGACGGTCACAGGGAAGTACACTCGCTTGAATTGAAATGGAAAGTTATTGGGAATAAGTGATATCCGCAGTATAAACACCGTCTTACCCCGTCCACTCCCCGTCAATACTTCTCCCTCGATGACGTTTTGTTGTAAAGCAATGATGTGCTCAACTTATACTCGTTTGATTTAAATGAATCATATACCATAACCTTCGCTATATTTTAAACTATACAACAGAGAAAACCATATTTCATTTGGTTCAGTAGTTTTTCAGTGATGCGAGGACACAGGAAGACTACAACTTTATTATAAGTATATATATAGAATTCGTCATGTAAAAAACTTTTTATAAGATTGCGTCGACACGAAACCAAATACTGTACGTTTTACCAAAGAATTTATCAAATATCCTGAACATAAAATAAACGTATTGTAAAATAAACATCCCTTTTAAAAACTTGAAAAAAGTTAAAAAAAACCCCAAGTTATAAAAAATTCCCCGAAATGTACGAAAACAGTAAAATGACTTTTTTTTACAAAATAGCCTCGAAAGTTTACTAGAAATATTGTAAACAAAATTGTTAAACCTTAGGAATAATAATTTACAAAATGTTTCATTTTCATTTAAAAATCATATTATTCTTATAACAAAAAATTGGCACCACCATTATACAAAAGTACAACGTAAGTACCACACAATGACACTAGAAATGCTGTGTAACGATAACAACTTGGTATACATGGTTAAGAAAAAAAGCTCAGCGGAGAATTTCGTCTTTTCAACTACTCAACTCGCATGTTAAAAAACATAAACTGTCACGACTTATCATACAAGTTGAAATCAAATTCATGGACCCGCAAAGTGCGGGTCAAATCTGTCACGTACTCCTAGGCTATAGGATACTTGAAATCTTCCTTTATTTGCATCAATTAAAAAGTTACATAAAAGTATCATTTTCATACTAAAATGTATATTTATATAGCTTGAAATAATATATATATATTACACAACTACACAACACTATATATATATATATATATATATATATATATATATATATATATATATATATATATATATATCAACCGGTCAAAAGTTTGGATACACCAATCGATATTTCTTGCCGCACAAAAAGTTAAATAGCTTCGTTAAAAAAAAGATAACCAAATTTAACGAACGGCGTTTTGAAGGGAACAAATGCAGCTTTGTTTTGCTGTTTTAAAATATTTTTGTCATTTTTATTCATGATACACTCGAAAGGGGTAGCAGAAGCTCCATTTTCGTTTTTAAAAAAGTTTCGTACGATGTTTTTTTGACAAAGTTATTTCATTTTTGGCTAAGACAAATTATGGGAAATGCAACGTAACTCAAGACCTGCAGGATTTCAGAGGAAATGTCAAAGACGTAAAAAGTTTCGTAGTTTATATTGGATCGCCTGGATTTTTTTATAGAATTTTCCTTTGATGTTTTTTTTACTATTTTTCCTTGAAACTCTGATGAGTAGAATGGCTTAACTCGAAAAGTATGGCGTTTAGAACAAAATATCAAGAGAAAAATCTTTTTTAATTTTCACACTTTAAATTCGTTTGAATTTCTTTCAGAATTTTTTTTTTTTAATTTGCATCGAAATTTGTTTGGCCGAAGCTCGGAGAATCGTCCAAACAATTGATTGGCGTATCTCGAAAACGATTGAGTTAGAGACAAAATATCAAGAGGGCAACAAGTTGCAGTTTTTCGTTTTGCATACGTTGACATCTTTTCAGATTATCTAGGTGCTTTTGAAACGTTGAAAAAAATTGGAACATTGTAATAAGAAAATTGAAAAAAAAACTCGAGTTTGCTGACTTGGCTGTATCGATGACTTGTTTCTTCCAGGACAATGCATCGCCCAGTCAAACCCCTAGTATTTTTACTGCATTACTGTATGTTACCACATCCCGGCTATTCAAAATGCAGGGAATCCTGGTTAGGTCCAGCTGTCTTACAATAGGTTTGCTTCCGAAAATAATAACGTGACTTTTGCTAGCATTTAGCAAGAGGCTATTTAACCCTGTCCAGATCCTAATCAGTATGTCAGTGTTTATTTTGGCAACACAGCGATCTATGTCTGAAATCGGGCTTTTCAGAAAAAGAGAGGGAGAGGGGGGGGGGGATCCGCGACTGGAGAGAACGAGCCAAGAGCGCTTCGCGCGAAGTTCTCCGAAGGGATCGGTCTCTCCTCGGGAACCCACACTTACTGGGCGCACAGCAGAGTACGACATATACACCCGGTTGGACCAAGAAGCAACGGAGAGAAAGAAGAGAGAGAGAGAGAGAGTGAGAGGAGGGACTGAGAAGGAGAAAGAAAGAGAGCGAGGATGCAAGAAAGAGGAAAAGGGCAAGAACGTTGAAGAACAAGCGGGAGAAAAGGAGAGGGAGAGATTTATACCAAGCTATATAGCTATTTTATAGCATCTATCTGAACGAAAAGAGAGACAAGAATAGAAGCTGCAGCGTACAAGAGAAAGAGAGAAAGAGCGGGAGAGAGAGAGAGAGAGAGAGAGAGAGAGAGAGAGAGAGAGAGAGAGAGAGAGAGAGAGAGAGAGAGAGAGAGAGAGAGAGAGAGAGAGAGAGAGAGAGAGAGAGAGAGAGAGAGAGAGAGAGAGAGAGAAGGAGAGAGAGAGAGAAGGAGAGAGAGAGAGAGAGAGAGAGAGAGAGAGAGAGAGAACGATACTCGTACCGAGTTACATACTAACGGGGCGGGGCGAGCGGGAGGGGGGGATACAGAGCGCGCGCGAGAGATGGAAAATGCGCGCATGAGTTCTCGTGGTAGGGGAAACCACCGGGGCTTTTGAAAAAGTTTTATCTTGCCGGCGCGGACCGTCTCGCAGAAGCTACCGAACGCCGGTACGGTGTGTACGGTGTCACTGGACTTTACATATATCGTACGAATATTTCTACCGGAATACCGATTTCGACGTCGTCGTCGTGGTTGTCTTCGTCGTCGCCGGGAAACTAGACGACGGGGATATTGCTGCACGATCGCGTGGTCAGCCCTCTGCTTTTTTTTTTCGTTTCGCCGATCCGCAATGATCGGTATCTTGTAGATCGTTTTATCTTGACTTGCAGCTCTTGACGATCGCTTCGGTTAAAATCGACGACGAATCGTTCGGTTCCGGTTCCTTATTTTTTCCCTCATTTAGCCGATTTGAGGACATTTTTAATTACATATATACATATACAGATGTGTATTTGACGCATGCAATTCGGGGCTGCTGAGAAATATTTAACGATCGTGATCGGTTTTGCTGACCTGATACGCGCGAGTTCGCGTTAAATTCTTCGCTCGCTCATATTCGTATATATTTATATATATATTTATATATATATAAATTTATTTATATGTACATAAATATATTTATATATACGTCATTCGATATAGTGCGGGGAAGAGCGTAAAAAAGTCACATAAAGAAAAACGGACGAATCAACAAAACAAAATAACGGAGCGTGAGAGGAGAGACAGTACAGAGATCGGGAGAGTACAGCGGGAGAGAGATCGCGCGAAGCGACGAACTCGGGCGACGATATGGGAGGTTGTAAAAATGTGTTTGTTAAGAGTGCGGTGATCCTGGTCCTGCTGGCTGTTCTCGCCGTCAACGGATACGAGGTGAGTCATCTGCCAGAATTTTTTTTTTTTATGATAAATTGTCCTTTATTTTTGTACCGATGATCGCGCGTTCGTGCGCGATCTAAATCCGGAAAGACGAGACCGTGGGAATGAGAAACGTGGCTCGAGATTTTGAAGGCTTTGAATCTGAATAATACGCAACGTTTCGTGAAGACACGAAGTTCTGATTGTATATAGATATAGTGTCCCTACCTACGGAACAGTGAAATTTTCGATTGTCGAAGATTTTAACTTTTTGACAAATATTTGGGAAGTAATGTGTACGAAAGTACATATATTGGTTTCATATGGAACTCTTTTATTCCTTTAGGCAGGCAGATATATATATTAATATGTATAGATATGAAAATATACATATATATTTTATCCCCACTTACATTATAATGAAATGCTAGATTGTCAAAAATTTGCACTTTTTGTCAATTACTTAGGACATAATGTGTACGAATATATATATATATATATATATATATATATATATATATATATATATATATATATACACTAGAGGAATTAATTCTGGACGCGTTTAACAGAAATTAGCTTTTTTCAAATTTGCGCAGAAAATGTATATCCTGCTATGCCGTACTGTAATGTTTTAATTTTTTTCTATAAATGTTCTATAAATTTACCATTCGCCTTAAGAAGCCTCCTTTGATAAGAATATAAGTCATAAGTGATTATAATGTAAAAATGATCGAAAATGCGAAACATAAAAAATTGCAAGAAGTGTTCAGAATTAATTCCACTAATGTTTATTATCCCTACCTATAGAAGAATGAAATTCAAAATTGTCAAGTATTTGCGCCTTCTGATCAATTACTTGGAAAGTAATGTGTAGGAAAAATGTATACATATTAGTGAATAAAAAAAATAGAATTCGTATATTCTCATAAGCAGGCAGAAATATATATTAATATATATGAAAATATAAATATACACATTATTCCTACCTACGTATTAATGAAATTCTAGACTGTCAATGATTCGCACTTCTTTGTCAGTTACTCAGAAAACATTGTGCGCATTAATATGTACGAATTTTCGTACCAAAATAATTATTTTGGCCGCACGACTAGGAATACTGGAAGCCCTCTTGATAGTTTCGTTTCCATATCTATTCGATGAAATGATCGATTCAATCGCTTGGCCAATGCTCCGCGAGATAAAATACTTATCAGTGGACGAAGAAAAAAAAACAAAAGGAATATAAAAATAAAAAACTCAATGATTCGTTCAGTTCGTCGATCGCGGCTTATTGCGCGTAACGTATCTCGATCGCATCTCAATTCGTCACGTCAGTACGCACGTGAGTGAGCCGAATTTTTCGGATAAATTTCTCGAAGAACGACTCTACGCTCGTGATAATGAAAATACGGGGCGAGCGAATTTTTCGGGCCCAATTTTGACGAAAACGAATTTTTCGGGACCTATTGGTACAAAAAACGATTTTTTTTAGCCAATTGCGACAAAACGAGTTTTTTGGGACTCATTGCGACAAAAACAAGTTTTTTGGGACTCATTGCGACAAAAACGATTCTTTTGGGACTTATTGCGACAAAATCGAATTTTTGGGACCAATCGCTACGAAAACGAGTTTTTTGGGACTCATTGCGACAAAAACGATTCTTTTGGGACTTATTGCGACAAAAACGATTTTTTGGGCCTTGTTGTTACGAAAACATTTTTTTTTTTTTGGGACTTATTGCTACAAAGACGATTTTTTGGGGGCCAATTGCGGGCTAAAACAGAATGAAAAAAAAAGACATGCTTTTTACGATATCGCAGGTTGCGCTCTCGTTTGCCTCTTCATTTGGCGTACAATAAGGTGAAGTTTTCTGCAGGTGAAAAAGTTCCTTGTTCAATTCTGGCTTCCTCGAGGAGGAAGCTCTGCCAACGAGATAAATGAAGGGCGAGCAGCGTGCAGGCTTCCATAATTTCCATGCTCTCTTACTAGTCTTCAATTGAATAAATTTTCCGAGGAATTTGAAAATTCAAGATGTCTCGATCTGTACAACGGCCTTCAGCGAATTAATACTACATCGAAATCTCATTGGAACTCTATTCTTGGATATGAATTCCGTGAGACGTTTCAAGATTTGAATTAGCTATGGCGGACACAAATTATGCCGGAACATTCTATTTCTACTCTCCGAACCATCCTGGTCGAATTGAATGCCGCGTGGAAAACCGCCTCCAATGATACTCCATCGTCGACATCAAACAGATTATCCCTACCAACTTTGGGTCGTAATTTAAAAAAGCTGCAATGAGAAAGTGCTGTTCTGGGGAGTACTAATAAAAATACCCAGATGAAACTTCAAGGAATACTTAATAAAAATACCCAACCAAACTTTCGGGATCCTTGATAAAAATAAAAAAAAATCATACAAAATTCCCCCAGTCAGTTTTCTCACTTCCGGTCATTTTCGCCAAATTAACCAATTTTTTGCAACATTCCAAACGAATTGCAATCAGCAAAAATAAAACTCCAAAAAGCATCCTTCCGAGGGATTCAAACTGACGAATGATTTGCGATGCACAAAGGTGACCATTCTTTTTTCTCGAACTCACCACAAGCTCCAATTTTTTTCGGGAGCAGATTTCGGAGGCTTCTTAATACAAAATATCGAAATAAACTTTTGAGAATCCTTAATAAAAATGAAAAAAAAAAAATCCATACACTATTCTTCCAGCCACTTCTCTCCCACTTCCGGTAATTTCCCCCCACATTTACCAATTTTTTGCAACATTTCAAATGAATTCCAAAGAGCAAAAAAAAAAAAACATAAAAAAAAGCATCCCCACGAGGAAATCAAACGAAACAATGATTTCTGATGCAAAAAGGTGACCGTTCTTTTTTCCCGAACCTGCCACAAGCTCCAATTTCACGGGAGTTATTTTCATACTCGATCATTACCGCAGCAAACGGTAATTCTTTCTTTTTGAAACCGGCAATCACCTCGACCGATGTACCCGACCTCGAGTTCCGGTTTTCCGCAACGGTCAAGGCTGTTCCATCCTCGACACGTACAATTAACTTCTTACCCCGTTCGCGGTACGAATTCGAGAGAAAAAGTCGCGCGCGGGCTCCACGAGCACTCGAAAAAAAAAAACTTCGTCGTCGAAGGGAAAACGTGAACGGGTGTATACACTCCATGTGTATGCCAAGTGTAGCTTGAATTACATTGAAAAGTAGGTTACATTTTCCAATGAAATGAACGTGGAATATACAAATCTGGGGATATAATTCGCGCCAGGTAGCACGAAGCTTCACATTTCTCGAGAAGGTTTAAGGACCCGTCCAGGTATTTTTAAGACGCTATGAAAATAATCGTCGTATATCGTCGTTGTATTTATCAACTGTCTCCATCGAATTCTTTGAGAAGAATCGATATCTTAGGAGCTTAAAATTCACTCGTATTCGCACTAGTCTTCGAGTTTTTTTGTATCTAGGAAAATAAGGAAGGAATTTTGGTTTCGTTATCGGTGATTGTCGATTCGAGTGATTCGACTCAATCCCATACTTGTTATCATTGTACTGGGATTATATTTTCATGCATACTTCCTGTATGCAGGAATATCTGTCGACGAAGTAATTGCATTTAACCTAGTAAAATATTTACATGTTCTTATACATTTTAGAAATTGCAATTTCATTTAAAAATATGACATTCGTGTTTCAGCAACGTTTAGACGGT
This sequence comes from Ophion ellenae, assembly GCA_963210295.1. Taxonomy (NCBI): domain Eukaryota; kingdom Metazoa; phylum Arthropoda; class Insecta; order Hymenoptera; family Ichneumonidae; genus Ophion; species Ophion ellenae. The sequence continues at coordinate 8,460,693 of OY723387.1, read as the reverse complement.
TTAAACTTAAAAAATAACTTCAAAATAACTTTTATAAGTAAAAATCTTTTTATGTATTTAAAACAATTTTTTTTTAATTAAAAAATAATAACCTGTAGTTTTTAAACCAACTCTTCAAAATCACAATGTAAAAATACCAAGTATACATATAAAGGTAAAATAATATATAAAAATATGAATAACACATAATATATTATTCATATTTTTTATTGTTATTTTCATGTACATATTTTATGAATATAATATCAATTTCCTGAGTTCCAACGTACAACTTGCGGGTTTTTGCGTGTTACCCTTCCCAATTAAACCCTTTCCTATCACTCCCTAACCGCACTTTGCCAATCTGCCCTAACTTCCGTTGCGTCCACAGCCGTCTTAAGCTACAGTATGCCGCATTTTCCGAGGGTACGGAAAAATTATGGAAAACCCGCACCGGTACAGACGGCCCCATATTCTTTTGATTCTCTGGCGCACAGACGTTTCACTCCATACCGCTAAAGCCGAATTTCGACCAGTCATTCACCAGTTTCGGCTACGTGTTATTTAGTAATTATTATTCAACACTTATGTGTATAAATAATAAATACATATATATATATATTTTAAATTCTACCATTAAATTGCGTTGTCCGGAAGGTTCGTGCCGATTTTTGATAAGTGATACATTCAATAATCGACACGAATTTTTCGGATAACCCAAAAGTCTCGGCCAATACTGAAAATCCGGTGCATTTTGCACAAAAAGTCCTGATGTTTAGTATAATGTTTAGCTTGATTGTATGGAATCATGCTGATGGATCATGAAACTTGGCGATTACAACAGATTTCCCAGAATGTACGTAGAGATTCTTGCGCGAAATTCGACTCGGAGTACTCCCTTATACTCTTTCTTTTTCTTCGACTCTGGTCTCTCTCTCTCTCTCTCTCTCTCTCTCTCTCCCCCCCCCCGGACTCACACCCACGTATATATGCATAGGTACGTATAAATATCATGGTTGATCTCCGACCCCGAGCACGAATTATGTGCGCGCGGTATGACGCTCGACATTCTCCCAAATTCGCGATCTTCTGAGCCTTGAGGGGGGAGATACCTTTAGGCGAAGAAAAAACTGCAGACCTTCGTTAATTTATTCAAGGAAAAATTTCTTCATCATTTTTGAGACTTAGGGTATGTTCTATTACTACTTTTGGCTGTCACATGATTTTTATTTTATTAACCTTTACAAATGGCGGAGGAATGGAACGGGTTCCGGTGGATGTTGTAAGACGGCGTGACACGTAGCGTTGGCGGGATTAATCTGAAAAAAAACCAACGATGTTTTTTCTTTTATAAACAGTCATATGCAGAATACGAACCAAGAAAAAGTGCGAAATGTTAAAAATCGATGAAATGGTACGCTTTGAAACAAAATGAATTTTCCGAAAAAATCGCTTGATTTTGCAATCAAATTCGTTTTTTTTTATTTTAAAAAACATTTAGCGTTATGTTTTAGACGATAAGGATACAAAGATTTCTATCGAATTTCATCAGAATCGGTCAATTAGTTTTTTAGCTATACGCCATGCCAGTTTTGAAAAGGCGGTTTAGAAGACCGTGCCAGCGCCAATTTTGAAAATTAATTAAAAGAATATCATGTAACAGCCAAAAGTAGTAATAACACATACCTTGAGTCTTAAAAATGGCAAAGAAATCTTTTCTTTAAAAAAGAATGATGAAAGTCAGCATATTTTTTCCTCGCCTAAAGTTATCTCCCTCCTTAAACAGCGTAATAGAATATTGCATTCAGAACGAAAAAAACATACGTTCATTTACTGGACGCAACAAATACATGGCGCAAAGATATTCTCGATCAAACCTGCCATACTTTTCACGAATATTTTCAAAACATTCAGTTTTCGATCGTCAAAAAATAGGCTGGTTTGTTGTTGAAGCGAAATGTATTTTTTTTGTGTATTGAGTCAAATATCCGCGATTCGCATGTAGATATGGGTTAGCCAGGTGTACATTGATACCCTCGACGTATGGCGGTCTGATGCTTTATCATTCACCTGCATACGTGTGTTTTTCGAAAGCTCACATTACTGCCGAGAATGATTTTTTTCCCGGACTCGCACGATTTGCTAAAAGCTCATATTACTTTCTAAAATAACAATTCTCATGTCATTATAAATTGAATGTGATGGGAATTGCAATGGCACTGGCGAAACGAAGCTTGGAACTTTTCTGACGAGACTTTATTTCTTGTCAACCACTTGATACCATCGACAAGAAATAAAATCTCGCCAGAAAAGTATATTGACCATAGTATATTGAAAATATTGAAAATAGAAAGTATAAAAGTATATTGACCATAGTATATTGACCAGCATAGGGGTGCCAATATAAAAATACGACGTGAAAGGGTTGACTTCCACAAGACAATACATGGCACAATTGCTATCAAAACGTAATTTCGTAAATGAAGATTTTTTTGTCGGGTGAATAACAATTAAGGCATTACATCTATGTGGCTCACCGAAAACGGATAATTGTTGGGATTTTTTTACAATTATATATATATATATATATATATACAAGGTGACCTGTTATGAATGGATAATCCTGCAACTTTCGCTAGGTCAGGTCCTACTATAAGCGGGAATTTCAGTTTAGTAAAAGTCTCACGGTTTGCGAGACAAAAATTATCCGCTTTTGGTTTTTCGCACGCCATTTCTACAAATGATAACTTTTTTTCACCCGGTTTAAAAAAAATTATCGTGATTATTAGTTTTATCTAGAAAAGTCTTCTTCTTAACCTTTAAATGTTAAGGAAACTTTATGAAACAAGATCTTATGCAGAATGTTCATACAAACCAATTCGAACATCTGACTTTAATAGACTGTGGTATAAAAAAAAATGTACTACGCATATCGTCCCAATTACTTTAAAAAGTTGGTTAGTCATTGTCAATTCATATCATTTGTAGAAATGGCATGCGAAAAACCAAAAGCAGATGATTTTTTTTTCCGAAAAATAACACAAAGCACAAAATCTCGAAAACGATGAGATTTGTACTAAACTGAAATTGCAGCATATAGTAAGACATTATCTGACCTATCGACAATTGCAGGATTATCCATTCATAACGGGACATCCCGAATGTATACATGAGGCGATCCACGTCACTTCAGCCAGTAAAAAAAAATCCACAAATAATTTTGAAAAATCGAGTTACTTTATTGAAAAATCTTCACCGAATGTCGAAATTGAAAAAAAATGCTGACGTTTTTTCTCGTTAATTACCATTTTTCAACATTTTTCCATTTAAATGGCTGTATCTTCGGCAGGATTTGACGTATTTACATTCGTAAGAAATGAAAATGTGCGTCTTTTCGTGGCCTTCCAGAAAAAAAATAATTTAGATTTTATTGAGCAAGTCGAACGTCCCTTTCGGGGCAAAATATGCAAAAATATTTTTTTTTCAAGGAAAGACACTAGTTATTTTGTTTTAAAATTTTTTCCCGAGTTGTGAATACGAAAAACGGATTTTTGTTATTTTTTATATTATGGAATTCCTAAACACCGTAACAGCTATTTTTTTTAAATTAATATTCGATTGAAGAGTGTGGAGCACTCGCTGTATGTTTACCAGGTTTTTGAAATACATATGAGATATATGTCTTATGTATTTCAAAAACCTGGTACACATACAGCGAGTGCTCCACACTCTGCAATCTAATATTAATTTAAAAAAATAGCTGTTACTTCACGGTGTTTAGGAATCCCATAATATAAAAAATACCAAAAATCCGTTTTTTCGTATTCACAATTCGGGGAAATTAGAAAAAATAAAATAACGAGTGTCTTTCCTTGAGAAAAAAAATGTTTTTACATATTTTGCCCTGGAACGGACGTTTGACTTGCTCAATAAAATCTAAATTAATTTTTTTCTGGAAGGCCATAAAAAGACGCACATTTTCATTTCTTACGAATGTAAATACGTCAAATCCTGCCGAAGATACAGCCATTTAAATGGAAAAATGTTGAAAAATGGTAATTAACGAGAAAAAACGTCAGCATTTTTTTTATTTATTTCGACACTCGGTGAATATTTGTCAATAAAGTAACTCGATTTTTCAAAATTATTTGTGGATTTTTTTTTACTGGCTGAGTGACATGGATCGCCTCATATATATATTGGGTGTAGTAAAAAAAAATCCATCATTTTTGCATGAAATTGAAAGCAGAAACAATGGATTTCTTTTTACTACACCTAATATATACACACACACACACACACACACACACACACACACACACACACACACACACACACACACACACACACACACACACACACACACACACACACACACACACACACACACACACACACACACACACACACACACACACACACACACACACACACACACACACACACACACACACACACACACACACACACACACACACACATATATATATATATATATATATATATATATATATATATATGTGTGTGTGTGTTAATATATGTACATCCATGCATCGAAGAGAACAAGAATTGCACTTGGGTCGGAGCAATGCGAGAACGAGTTATAAGTACTATGCGCAAACGCTTTTACCGCAAACACCGATTTCTCATACGGAGTAGCAAAAAAAGGCAATTATTTTAATTATTACGCAGTAAAATGTCATCGAAGGAAATCGCACAAGATTATATTCTCGTTTTGTACAAAGATCGCCGACATGTACGGATTCGGTGAATCAACGACATTAATTTTTATCCGTCTTACGCGATTGTGATAGTGTGGATTGAGAAGCAATTAAGGCGTGCTGTAGTTCATGTAATGCACACACGCGGCCATGTGAGTAGGGAAAATACATTTCAACGGGTCTGCATAATCTTGAAGCGCAAAAAAAGGTTCCATTTTCAATATTTCATTCCGCTGATAATATTGGAATAGGGGGGTCGGTATTTTATACACAGCTGACACGCAGTCTTGTCGAGTTGGAGTTTTTTTTTCATTGAAAAATATTGATAAACAGTGCAGTTATTATTACTTAAACAAAGTAGCGTGTTTGCTGCGTGGCCAATCGATGTCGGTGGTTTTGGCAACTAGAGTGATCAGAATTTTTTGATCAAGATTTTTTTATGAAAGAAATAGGTTCAATAATTTGTTATTAACAAATGAATAAACATATAAAAAAATCATCCAGTCATACGATAGATAGTGTTATGAACCATGATCTCTCCGAATTTGAAATGAATCGCGCGAATAGATTTTGAAGCACGACGAAGAAGAAAAAGGGTAACTCGCAGCTAGACGGTTCACCGTGATACATTGAGCGATCGGATCCTTTACGAAAATCGTCAAAACTCGCTAAATTTTTAAAATTTTTACAAAATCCTTGTTGCAAATTATAGTTAAGACCCTCGGCTATGCAACTATGCAACCTTATATTTTCAAAATTCCATTTATACCCTCCCCCCCTCCCGAAACGCTTTGAATCTCTACAGAGTTGCCTATCTGCTCTGAAGGCGATCCGATGTTCTTAATGCTTCAACGGACCAACGATTTTGGGGACACGATGGTTCTCGAAATCACCTCCATTTGAATATGCTCATATTCATCCGTAGGAAATTTCCAAGCCTTACAGAAATTTCACTACATGGCCAATATATGTTACAATAAGTTTGGTCAATAATCGATAAACATCATCGCGCTATCGCCTTCATATCTTACGCAGCCTCGCGGTGGCCCACTTTCATCGATTTTCTAGTCCGGCAAAGTGTCATGGCGCACAGGCCCACGAACACCTACACCCATAACGATAACGAGGATTTATTTCCTGTTGTACGTACTCTCTCTCTCTCTCTCTCTCTCTCACACACACACACACACACACACACACACACACACACACACACACACACACACACACACACACACACACACACACACACACACACACACACACACACACACACACACACACACACACACACACTCACACACACACACACACACACACACACTCACACACACACACACACACACACACACACACACACACACACACACACACACACACACACACACACACACACGCACACGCACACGCACACGCACGCACGCACACGCACACGCACGCATATTACGCATTGCGATCCGTGATACGAGGCTTTGAAACATCATTATTCGCAATGTACTCTGCCAAAAAAAAATTATTTAATTTAAATAGGATTTATTAAAATCAAATAGGTTTTTTCCTTGGCGCACGGCCTTCTACGATCTTATTTGTTTGGGTTATTTTTTCATTTGTTTCAGCTATTCTTTTTAAATACTGAATATATTTAAATTGAATAAATAAAGATTCGATTCAACTAAATCTCTATTTGCTTACAATGTACACTGTAAATCTACGTATACTATATACATAAAATATTTCATAAATCCAAAATAAAATGAAATACTTAATTGAGAGTTTTACGGCAACGATTTTGTATCGCAATTCGTCATTCTCTGACCTTTTGAGATGATTTCTATGGAAGAAATATTTCACCTAGATGGGAATCGAACCTAGAACCTACCTACTCATAGCTACGCACGCTGCCCCTATGCTACCGAATGCTTGTCTCATCTTAGTCGCAGATATGGCTAAGAGACCAAATGAATTCCTATAATTGCTGTATCACATAAACCTATACTTAATATTCAGTTGATATCATTGTGATAATTAGAGAGTTTTATCGAATAGCATGCTATATATTTTTCTAACATACCCTGTAAATACATATATTCCTCTATCTCTACCCACTCTCTACCCCCACACCTCTTTGATATATGTGTTGCAATGAAGACAGACCATTCAATCGAATAGAAAAATGGTTGACTCTGCGAGAATTTTATTTAATTTAAATTTGAAAAAATCAAATAGATTCAGTGGATTCAACTCAATTGTTTTTTGAGCAGATTAATCCGAGTCACATATTCATTAAGATTGAATAAAATATTTAGTTATTGGACGATATTGAATATATTTTGATTTGAATAAATAAATATATTCAACGTAAATAATTTAAATTATGGAGTGCAATAGGAAAAATTTGATTCCACGAAAAAACTAGTTTATTCAAATAAACAAAAATCTAATAGACGCGATTAGTTCATGTCAATGGAATTTCTCTGTCAGTGTAGAAGAAACAGACAAAAAAAGTTTACCAATCGTTACGTTTTTATTGCACCCCCCGTCCGCCCCTCGATCGTATTCCTCAAGATGAAGGGCCGCGCGAAGATTATGCATGCACTTTTTCCATGCGCTCGCGTAATGGATTTTCGCTTCATCGAGAACGTCACGCTTGTTGTGCGGCTCGAATTCGTAATCATATCTTATCAGAGACGGTGTGTTTCTGTGTATGCGTGTATAGGCGTCAATGGAGACGCAAGATTGCGGGTAAATGAAACCGTATCAAGTATGAAATTCCCGTGAGGTGTATACGTTTCTAAACACACACACACACACACACACACACACACACACACACACACACGCGCGCGCGCGCGCGCGCACACACACACACACACACACACACACACACACACACCCGCTCGCACACACACACTGACAAAAAAATTCTATTGATATGAACTAATCGCGTCTATTTGATTTTTGTTTATTGAATTACCTAGATTTTTCGTGGAATCGATTTTTTTCTATTGCATTCCATTCTGGAAATTAATTACTTTAAATCGATTCATTTATTCAAATCGAAATATATTCAACATTGTCCAATAACTAAATATTTTATTTAATCCTAATAAATCTGTGATTCAGTTTTATCTGTTCAAAAAACGATTTGGTTGAATCCATTAAATTTTACATTTATTTAATTAAACATTATTTAACATTTTAATTAAACTATTTAATTGAAATATTTAACATTTTAATTAAATATAATTTTCGTAGTCAACCATTTTTCTATTTGATTGAATGGTCTGTGTTTATTGCAACACACATGTCAAAGAGGTGTGCTGGTAGAGAGGGTGAAGAGAGAGAAATTATATATATATATATATAGGTTATGTTAGAAAAATATATAGCATGTTATTCGATAAAAGTCTCTAATTATCACAATGATATTAACTAATTGATATAGTTTATGTGATACAGCAAATAATTATAGGACTTCATTTGGTCTCTTAGCCATATCTATGTAGTTATGCGTAGCTATGAGTAGAGGTAGGTTCTAGGTTTGATTCCCATATAGGTGAAATATTCTCTTCGATAGAAATCATCTCAAAAGGCCAGGGAATGACGAATTACGATACAAAATCGTTGTCGTAAAACCCTCAATTGAGTATTTCTTTTTATTTTGGATTTGTGATGTATTTTATGTATACAGTACACTTAGATTTGCAGTGTACATTGTAAGCAAATAGAGATTTAGTTGAATCGAATCTTTGTTTATTCAATTCGAATATATTCAATATTAAAAAAGAATAGCGGAAACAAATAAAAAAATATCTTTGAAACAAATAAGATCATAGTAGGCCGTGAGCCAAGGAAAAAACCTACTTGATTTAAATAGATCCTATTTAAATTAAATGTTTTTTTTTCTGGCAGTGCGCACATCTATGATAAGTACCTATGTATACTTTTTCCTGACTTTCAACGTATACCTTTGCGGGTTTTTCGGTATTACCCATTCCGATCGAACCCTTTCCTATCACTCCCTGCCCGTACTTCGCTAATCTAACCTCACTTCAGTTGCCTCCACAGCCGTCTCAACCTACACTATACCGCATTTGCCGAGGGCACCGGGAAACCGTGGAAACCCCGTACCGGAATAGACCGTCCTGTATTATTTTGATTCTCCGGTGCACAGACGTTTTACTCAAGCATCTACACTGCTACACCAAGGTCTCGGAAGTATTGGCCTTCCGCTGACTGGTTGATACCCCAGCCGGTGCACGGCTGAGCGGTCACCCCTCCGAGTATCGGCCGTGCGCAACGCCGCAACTCGAAGTACCGCCCAAGCCGAGTGTATTTACGTACATGCATGTGGGTGTATGTAGGTACGTGGCGCCTGCATGAGTAGATACAGGCACAAACTCAAGATACAGACCGACACTAATCGGCAGATCCCAATCGGCCGATTCGTCACGCTCTCACTTTGAAATTCGCTCTAAAGTCTGAACATCTATTTATCTTCCGATTACTTATTACCCGGGCACTTTTTCATTTTTTGGTCCTTTGATGCCGAATTATTCTACAATTGCTCGGAACTTGAGATTTTTTATTTGGCTTTTCAGATCACGTGCTCAGATCGAAATTCCATTTTTTTTTTCGTTCGATACAGCTACTGGTGCAAATCAGCAGATACCAATCATCCAATTGGTGACGCCCTTCCTTTGAAATTCGCTTGAAAGTCTGAACTCTTTTTCATCCTTCGACTACTTATTTTCCGTGCACTTGTTTCTAAGTTTTTTTTCATTCTTTGGTTCTTTGAAGCCGAATTATCTCAGATTGGTCAGATCTTGAGAGTTTTTACAATTTTTGTCCCCACCGTCTGAATGCTCAGATGGAAATTCAATTTTTGTCCTTCGTCCTGTTAAAAATACAATTTTCTGAATTTATAACATGGCTCTGTAAGAAATTCACTATTTATAAGTCTCTGGTCAGGGACAAAAATAAGTGAACAGAAACGGAACGGATAAAAGTGTCATTCAAATAGCAAAAGAAAAGAATCAGGAAACTGCAGATTCAATCTGAAATTCACATACATATATATATATATGTGTGTGTGTGTGTGTGTGTATATATATATATATATATATATATATATATATATATATATATATATATGTGTGTGTGTGTGTGTGTGTGTGTGTGTGTGTATACATACAACACACACACACACACACACACACACACACATATATATATATGAATTTCAGATTGAATCTGCAGTCACCACCTCATTGTGATCGGGGTTCGAATACCCTGGTGCCGTACTCGAGAAGCTAATGGCTCTATTTGCAGCCAGTTTCTGCTCTCTCTCTCTCTCTCTCTCTCTCTCTCTCTCTCTCTCTCTCACACACACACACACACACACACACACACACACACACACATTGTGTTGTACCCTCCCCACTCCACGTACAGTCTACACCTACCGCACGGATCTCCTTACACGTGTGCTGCTACACGTAACTCACACAGCTCATATACATATAATGACGTGAACCTGATAGGATATCGATAGCGTCAAGCACATATTTTCCAATGAATCCTCGTTAGGCTCTTAAGGTAGTACCTCCACAGAAGAGTTGAATTAAGAAATGGTTGAAATTTGACATATTAGTTATTTAATACATTATCCAAACATCTATGCAATTTGAATAAGTTTGACCACCCCAAACCTGAGATATTTACACTTAAAGTTGGCTTGGTTTACAGGTAACAAATGCGTTATGATGGGCAAACAGAGCATCATTAATTCTACCGTCAAAACTAAAATTAAGAAATTAATCAAAAACGAGGATAAGCTACAGTAAGATATCACGAATAATGTGAAAAAAAATGAGAATGATTCACCATCCAGTTTCCAAGATATAACCATGAGAAGCCTTCACAATTTTGGTGCAAAGCCTGGCAAAGCCTGGAAAAAAAACAATTGGAAAAAGCCTGGACAGTCCCGGCAAAAAGTTTACTGACAATGGTGGATCAAAAACACAATACGAAATATATTTTACGGCAATAAATGATATCCATCGTATTATCTACTAGTACCGAGTCAATATTGCGCAGTTTTTAATTTTATTCATTACTAATTAAACCAATTATCAATTTTTCAAACATGAACATGGTATGTAAACTTTTGGTTGAGATTTTCGCAGAGGAACTACCTTAAGGCGATCGGTGCTTTCTACTTGCGTCTCTCAATCTTATGCGGTAGGAACTCGTCGGCTCCGGAGCACACTTGTAGCACAATGAGGTCGGCAGTACTGATCGTTTGTTCCTGAAAAGTGCCGTGTCGAAAAGTCGTCCGGTTAAGGGGTTAGGCCACAGTGACGGGTGTAAAATCATGTGCAAATTTAACAATTTCTTTTCGTATGAAAAAGTGATTCACTCGTAAAATTAATTACATATCTATTTAGTATGAATATCAAGCTGTTAGAGAATATATTTTTTTTGTACAAAATGGCCGACTACTAATATTTTCTTTTGTTATCTTTTTTTTGGGGGTTCTGCGGCGTGACATTTAGCATCCACAGTTTTTTACCTAGAACAAAAAACTAAAATTCTCGTCAATCTACATTAGAATACCTAGAAGTACGTACGGAATTTAAAAAATATTGTTTTATTCAAAAGCTGTAGGTATTTGAACTTAAGAAGTTAATTTTCAGTGAAAAATTTCGTTATAACTGCTCATAAACTGCTCATAAAAAGAAAAGTTTTCGATTAATCAGAAATTCCATACGTACTTCTCCGCAAAATGCAATTAGGAACATAACTTTTACGTTTGAAGTAAATCGAGTGAAAATTGTTGAAGTTATTTGTCACGCCAATTGGAAAAAAGCTTTTGTACATCGAAAAAAAAAAAAAAAATTCTGACAGCTTGATATTCATACTAAATAAATGTGTAATTAATTTCATGAGCGAATTACTTTTTCATACGAAAAAAAATTGTAAATTGTAATTGTAAACTCCGAAAAATTTACCGGAAATGATAACTTTACGTAAAATTTTAATCGTTTGACCCAACAAACAAGACTTCTCATTCGAATCTTTGATTAATACGGAATTCACCTGCAAAAATTGTAGCTGATCTACCGTGTAATTTTTCCACAATCATTTATTAAATTTTGCTATGCGGCATCTGTCTCTCTCTAAACGGCGATCGGAGCGCCAGCTGTGATTCACGCAGAACCCGATATGAATGTCGCCGAATGCCTACGCTGCAGATCATGCTAAATACAATAAGAATAGAATAAAAGTAATAATAAAACGAAGGACAAAAAATGAATAAAAATATGTTGATTGTAGATCTTAATTCTTTTTCAATTGATTATTACGTATACAAATATGAAGAACGGCTGTAAACATTGTTATTTAGAAAACTTAAGAATTTCTTTCTGTTTTCGTTCCGTATATTTACCTGAAGATGAAACTTTAAAAACTGCCCAATCAAACTCTTATTATTTATCTGCGTGAACAAAAGCAGATCACTTTTCTGCCAAAAAAGAAACGACCACGTACACGTAATTGTGCCATGTTTTGACATTTGTCGAGTCGTTGAGAGGTGATGTTTGAATTTTTCTAAACTGAGGTTATGTAGCGTTGCCAACTGCTTAAAACATGAACTCACTAGTAAAATCGATCATGATCAACCGTGTGCTCAATAAACAATGTCGATTGTAAGTATTTATGAAAATCATCTGAAATTTTCATTCTAATGGGTACCAAAATAAAAATACTTTTTTATCAGATTGAATTCTATGTATTTTAAACATTCGAAAGAAAAAAATTAAAATGGTTAAAATTGTCATTTTGACTTCCGGTTTTTCTTCCGAACGACCTTAAGGACGCGATATATTTTTTCTTTTGTTTAAAATGAACTTGTCTGTTGAATGTTCTGTAGACATAAGAATCTATGGCTATATGCAGTACCGGTAAAAAGTTTCCGATCATTTTGAATAATTGTAAATACATTATATATTAGTATAATATAACTCACTTTATCGAGCTATATAGTATCTTCGTAAAATAAGTACTAAAATTAATATAAATAAAAATAAGTAATAAAATGTGAGTTCATACTAGAATAATATCGTAGACCGATATAGTTGGAGATATATATATATATATATATATATATATATATACACACACATATATATATATATATATATATATATATATATATATATATATCTCCAACTATATCGATCTACGATATTATTCTAGTATGAACTCACATTGTATTACTTATTTTTATTTATATTCATTTTATTACTTATTTTACGAAGATATTATGTAGCTTGATAAAATGAGTTATATTATACTAATATATAATGTATTTACAATTATTCGAAATGATCGGAAACTTTTGACCGGCATTGCATATAGCCATAGGTTCTTATGCAGTAAGAACTGTAAGGACTGTAGATAAGATCATGATATATATCATATATATATATATATATATATATATATATATATATATATATTAATTATGTTAGTCTAAAAATGTTCTATAGGCATGAGAACTCATGGCTACATACCGTACCAGTCGAAAGTATTCAATCACTTTGGATAATTGGAAAATCATATTAGAAGAATGTAATTCATTTTATAGAGCAATCTTCGTAATACTAGAATAATATTGTAGATCGATATAATTGCATATATATTTACATCAAGGTATATGTATTTAAATAAACAAAATTATTGAAATATTAAAAAATAAAAATGACCATATATATAGTTTATGTAATTACGTAAGTGTGGACTGAAATAAATGGATCAATTTTGAACAATCGAACGGGTTTTTATTTATTTTAAGAGTCTTCGCTCAAAATGACCGAATGCAAAATGAGTCTAATGCTTTATAATTGTTCATTTGATAAATGATCTGCGTATAAAGTAATATATACGCAATACATATAAAAAAAAAACAATCTAAATATAATGCGTATAGAAATAATGACATTTTACACAAAATTGTTTGAAATAACTGCAAAAAACGAGGCTAATTCTGTTCGACTAAAAAATCGGTTTATAAATGTTACGGTGAAATCGCGACCGTTTTCCATTATACACTTTGAATAATTTCTCCATTTACACTCTCAAGTTTTAACCTTTTATTTCTCATTTCTTCATTTCTCCTTATATTCCTCATTTTGCTTGATTTTCCGTTCTGTCCCTTCAATTAGCATCGACGTTTAGCACAGTCGATAGAAATTTATAATTTATCTATAGCAAATGTAACCTTTCGGAAATACGTTATAAAATGCTCAATCCAATTAGAAGCTCGAACGCGGATCTCCCTCAGGTCCGACGAAAATGTCGGGGCTCTCCCGCACTAGGGATTGAATTATTTGAGGATTATAAATTCGGCATCGCGTGACGTAAAAACTTAGGATTAGAATAGGCTAGCGGAAATCGGATCGCTGCGGTGCTCATCTCGACGTTCGATGGCATAACGGCGACTCGGAGTAGACACTCGCTCACATCCACGTGAGTGCGTACACACCGTGACAAATCGCCGGTCAACCGTGATAAATTGAATTGATTCGCCATTCAAGCGTCTCTCGAATTTACGCATCTCGTCGCATTTCATTTTATTTTTATTTTTCTACGATTTCGCTGCTCTCGCATTAGTCATACGTCGTTAGTGTTATTTTATTGGGAGTATAGGCAGTGGAGAAGATTTTGTCGTCGTATTTTGAAATTTTGGATTTTTTCGTATTCGGATTTATCGTTTTTCGATGTATATTTATGTATATATTTAAAAAAAAAATGATTATTTTTGCTTCAAACATTGTTTATGTTATTATAGATAAATAAAGCGAAAATATTATACCGAATTGGATATTACAACCTATTATGCAATATATATATATATATATATATATATATATATATATATATATATATATATATATATATATATATATATATATATATATATATATACATACACACACACACACACACACACACACACACACACACACACACACACACACACACATATATGTGAGGGATTTTCCATCAATTCAGCCACTTTTTTTCGACCATCTCAGATCTGCCCCATAATTGGTTACATCAAAGTACTACTAAAAGGCATTCTATGTGAATTTTTTCAGATTTTTTAATTCAACATTTTAGAAAATGCCCTTTTTTTAAAATGAATATATCTCGGAAACTAGAAGTAACTGAAAAAAAATGCCTGTCCATAAAAGTTGTAGTATTGTATTAGCTTTCGAGCGGACGACTTGAAATAATTTTTACGTTCCGGTAACGCCGATTTTTTACCAAAAAAGGGGGAAAATATTTTTTTTTATTAAAAAAAAACGGCCAGTTCTTTGGCTGAAAAAATTACGGAGTCTTCCAGTATGTCTGACGATATCGCAAAAAAATGGCCAGAGTAGCACGGATCGAGGTTTTAAGGTAAAAAAAATGAAACCACACAAATTAATTTTTTTCCACCGGAACTTCGCTCCGTGTCACTCTGGCGATTTTTTTGCGATATCGTCAGACATACCGGAAGACTCTGTAATTTTTTCAGCCAAAAAAATGGCCGTTTTTTAATTAAAAAAATAATTCCCCCCTTTTTTGGTAAAAAATCAGCGTTACTGGAATGTAAAAATTATTTCAAGTCGTCCGCTCGAAAGCTAACACAAAACTACAACTTTTATGTACAGACATTTTTTTCAGTTACTTCTAGTTTCCGAGATATATTCTTTTGGCAAAAAAATGGAATTTTCTAAAATGTTAATTGACAAAATCTGA
This sequence comes from Ophion ellenae, assembly GCA_963210295.1. Lineage (NCBI taxonomy): Eukaryota > Metazoa > Arthropoda > Insecta > Hymenoptera > Ichneumonidae > Ophion > Ophion ellenae. The sequence continues at coordinate 8,445,184 of OY723387.1, read as the reverse complement.
AAAAGTTCACATTGAATGCCTTTTAGTAGTACTTGGATATAACCTATAATGGGGCAGATCTGAGACGGTCGAAAAAAGTGGCTGAATTGACGGAGAATCCCTCATATATGTGATTGTGTGTGTTTTTATATATATTCACATATACAGGGTGTCCCAGAACTGAATTCGATCCCTGAAATGGGGGATTGGGGGCGAAATTCTGAGTCGATTGATATAAGCATGTGTGGGTATCAGATCAACTCCTGAATTATTATTCATTTTTAAAGGCGGGCGCACCTGATTGGCCCGCCTTTGAAAATTAATAATAATTCAGCAGTTGATCTGATACCCACACATGCTTATATCAATCGACTCAGAATTTCGCCCCCAATCTCCCATTTTAGGCAACGCATTCAGTTCTGGGACACCCTGTATATACACAGGGTGTCCTTTTTATCTCTGCCACCCGAAATAACTCGGTAATTATTGACGTAACAAAAAAATGTTCCGGACAAAAGTTGTACGGTGTTAAGGTGGCCATCAAATGCGACCAATTTTTTTTATTTCGCTGTAGGTGCCGACGCACAGTGAAGGTCACCTCCACTTTTTTTAAAATAGAATGGTACCTTTTTCCAACCATATTGCGGAGCACCTCAAGCCGCATAAAGAACATTAGGGGGTCAAAGTCGTTCAAGGTCATTCAAGGTCACCTGTTAAAATGAAATACAAATCTAAATATCTCGGATCACTACCAAACATTTGGTAGTGATCCGAGATATTTATATTTGTATCATCGATCCTGTGCCATGTACTGTAATGTACCATTCTATTCAACCAGCGCTTGTAATAATTTGGTATAATATTTTTACTTCATATACTTATAAAAATATATATTTAAAATATAATAAGCAATATAATATTACAAACGGTGGTGTATATTGTCAGCATTATATATATATATGTATATATATATATATATATATATATATATATATATATATATATATATATATATATATATATATATATATATATATATATATATATATATATATATATATATATATATATATATATATATATATATATATATATATATATATATATATATATACATATTCGTTTCTGTCAGAATACATAAAAAATCCCGGCCATTCCACTGCCCGAACCAATTCCATTTTCCGAATCCCGAATCCAACCTGGGCCAAACGTTCGATGCCCGCGAATTGTGAATTTACACCACCAACGAAACCTCATCCATCGGGTATTTTGAGATCGATACATGTTATATTTGAAAATCAACGATAAGAATTGTTATTTGCGATTTAAATCTGCGTCAGCCGAGGAGTTTGGGCTCATCGACGAAACTTTTTCGCCTCCTTGTTGAGTGTGTCCTTCGTGTTTGACGTCTTCAAAAAATGAAGAAAAAAAAACCCCGATTAGTGGCTGAGCGAGGTTTCCCAAAATGCAGAATCGAATTAACGAGAAAAGGCAAGTAATGGGTGCATCGGTTTTCGTTAAATTTTCCTCCGCTCATTTGGAAAATTGAAAACTTCCCTCTCGAGCCTCTTTGGTGAACTATACGTCATAACGGAAAATGAATTTACCCCTCGCAATCTCCGGATTTTTCGTGTGCTCGTCGAACCACAAATTGGTTATCGGTCTTCCCCAATAGGGCTTAAATTCTGAATTTCCAATGAAGACAAAAAATGTAATTAAAACAAAAACGGTAACACGGATAACGAGAACAAAAATGCCGGGTCGATTTCGTTGGTCGTCCTCGCAATTTGGTCCAATCTCGTTCCGTGTCACGATGATCTGGGCCACTACTTTTTTTTCGTTCTCCAACGTATCGTCGATCGATGGATCGTAGCAAAAGATAAGGGCGGTAATTTGGGTGGGAGAAAGTAAATTTGTCTTCGATAATTGTAGCCACGCGGATCGCGGTCCGTAGCGGAATTTATAATTCTGCAACAGATCGTTGACGTCAAGACGTCTGCAGAAATGAATGAAGCGAATGGAGAATGGAATATGGTTGTTTATGAGGTGAATATTAATTGTGTTATAGGGGCTAATTGGGCTCTCTCTCTCTCTCTCTCTCTCTCTCTCTCCCTCTCCCTCTCTCAAATAATTTAATATTATTTTTAATGGGTGTTCGAATTAAAATGATTTTTGATGATTTTGCAAATTTGTATGATTTTCCACGATTTTTCGAGTATTGATTTGCAAAGGTTTTGGATGCTTTTCCAAAACATTTTTGTATGAAAACATTTTTCATTTGTTATCATTCTATTTTTTTTAAAGGCCATATTCTATTGTGAACACCCATTTTCAAGGTGTTTGTTTGGGAATAAAAATTCTGACACACGGTTAAATCTACAGTGTTTGTATTTTACAGTTATTTTTATACATGTTTGACGTAACACCTTAAATTTTTTCAAAGCATTTTATACGAAATCTTGCAAATTTTACGCGTTTTTTCTCAAAACAAGATTTTTCAAATCGGGCGTGTATTTTTCTCGGAACCTACTGAGGCGATCGACTTGCAATTTTGCACACATGTACAGCATGTGTTGGACTATCGTTCGGCCCTCCGTTTTTTCGATTGCTTTATAATTTCTATTTTTCCGGGCCGTGACAAGTGAAAAGTTTCTTGTGAAAATCAAAGTACTCTTTTTCAAAAGCTGCCATTTCGTAAATTTTTCCTAAAGATTTTTATCAGAGGGCCGAACGATAGCCCAATATGTACTCTGCATGTGTGCAAAATTGCGAGTCAATCGGCCCAGTGGTTTCTGACAAAAATACACGCCCGGTGAAAAAAAAAATTGCGGCGTGACCTGCGCAACATCAAATTTCATATACAATTTCGGGAAAAATGCTTTGGTAAAATTTATGATGTTACTTCGAACATGTGTAAATGTAAGTGTGGAATACTAATACTGCAGATTGAACGGCTTTTCTTAATTTAATACTCACAAAATCAACTTGGAAATGAGTGCCTTCGCTGGAATAGGTCTTAATTCTTAATTTTTATTTTAGTATTTTTCTTGGTCACGAAGAGAGACTGCAAACGTTTGTGATGCTTCTTTACGTACTTCACCCAAAAGTGATATATTTAGGTCGAAATAAAACTATCAATCATTCAATCAACGAATCTCTCTCTCTCTCTCTCTCTCTCTCTCTCTCTCTCTCTCTCTCTCTCTCTCTCTCTCTTTTCTCAATTGAAAAGTCAGTTTCCAATTCTTCGCACTTGTCGCAAATCATCTCCAATATGTGTACCATTTGATATACATCTTCCATTTCATCGTTCTAACACAAATTTCGAATTTACTCAGAAGCATTTTCCTTTTTTTTTCCATGCAACAAGACCTGCCAAAATTGATACCAAATTTTTATTTCCATTCTTGACACATTTTTTTTTTCATTCCTATTATTCATTCGTGCTTCGTGCTTTTATAATCCTATCCGTTTCATTTTTCGCCTACTCGACACTTCACCAATTCACAGGGCTTTAGAGGTCGCCCTGGAGTGTGGCCCAGGGCACTCGTTTTTTAATCCACTACTGTGTCGCATTTTCACGAGGGCTCAGGGGAACTGCGCAAAACCCTGCCCTATGCGAGGCGACTTTTATTTGCGATTTTTTTTCGAATTAAGGCAGAAGATACCTTTAGGTGCGGAAAAAGTTTTTGATTTTCATGATTTTTTTTTTTTCGAAGGAAAGATTTCTCCATCATTTTTGAGACGTAGGGTATATTTTATTACTAATTTTGGCTGTTGCGTGGTATTTTTTTGTCAATCTTAAAAAATGGCGGAGGTATGGCACTGTCTCGTAATGGGGTTGCGGTGGATGTCGTCAAACAGCGTGACACGTAGCGTCGGCGGAATTAAGCCGAAAAAAAAGCAACGAAGATTTTTCTTTTATTAACACTCATACGCAGAATATGAACCAAGAAAAGGTGAGGAATGTCGAAAATCGATGAAACGGTACGCTTTGAAGCAAAAAGATAGAATTTTCCGAAAAAAAATCACTGCATATTGCAATAAAAAATACTTTTAGGATTAAATTAACTAAAGGATTAAGAAAAAGGATCAACTAAAAATACTTTTAGGACTAAAACATTTAGGTTAGAAAGATTTGTACTAAATTTTATCAGAATCGTTCGATTAGTTTTTTAGCTACACGTCACGAAGGTTTTGAAAATGCAGTTTAGAAGACCGTGCCATACGTCCGCCATTTTTAAAGATTAATGAAAATAAAAAAATAGAATGTAACAGCCAAAAGTGGTAATAAAACATACCCTGAGTCTCAAAAATGGCGAGGAAATCTTTCCTTAAAAAATACCATGAAAATCGGCAATTTTTTTTTCCTTGCCAAAAGCTATCGCCCCTCCTTAATTTCTCAGGAGTGAAAATCTCGATGTACAGGAATCGAAATTCATCGTTGAATAAACCAATGTGCTGAAAGTGTGAGTTTGCTTGGGATGGTTCGCTTTGTCTCTTTAAAGAATCATTTCGATGGTCATCATTTTCGATGGTCAAAACACGCTAATCAGTCTGATTTTTTAATGTCAAATCAAATCACTTATTAAGAACGGAAAATACATTTTTAAACGTTAATTTTTTTTACATTTTTTTAACGATTGTAAAACGCTTCGAAAAAAGAAGTCCTCACGGTGTACACGGTTGTGGCCGTCAATATTATCTGAAACAAAATTAGTAAAAAGATTATCAATCAGTATAAAGCCCGCAATTTTACTATGGAGTTTTTTTCAAATCAAAATTGACAAAATGGCGTTTTGAAAAAAAAGTATCGAATTGAGCCTATTTTTTTCGACACTTTTTCGTTTGAAAAAATATGAAGATTAACAAAAAGCTTCCATAGCAAGATAAAGAATGGTGTGAAGAATGTTGTGTCAAAATTTGAGACGGATAGCTTGAAAATTCTCCCTTTTTGAGAGTACACCGTTTTGAAAAACGACATTTCGCGAAAAAACGTGTTTAAAGTTTCAAGTGTGGATATTTCATATAAATTGTTTAGTTGTAAACGTCATCTAACAGTCTATACTATTGAATAATGAAAAAAAAAAAAAATTTTTAACATTTCACACTGTGATGATTCTTCAAAGAACATCCACCATGCACCGAGCGTCAGGAAGACACGAGAGAAAATTAACAATAGTCGTCGTCGACATCCAAAGGCCGGGACCAAAGGAGAGCAATGATTGATCGAGCCGGATATTGAATTAACTATAAATATATATGCGCTTGATTTATTCTTAGAAATGGCCAATTCGTCGCGGATTGCTGGTTGCGCCTTTCGGTCCTTTGCTCTTCGGGAATTTCTCTCTTGCACTCTTAGCTCCCAACTCTTTTTCTCGCCGTTTCTTTATCATAATTTTATCGAGCATAAATGTCAAAAGTATTCCGAGATTGATATACAGGGTGTCCCTCTTATCTCCGCCACCCAAAATAACTCGGTAATTATCGACATCACAAAAAAATGTTTCAGACAAAAGTCGTACCGTGTGAAGGGGGCCATCAAATGCGACCAATTTTTTTTTTCGGTGGAGGCGCTGTCCGTGGCGGTGACCTTCACGCACAGTGAAGGTCACCTCCACCTTTTTAAATGGAGTGGTAGATTTTTTTCAACCATCTTGTGGAACACCTCAAGCCGCATAAAAAACATTAGGGGGTCAAAGTCGTTCAAGGTCATTCAAGGTCACCTATTAAAATGAAATACAAATGTAAATATCTCAGATCACTACCAAATATTTGGTAGTGATCCGAGATATTTAGACCTGTATCATCGATACTGACGTTAAATAACCTTGAACGACTTTGACGCCATAGTGTTTTTTATGCGGCTTGGAGTGCTGCACAAGATGGGTGAAAAAAAATGTACCATGCCATTTAAAAAAGTGGCGGTGACCTTCACTGTGCGTCAGCGCCTCCACCGAAATAAAAAAAATTGGTCGCATTTGATGGCCCCCTTCACACCGTACAACTTTTGTCTGGAACACTTTTTTGTGACGTCGATAATTAACGACTTATTTCGGGTGGCAGAAATAAGAGGGACACCCTATATATTAAGGTCCTTAGGCCACTCTAGAGGCCGAAAAAATAGGATTTTTGGGGATTTTTTTTTTCAGAAAAACTACAAAATTATAACAATTATCTACAATTATCTGACGATGTTTTAGGCAAACTCTTGGAAACTCAAAAATTTGCCTAAAAAATCGTGAGATAATTGTTAATAACAAATGGACTCTGCAATATAAAAAAAAATCCTACGTACTTCCATAGACAATGTATTTTTCAATATATATTTAACGTTTCAAGTGAATCGGTTGAAAAATGTCTGTTATGTTTCGGCCAACTTAAAAAATTCAGTTTTGAGATAAACGCTGCACAGCCGCCATTTTGAAATGAATCGTTTCAAAAAAATTATTGTACACTGTCACTGATATGTATGATAAACACCCTTTTTTGTAATCTCGATATTTTTTGTAGTTTTTCTGGAAAAAAAATCCCAAAAAGCCTATTTTTTCGGCCTCTAGAGTGGCCTAACCCCTTAACCGATCACTGACAAACAGGCTTACTATCCTCGTGGTTCTGATTTTATTTTTTATCTCCTATAAAGTATGGATTCGGTTCTTTCAAATCAGTTTTTCGGTTTTGTTTTTTTCGTTTTTATTTTTATCAGCCAAAAAATTGGGATATTTCGACAGTTTACCTTGATGTGGTGGTCCGGATAAATCTTTTTCCCACCGTTTCAGCCTTTATTTCAACTTTTCAGACTTAGAAGAAACATTGAAATGAATTTTCAATAAATTTCCTATTTTTATTATTAGTATATTTTTTTTTTTAATATTTATCGAACATTTTTTTACCCTCACTCAAATTTTAAATCTAATTCTAAAATCGGAATCTAGAAATTCGTTTGAATCGTATCCTAGTAGCCCAAATCCGCCAATTAAAAGAAACAAAAATTCATTCCAACGAGGCAAGCATCGAGGAAAGTCTACGATCCGGTTATAAAAAAAAAATTGAAAACGTTGCTTATTTTATCCTCTCGCAATTTACGGTCATTATAAATTATACAGTTACGTATCAATCGTAGTGAAAAAAAAAACATTTTTTTTTTTCAGTCGATCATGATTTTTTCACTTCGCTTCCGGAAATCGAAAAAAATGTCTCGTACATAAAAAACGTTGTCGTTTCGTTGTGTGCCGAAGTGCCGACGTGAGGTCATGGCGCCGCCTCAAACTGTGAAATAATAAAATTAGTTTTATCGCGTTAGAAGGCGCGTGGTACGATTCTCCGTTACTTTGATAATTCTCCGACACGTGTCGCAGACACGACGATAAGCCCGCGGTGAAGGGAAAATCGATGAGCAATCTCGGGATATTTCGGGGCCTAGATACAGAGCCTTTCACTCACAAAATTATGTTTTCCGATCATTCTGCGTAGTTTAGGAGAAGCGGCGCTGAGATTTTCCGATTGCTGTAACATATTTATGTAATCCATTATTTAAATATGTCTACATCGAATTTCAATAACTTTGATAAGTCTATATCGAATTTCAATTATTTTAATATGTCTACATCGAAGTTCAATTATTTCGAAATTTATTATGAAATTCAGTTATTTCAATATATATATCGAGATTTAGTTATTTCAATGTCTACATTGAAATTCATTTTTTTCGACATTCATTACAAATTCAATTATTTCAATATTTAGATTGAAATTCAATTATTTCAACATTCATGTTGACATAAACGTCTTTATCTCAACATAAATGTGGCAAATTTATGTTGAATACTTATGTTAAATACATATTTGGTCTGAACGAACGGTTAAAACTTGATTTTGTTCTTTATTTCATTGTTTCTGCAGTCATTTTCCATTTCAATCGATGTACATTTTTTAGAATTATTATTCACTGTATTATGATTATGGTATTTTTTTTTCTTTTTTGCTACAAAAATCAATCGCCTAGGGTGTGCGATTCATTTTAATATCATTATTATTATTAACATTGTTATTTCGATAGTTGTTTCCGTTTTTCATTGGCGTAACAAATAATCGATTCGTAGTGACATCGATGTAAAATTTATGACCATTATTTACTTGATTATTTTCATGTTAATTTTTTTATGTTTGCTACAACAATCAATCGATTTTTCCCGGCGATTGATCTATATTGTATCATTATCGTTATCCCATTTTATTCTTTTTACGAAATGTTTTTTTTTTTCATTACTATAACAATTAATCGGTTTTCCAGGACGGATGATGATTTCTTTTTTTATTATTATCCCACAGTGTAATTTTACTGTGTAAAAGTAAAACGTTTTTTCTCTGCTTTCTATAACATTTAATCGCGTTAATAGGACTATCGGCATAAATGTTATAATCATTTATACTGTTATTATTACGCACTTTATTATCTATATAAATATTTTTCTTTTCTTTTCCATTGCTTTCCCAATCAATTTGTCGAGGTGGCCGATAAAAAATGTATCACATTCTACCCCTTAATTATTTTTATAGTGATAATTGTTTTTTTCGTTTCTCTGCAACTATTTATAATGACGTATTATCTATTTATCATTATTATGCACTTCATTATTTTTCTATTCTTTTGCTACAACAATCAATCGATTGGTCACGGTGGTCGATATCAATTTTATTTCATTACGCAACTTTACTACCGTTATAGCTTTTTTTCCTTTTCTGTTTGGCCATAAAAATTAATTATTCATTATTCATGGTTATCCGTGATTTGGCAAAAACAATATTCCGAATTTTTCCATACACGATTAAGGGGGGAAATATTTTTAGACGAGGAAAAAATTGCTGATCTTCCGGATTTAAAAAAATGTTGTCTGTTACATGGTATTTTTTTTCATCGATCTTTAAAAATAGCGAAGATGTGGCACGGTCTTCTGAGCGGGTTGCGGCGAACGTTGTCAGACGGCGTGACACGTAGCGTCGGCGGGATTAATCTGACAAAAATACCAATCAAGACTTTTCTTTCATTCACACTCATATGCAGAATATGAACCAAGAAAAACTGGAAAATGTTGAAAATTGATTAAACGGTACGGTTCGAAACAAAAAGCTTAAATTTTCCGAAAAAACGTAGCTACATTTTGCAATGAAAAAAAACTTTTTTCTTCATTTTCAAAAACATTTGGGGTCATGTTTTAGAGAATAAGGTTAGAAAGATTTATACCAAATTTGATTAGAATCGGCCGATTATTTTTCGAGCTATGCGTGACGCCAGTTTTGAAAATGCAGTTTAGAGGACCGTACCATAGCTCCGCCAGTATTAAAGCTGAATTTTGAAAAATAAAAAATACCACGTAATAGCCAAAAGTAGTAATAAAACACACCCTACGTCTTGAAAATGTTAGAGGAAGCTTTCCTTTAAAAAAAATAATGAAAATCAGCCAACTTTTTTCCTCGTCTAGAGGTACCTTCCCCCTTAAATTCTGTCTCCGGTTCACAGATCTTTAGGAAAAATCGGTTCTCTCACTATAGCTCTCTCTGTCTCACTGCCACGTGGCGAGTTCGTTAAATATACAAACACCCCCCGAAAAATGGAGCCTCGGTGATATCGCAGTGGATAAAGGTTGCGAGAGAGCATCGTGGTTCAATGAACAGAGCTCGACGGAACGACAAAAAGCGGGGAAATGCTCGAATGTATCTTCGCGCCTCGAAGTGAGCCGAAGATCTGAGCGAGATAACCGCAAACGCTCAAGCGATAAAAAAATTGACGCGGGGGCGTCGCGATTGCTCGTGAGTAGAAAATGTGTATATAGTAGCAGGTAAAAGCTCTTGAGTTGTACTCACGTGTACCGGAAGTGTCGCAATCTCGCGATCGAAAATCCTCACCTCCGATTCCGTTCGATATAGAAAAATCTTGACAGACCCTACTGTGCAGTCTCTCTTTTACGAAAATAAAAATCAAATACAGTATACAAGTATGGCATGGGTGTTGACATTGAAGTGTGCATCATTTAAATGCAACCAAAGTCAATTAAAAATTTTCAATATTTTTTTCCCATGAAAGTATCGGGATGAGGAATTCGGTATTTTACACACAATTCATACATAGTCTTGACAGGTTCGATAATTTTTGTAGTCGAAAAATATTGATAAACAATGACGTTATTATTGTTTTAACAAAGTGCTGTTATTGCTGCATGGTCAATCGGTGTAAGTAGTTCTGGCAACTAGAGAGATCCGAAATGACAAGTTTAAAAATGTACTTTCAGTATAATAATAAAACTTTCGTATGAAAGGATATTGTTCGAAATTTTAAAAATTACGAAAATGACAAGTTGTAGACAAAATTATTGATTTCCGACAAAAAAAAACAATTTCAATAATTTGTTATTAACGAATGGATGTACATATGAAAAAATCATCATTTCGAGATACGATTTATACCGTTTAAGGGAGGACACAATTTAATTTCGCAAAGCAAGTTTCGATTTTTGACCATCCTTTTTTCCTTTCCTTAGTTTGGAGGAAAGTAGGGATCCGAAATGACAAGGTTAAAAATGTACTTTCATTATAATAATAAAACTTTCGTATGAAAGGATACTATTTCGAAATTTTTAAAATTACGAAAATGACAAGTTGTAGCCAAAATTATTGATTTCCGACAAAAAAAAAACAATTTCAATAATTTTTTATTAACGAATGGATGTACATATGAAAAAATCGTCATTTCGAGATACGATTTATACCGTTTATGGGAGGACACAATTTAATTTCGCAAAGCAAGTTTCGATTTTTGAGTATCCTTTTTTCCTTTCCTTAGTTTGGAGGAAAGTGAGAACATTTCTTCCAAATAGAGGTTCTCATTCTATATACAGGGTGTCCTCTTATCTCTGCCACCCGAAATAACTCGGTAATTATCGACGTCACAAAAAATGTTCCAAACGAAAGTTGTAGGGTGTGAAGGGTCAAATGCGACCAATTTTTTTTTATTTCGTTCGAGGCGCTGACGCACAGTGAAGGTCACCTGCACTTTTTTAACGGAATGTTACATTTTTTTCAACCATCTTGTGGAGCACCTCAAGCCGCATAAAAAACATTGGGGGGTAAAAGTCGTTCAAGGTCATTCAAGGTCACCTATTAAAATGAAATACAAATCCAAATATCTCGGATCACTACCAAATATTTGGTAGTGATCCGAGATATTTAGATTTGTTTGGGTTTCCAATCATACCATTTTAATTTTTAACCATTTAACCATTCCATTTTAAAACATTAGGGGGTAAAAGTCGTTCAAGGTCATTCAAGGTCACCTATTAAAATGAAATACAAATCTAAATATCTCGGATCACTATCAAATATTTGGTAGTGATCCGAGATATTTAGATTTGTTTGGGTTTCCAACCATGCCATTTTAATTTTTAATCATTTAACCATTCCATTTTAAAACATTAGGGGGTAAAAGTCGTTCAAGGTCATTCAAGGTCACATATTAAAATGAAATACAAATCTAAATATCTCGGATCACTACTAAATATTTGGTAGTGATCCGAGATATTTAGATTTGTTTGGGTTTCCAACCATACAATTTTAATTTTTAACCATTTAACCATTCCATTTAAAAAAGTGGAGGTGACCGTCACTGTGCGTCAGCGCCTCTACCGAAATAAAAAAAAATTGGGCGCATTTGACGGCCCGCTTAAAAAAAAATTAAACACGTGAAAGTTGTAATACGATAACGTCAAATTTTTTGAAATAAGCGATTATTTCATCGCGTTTAAAAAAATTCATGAAAAATTACTCTTTCGGGCGTCTAAAGGGATTTCGCCCCTTAATTCGTTTCCGCTCGAAATCGTTTTTTTTTCGGCATCCATTAACAATTGACTACCGTCGCGATCGATTCCAATGTATAATTTATCAACGAAATGGCCGAGGTAGGTAGGGAGGATTGCGCGAAAAAAAACATCGCATACCACATTGGTCCATATCCAGCTCCGGTACGTCGGATGTACTCGTGCTCAATTATTACGCCTTCTATCCTAATTAACGAATTTCGCGCGGATTAATAATTTCACATTGTTCTCGACCACCCTCCGTCCAGCGTCAATTACGGATCTTCTCTCCCCCCGCCGCAACAGCCACGTCTCGGCGTTAACGATTTTGTCACCCAATTCAGTGTTCAATCCGAGCGTTAAAATTTCAATCAGCTAATTGACACGTTTTGGTCCTGCGAATTTTTCGAGACTCCTTCGCGACAGGCGCAATAAACAAACCTTTTTTTTTCATTCGCTTCAACTTCGCCACAGACGTAGGTTCGCTTTTGTGGACGTTTTATTTTCTGATATTTTGACATTTTGAAAAACCTGGAATATTGGGTTTTTGGGTCTGCATATGTACGTAATTGAGAGGACTAAGTAAAATAAAAAAAATGGTGGCTAAAATTAGAAAAACATCAAAAAACGAATGACACTTCCCATGTAGAGATTGACCGTTGGGCCTGGGACGGGCCTTCACAGTTAGCCTTTCTAGAATATTGGGCCGTGAGTATTTACCAATGAGGTGCCTTTGTAGAAATGATAAGAACGCCCCGATATCGGCCAACAGAGCACTTGATTGCACTTGGCCCTATGTGGGCCCTCTCAAAGGGCCTATGTAGAAATTGACCACTGGCTCTATGATGGGCCTTCACAGTTGGTCTATCTAGAAGTTAGTCTATCTGGAATATTGGGCCGTGAGTTTGTTTGGGTTTGTTTGGGTGCGTGATAAATATTCAACCTATATCGAGATCGGTACTTATGGATACACATTTCATGGAATAACCTTGAAATAAATTGTGATTTGCGTATATGACAGGTTTCAAAATTGGCATATTTTACTTACTTATGTTGGTTATTTACAAATGCCAATAATGGGCCAAGACTTGATTACAAAAACTGAACTACAAAATATAGACGATTAATATATGACGTGCCAGTTATATGCCTATTCTGGCACAATATACAGATAATGAATAACCCGAGACTTAAATAAAATAAAAGCAGGTATGGTCTGACCCACTTAGCCAATAAAGGGCTTAGATTAATTAAATGTAATTTCCAGTATTTTAGCATTGCCAGTTTTAGAATTGGCAAATTTCGATGAACTATCACGGCTGTTTATTGGTTTTAACAGATGGGCCCGGATAGGTTTTAGTAATGGGCTGATATTGTGCCAGTTCTCAATTTATAACGGAACAATAATGGGCCAATGTAATTGGCAATACCTCAGCATCACCAGTTTAACAATTGGCAAATGTTGTTTATCTATCATGACTGTTTAATGAATTTAAAAGATGGGCCATGATAGGTTTTAACTATGGGCCGATATTGTGTCGGTTTTCAATTTAGAACGAGACAATAATGAGCCAATGTAATAGCCAGTATTTTAGGATTGCCAGCTTTAGGATTGGCAAATTTAGTTTAACTATCACTGCTGTTTATTAGTTTTGAAAGATGGGCCAGGATATTCTTTAGTAATGGGCCGATATTGTGCCGGTTCTCAATTTATATCGGGACAATAATGGGCCAATGTAATTGCTTGTATTTTAGCATTACCAGTTTTTAAATTGGCAAATATAGTTCAACCATCACGGCTATTTATTGGTTTTAAACGATGGGCCGATATTGTGCCGGTTTTCAATTTATAACGGAACAATATTGGGCCAATGGAATTGTCAGTATTTTAGTATGCCCAGTTTTTAAATTGGCAAATTTAGTTTAACTATCACGGCTGTTTATTAGTTTTTAAAGATGGGCCAGGACAGGCTTTAGGGATGGGCCGATATTGTGCCAGTTTTCAGTTTAGAGCGGAACAGCAATGGGCCAATATTATTTCTCTTTTGTTGGCTTATACGATGGTCCCAATATTGGCCTGATCGTAACATTGGGCAACTCATGGCAACCTCTACATGGGTTGTTGTAATAGCAATAATAATTGATTTTTTTTACCTATAGGTTGGTTCATTTTGTAGAGAAAGTTAATATCTTCATTTGATTAAAAATCAAGGCGATATCTTTGATCGTTCTTGAGTTGTCGCGGCCAAACTAGTACAAAATAATGTTTCGAGAAAAATGTAGTATGATGTAAAGGATATAAAAACTATATATATATTCTGGAATATTCTTTATTGTATATATTCATAATCATATGTAAAATTTCAAATAATCCAGTACATATATAGAATTTCAACATATCAAATATAAAGCCGTATAATATTATGATAATATAACTATACATAGTATTATTATAAATAATTCACGAAATACATATTATTAATAACAATGCAGTATATTAAGAAAATAATAAGGATCAGAGGTTGCGTACTGGACAGTATATGATATTCTCTGTCCACTATTTTTATAATATACTCGATTGAATTCGAAATATCGACGTATCGCGCACTTCATATTGCACCCAGGAAACGGCGGGTCCCGGAGTCGGTATCGAAAATCAAATAACCGCGTACAAGATACCCAGCGATACAATGCGGCGGGGGCTCCGAAAGATTGAGACCCTATAAAAAAAATATGGTAATAGAGTCTCCATGGGTCGTTTCTCATCGGCATTCGTATGTTCCGGCAGCTGACTTTATTTTATTTTTTCATCACGTGACTTTCGAACGGTCAATAAAATACACGGCTCAAAATATATGGGGCATGATTCTAAATACGCTTTATTTTATTTGATTCGTGAGAATATATCGTACGGATTCACAATTTATTACGAATGGTAGATTTATAGTACGAATATAGGGACGAGGTAAAACTTTTTTTCGTTGCTCAATTTCAGGATATGCAGCGAGTCTTCGGGCTTCGCTCGTTCGTCGCTGCAGCTGAAAAAACGAGAAAAAACGATAGTTCAGGTTTTTGCAGAATTTACGCAAAATTTTGCGCATTTTATTAGCGGCCAACAAAAGTTTCGTGATATTTGCAAGGTTTCCGGACTCTCTCTCTCTCTCATTCTGTCCCATCGTATTGCTTGATTGGTTTCCGATTCCTCTTCCACTTTTTCGTATATTTTTCTGAGATAGCGGGGAAGGACATAGAGAGAGAGAGAGCGAGGGGGGGGGGGAGAGATGCAAACGCGTTCAAAGTTTTGAGTCTGGAATTTTCATATACAGGGTGTCCAATAGGAAGTTGCTGAAACTAATCGACTGTCATTTTAAAACACGTGCACAGAATCAGAAAAGCCAAATTGCTTTAAATAGAGGAAACTCTGCAGTTTTAAACGCGCATAAATAAAACCCAGTCAAATATTTTTCATGTCAATTTATTAAATCTTATAAAAATAACGAAAAAGTACAGTGATTAATGATAGATATTTTCGAAGTGCGAACCGTTAGATTGTGCACAAAAATCAATTCTCTTTTGAAAACTGTGAAAAACTGTGTCCAACGTATCGTTCATAATGCCGCGAACCACTTCCTGGATGGCCGCGATCAGTTCTTCTACTGTGCTGGGGTTTTTAGCGTAACAATGATCTTTAATGTAATCCCACAAGAAAAAATCACAAGGGTTCAGGTCCGGTGAGTACGGAGGCCATTCTAGTCCGCCTTGAGCAAATTTAGGTTACCCCAGACCGATTACTCGAGTCCCATATACGCGATGAATAGCTTCAAACACCTCATGAGTCCGGTGCGGCGTCGCTCCATCTTGCATGAAGTAAACAATTTTAACCAGTCCCCTCTTTTTTGCATAAGGGAAGAATTTCGTTTCCAAAAGCTGTTTGTAACTCTCTCCTGTTACCGTAGATCCCAAGAATTGCAAATAAATTCCTTTTACTGAAATCGCTGCCCATGCCGTTACTTTCTGTGGATGAAGGGACTTCGCTAGCGATATGTTGGGATTTTCCGTTGCCTAAAACCGGTAATTTTGCTTATTTACGTACCCATTCATCCAAAAATGTGCTTCATCGGAATAAATAATCAATTTCTCATTAAGTTCTTCGGCTTCAAACATCCCCGTAATAGTGTTACAAAATTCGATGCGTTTCGTCATGGCATGTTCAGTTAACAATTGATGAGTGCTTATTTTATACGGATGAAACTTTAAAAAATATTTCAAAATGTTGTGTAATGATGATTTGGTTATTTTTAATGCTTGAGCAGCTTTCCGAATCGAATCATTTGGATTTTGTTTGAAATAATTCTCAACTTCGTTGATCTTCTCTGGTGTAGTCACCGTAACAGATGGACCTGGCAACTCGTGTCTACGGTCCTGGAGTGTACCATACTTCACGAAGTTATCGATTATCCTACAAAAATTAACGTAAAATTACTTCAATGCAGTTTAATTGAATTGAAACACAAGTTGTGTGATAGATGAATATGAATAAATATTCAATTATTACCTTTTCAGAGTGTTTTCGCTGGCAACTCTATGAGTTCCGAACTTAGTACGAAACCCCCTATACGCATTACTATAAATTTTTCCCCTCGAGAAGAAGCACTCAATAAGATATACTTTTTCGTCCGTGGTGAGCTCACTCATTTTGACGCGCGCGTACTTGCTTTAACCACGGCTGGAATAAAACTGCGGGGCATCAGGTATGCGCCTTAGAAAAAGGAACCCCTATTGAATTCATGGAGGGAAGAGACACTTATTTAGTTTTAGCAACTTCCTATTGTTGCTGTACATTGCCTACTTACGTTTATGGAACGTATATGAACACCATGTTTATAACCGTCTATACTATCGGATAATGCAAAAAAACAAAATTGATTTTCGGAGAATTTTACACTGTCATGATCTTTTTAAAGAATTAAAACGACTCCGAATCGTGTCTTTTCCCTTTCACCACAATGAAAAAAAATTAAATCGCCTTTTCCCATACCTTACATTTCCCCCAGAATAGGTACAGACGTGTGTGTCTCCTTCGACGTGTGAACGAATACACATCGACCCTTTAGGGTCCTTGAGAAGAAGCAGATTAAGCGCGCGAGAATAAAAGGTCGTAAGAGTTCGTCGCGTCAGGTCTGACGCGGAAAGGACGCGACGGAATCCCATAAAGGACTCGTAAGTTTTCCTCCCATCCATACTCGAGGTATTGGAGACGTCGGATCATTTGACACACGGCAGAGGTGTCGCGTTACATATCCAACGCAGCAGGCACATACGCGAGCCCTATGGGGCCCTTTGGTCTAGGACCGGAAACAGTCGATCAAAATATGACGAAGGAAGGGTCCGCGGTTCGGCACAGTAAATACCTACAAATCCTGTAGGTCGGCGATCATATGTAACGCTCTGAGGAGCTTTAAGGGGGAGATCCCTTTGGGCGAGGAAAACATTGCTGGTTTTCATGATTTTTTTTTCGTGGCTAAGATTTCTTAATGATATTTTAGATTCACGGTATGTTTTATTACTACTTTTGGCTGTTACGTGGTATTTTTTTATTTTATTAATCTTTAAAAATGGCCGAGGTATAGCACGGTATTCTGAACGGGATTCGACGGATGTTGTCAGACGGCGTGACACTTAGCGTCGGCGGTATTAATCTGAATAAAAAACCAACGAAGACTTTTCTATCCTTAACACTCATACGCAGAATATGAACCTAGAAAAAGTGAGAAATATCGAAAATCGATGAAATGGTACGCTTTGAAACAAAAAGATGGATTTTTTCTAAAAAAAAAGTGTTCATATTTGGTAATAAAAAAATATTTAAAAATAAAAGTTAAATAAGACAATAAAGGTTGCAACGATGCAAACTTTAACACCATTATGTAAAAAATCGTCTTTGCATTTTCGTTTCCTTTCATTTGTTATCATTCGAAATATTTTATATAATCTTCTTCTATACGTTTTTTTAAAACTTTTTTTGATAACCAAATTTGTATATGTATCATTTGTTTCTTTGAAAGCAATAATCCATTTCTTTCTCGTCTTTCACATTTTCCTCCACACCGTTTTCTTTGCAGTTATGCAGTTATACTCGTCGCCATGCACTTGCTCGCGTGTTAAATGGTCTTTTGCATTGAAATCGAGCTAATGCACGAGTGCAATACTTGCACGACGTGTGTCGCGCGCTTTCGAGTATAATTCTTGATTACCATCGGTAAGAGGAGAGCTACGGTGTTGCATAACGATAGATGCACGGGTTTTATTGTTATCTCATCGAGTACAATAATAGATGCGATTTGCCGCGTGGATTATGTGTGGACTTTGGAAATTATAAGCGAGGACGCGTTTATTGTTATTATATTTTTCTACTTTGAGACGCTGTGTCCGTTATCCGTGTCTGGCGATTTCTCTCTCTCTCTCTCTCTCTCTCTCTCTCTCTCTCTCTCTCTCTCTCTCTCTCTATATATATATATATATATATATATATATATATATATATATATATATATATATATATATATATATATATGTGTGTGTGTGTGTGTGTGTGTGTGTGTGTGTGTGTGTGTGTGTGTGTGTGTGTATAGTATGTATATATATATATACACATACACATTTCAAGAATTCGCTGAGTATTTTCTTATTTATGTTCGTATATATATATATATATATATGTGTGTGTGGTGTGTGTGTGCGTGAGCATGTGAGTGTTTTGCTAGTTCGAACAGACGAAGTGCTTATATAGAAAATGGTGGCCGCTTACAGACTCACGTAAGAGATCTTTTATGAGAGAGTTCCGCGAGAGCCGCTATGACATCGAGGACGATCGTGATATTATCTATTTTTTTCTTCAGCAATCAGAGAAGAGAGAGAGAGAGAGAGAGAGAGAGAGAGAGAGAGAGAGAGAGAGAGAGAGGGAGAGAGAGAGAGACTACCTTAGATTGTTTATTTGTGCTCTCGAAAAAAAAGCACCCTGGCACATCATCATCATGTTTCGTTAAATAAAAAGAAAAAGGACGAGGAAGAATAATGCTCCTTACAAGAATAAAAGATTTATCAACGATTCAATTGAATAAAAAAATGAAAATAAAATGAAAATTAAATTAAAAATCAGATAAACGACATTAAAATTAAAAGTGAGAACAAAATTAAAAAAACGACAATAATATCAAAATTAAATTAAGATAAAAAACGAAAATTGAATTAAAAACGAGAGTTAAACCAAAAACGAAAATTAAAGAAAAAATGAAAATGGAATGAAATCCACAAATTGAAAAAGACAAATGAAAGAAAATAGCAAATGCACAAAGATCAGGAATAATTAATTACAGAGCCAACGATCACAGAGGATGAGAAAAATGAGCAATGTTAAGGGCTTAGGCCATAGTGACGGGTATAAAATCATGTGCGAATTTAACAATTTTTTTTCGTATGAAAAAGTGATTCACTTGTAAAATTAATTACGCATATATTTAGTATGAATATCAAGGTGTTAGAAAATATATATATTTTTTTTTCGATGTACAAAATGGCCGACTGCTAATATTTTCTTTTGTTATCGTTTTTTAGGCGCTCCGCAGCGTGACATTCAGCATCGAAAATTTTTTACCTAGAACAAAAAACAAAAATTCTCGTCAATCTACATTAGAATACCTAGATAAGTACGTAGGAAATTTAAAAAATATTGTTTTTTTCAAAAGTTGCAAGTATTAGAACTTACGAAAAGAATTTTCAGTGAAAAATTTCGTTATAACTGCTCATAAACTGCTCATAAAATGAATAGTTTTCGATTAATCAGAAATTCCGTACGTACTTCTCTGCGAAATGCACTTAGGAACATAACTTTTAAATTTGAAGTAAATCGAGTGAAAATTGTTGAAGTTATTTGTCACGCCAATTGGAAAAAAGCTGTTTCGAAAAGTTTCGAGTAGTCGGCCATTTTGTACATAGAAAAAAAATATATATATATTTTCTAACAGCTTGATATTCATACTAAATAGATGTGTAATGAATTTTATGAGTGAATCACTTTTTTATACGAAAAAATGATTAAATTCGCAGATGATTTTATATCCGTTACTGTGGCCTAAGGCCTTAAGTGCATGACGAGAGAGAAAGAGCGGTGTAAGGGCGAAGCCGAAGATGATGATCACATGTCCTCGTTATAGGTCTAGAGAGAAAGAATTTGTTAGGATCTACGTGTCCGTCGAGGCCTCCCGGTTGATCTCTTTCTCAGATGCACACACGTGGACTGTGCGATGCACGTATGACGAAGTCGCCGAGAAAAAGGTGCACTGGATATCGAAGCAGTTTTTTGTGAGAAAGCACGAAGGAAGAAAACCGCGACGAAAATATATTGCGCGGTAGAATATTTTTGTACACGCAAAAAAAAATGTCTTAACATTTGTCAAGTCGATAAAATCTCGGCGCGATTGAATTTGGCATTTTTTGAATGTAATGGCAATTAATGTGTCTGCATTGCTGAAATTCCTTGTGGTAAATATGTTAGTTGCGAAAATTCCTCAACTATTTTTTGAGATGCTGTGAGATATTCGAGGAATGATAAAAGTAAGGGAAAGAAAAAATGCAACGAATGTCAAAATTTCGGGCTTAGAGAAGGTAGAATTTCAAAATTATTTTTGCATATACAGGCACTTTTAACCCTTCCTTGACACACTGGGTAATTTTGACCCGGACGAGTTCGAAATAAAATACTCACTTTCCTAAAACTGGATGTTTTCAATAATTTTTTGCAACAATTAAATCTTTCACTTTCCGAATTTTAATTATGCAAATTTTTTTTGATAAAACCGACCGCAGGTTTGCTGAGGGCAGGTGGATGAAGTTCTATCTGGGTCAAAGTGACCCAGTGTGTCAAGGAAGGGTTAAAGTTCCGAGATTGACAAATATTTACATATTGTCGAAAAAATATTTAGGCAAACATTAACTCCAAAGTTTCGAACTACTGAAAAAAATTCATGTTAAAATTCTGTCGAAAATTACGTGACAATTCACAATTTCGAGTTTAAGGGAGACTATGTCCTTGGAGTGCCATATTTCAGGTGTTTACATTTTATTTTTTTTAAAGGAAACGAGTAAAGCTTTTTGAGTGCGGTTTTTTTCTTGCTTTTATTCATGATGTACGGAACGTTGAAAAAAAATTTTTTTGAAAAAAAAAAAAATGGCGGCCGTTGCAGCTCCGCGAAAACAGGTCCTCAAATCGCGGGAGGTAAACGGCTGACATCACTGCCCCCTCTTTGTTGATCTGAAACACAAATTCAAAGCATATTATCAATCTGTGACCCTTTGGTCATGGAATGACGGATGGGTTTTTCGTTTAGTACAAATTTCGGAAAATGGCGGCAATTTAAAAAAAATCGATTTTTCGCGTTTTTCTTCGCATAAAAAGATAAATAATAAATGCAAAAATGTATCGATCGAAAAAACGATCCGTCATTCCGTGAAGACATATTTTCTGAGTATGCTCTCCAAATTTCAGGTCGATATGTTAATTACACCGGTCAGGAGAATGTCAGCCATTTTTAAAACCGTGTTTTCGAGAAAAACGCGTTTAAAGTTTCGTAATGTGTTTACACAAATGTGTTTATAATTACCGCTAATCGGCAATGCCTGGTCCATAGAGGCATCCCTCCTCTTCTTCTAGCTGCTCATGTTGAGCCGCTAACATCTCCCGCTGCATTTCAAGGACAAAGTCTCCCTTAAACATTATTCTGAAAATAAATTATTTCTGATATTATAAAACTGTCATAACACGAAAATGCTGTTTAGAGAGAAACGCGTTTTAATTTTTTCTTCACATTCGTGAAGCCACCGTGACGTCAATACTTATCTAAATTAGTCTGTTATGGTTTTATTTATTGTGAAATTTATAAACATTTTTGAGGATTATAAACGATATGTAGCCCATTTTAAAACACGAGTTTTCCGTATTATGGAAGTTTTGTTTAGAGAAGGAGCGATATATCGAATAGTTGCTTAATTTTGGATAGTGGACTATCTCGAGTTTTCCTATAGTGAAATCTGTTTTTGATTTTGATACACTAATAACTAGTCTTAAGATGTCGCCACTGCAACATTTTTGGTTGCGTAGCAACGAAAATGGTCCAACATTGTGCGATGTTACTTTTGGCAGGCGTGAAAAAAATATTTTTTTGTGTTAAAAAGTGTTGATTTGATCGAGGTAAGTCCCAGTGATATATGTTTTTGTTATTTTTGATGAACTATGGCATTTATTGAACTCAATCAATATATGATGTTCACAAAAATAGCAATATGTACAAACATATTACTGTTCATATTCGGCCATGTCAAATCTTAATATCGGATACTTAATCGAGCCTAATATTGGATATTTGTATGTGTCAAAATGTCCCTACCTACTCAAAGATTATCTCATAAAGACTGATTGTCTAATAATAATTACAAAGTTAAAACAATAAACGTTTTGTTTTATTATAGCAATTAACAATAAACAAGTATTACTATAACAACAAACAAAAAACGAAAAAACAACAAACGTTTCGTTTAATGTTATATAAAAATAGACCCCTAATATCAGATATAGGAAAAATGGCGTCTCGGACCCCTATATCGGATATCCGATTAGAGGCAACCTTTTTGAAAACCATGATTTTTGTCATTTTTGGTAAAACATAATAAAACTCAAAATATTTAAAAAGTAACGTGTTAAATAATTATTACCATCCTGTTGTATATGACATACAGATAATAAAATCGTAAAATTTGAAGGTCTTGAAAATTGTTTCCTTTTTTTTCAATTTCAAAAAAGTATCTAATATATGCTGCCTCTCTCCTACTTGTCAGGATTCTTGCAACAAGTGCATCCCAATTCAAACTTTTCGATTACCCAAAATAGTCCACCTGTCAAATTTATTTTATCAACTCCACGGACCACCAAGGGACGCCCTCGTCCTTTCATGAAGAAATAAAAGTTCCCCTCGACATTTTCCCGACCATGTTCCTGCTCTCTTGAGTCCATGGGACAGACGATACAAGTCGGTCAGCGCCGCGCGTGACACGAGCGATCGTAAAACCTAATTAATGCCTTCCGGTGAAAATTATTTTTGCACCGAGGTTCGAATTGCAGGCGCGTGCATTTTATTCGCGAACCGGCGAGAAACCGGTATAAGGAGTCTCGTGCCCCCCCCCCCCCCCCCCGTTCCCATCATCATCGATCTTTTCGCAGCGACAACTTTAATCGATAAATATGAATCGGTCGTGTAATCCTGTGCGTAATCCACCCTGCAAACTTCGCCAAAAAAGGCATCCCATCCGTAAATCAATTTGACCAGATTAAAAAAAAAGATCATAAGCTCCTGCCTTACCAATCGCCAACAAAAAAAAACATAATATATTACGCAATCTTATATTGTGCAATCGGGGTAACGAATTTGCTGAGAAATTTTATTCGAGGCTTTCGAGAATAAAATTGCGGCGCTTTTCGCGTTCATGTCGCCCGAAGATTTCAATTATTCTATCTGCAGGAAGCTCGATGCCTGGACAGGTAGTGTCCCTTGGAACTCGCACACTCCGAACTGCACGGAACATCCAGCCCCCGGAACTTTAGTCCTGCGTGCTCGCTCGACACACGTATATATGAATACAATACGACCGCCCAGAAAAACGGATATACACGTTATGTGTGTTAATATATATATATATTAGGGTGATTCGTTTTAGGATAACTTTTTTTTCTGACCCATCGTGCCGGAAAACCTTTAGTCGGTACCCAAAAACAAA
>OY723387.1:8379033-8416533 GCA_963210295.1 Ophion ellenae | reverse complement strand
GATTCGTAAAAGCCGTCTCAAGTTTGCTCTCGTCGCGCTTATAACATCAAGTAATCATCGCTGAGTCCAGTATACATACAAGTTAATCTTCATCGAGGATATACTAATCATAGGCATATATATATATATATATATATATATATATATATATATATATATATATATATATATATATATATATATATATATATATATATATGATTAGTATAGTATATATAGATTTCTATATAAATATCTATAGGATGTCTCACAATGACGTGACATTCAAATTTATTAATAAAACGTATTATTTATTTGAAAAGCACGAATATTTTTATTTTAACGGGTCATATACAGTCAGGAGGCCCAAAAAGGTCGATGTTTCAAGAATTTTTCTTGAAAAGACCTTTAAATCTGTTAACGTAAAAATTTGTACGCATATTATGGTAACTTTTAACTGTATTTTGACATTTTCTATTTGTAAAAATAACTATTTTGAAAGCTGCTATAGATGATCTCCGGGAGCACCTCTAAAAAAGGCGTCTTGCGGTGAGCACGATATCTCTGGACTGGATCATCTATAATGAAAAAACCAAAAATATCTCGTTAATATAATGGATTATCTTGTAATTGATCGAAGAAATGAGAAAAATAATAATTTTTGACAGAATGGCGGCTTCTAAAAAAAATCGATTTTTGACAAACATTTAGGCCTTAAATTGTTCGTAAAATGGAAAATATTTATCGGTGAGAAAAAACCTTCGATCGATTACTAAAAAATATACTTGAAAAGATTGTGTTAAAATTTGAGACTGATCGCTTTAGCCGTTTCCGAGAAATCTTGCTCACCGACTTTAAAAACACGGTTTGAGAAAAACGCTTTTAAAGTTTCAAAAGCACTTTCGAACGCTCTGACATGTCATTACAAATGTGCGTGTAACTTCCAGAGAATTCGCCGGGTTGACGAGACATTTTTTGTGTGTGTACTTGAATATATGTACATTACGAATTTTTTTATAAAAAAATCGATGTTTCGTAAGTTTTAACTGTTTGTAACCCCTTAATATAAGGTACAAACATGGAGGTTATGTGTGGAACACAATATCCAATAAATGGCTGCCTCGTCCCTGTTTGCAAACGTTCACTACTTTTGACGATATTTTTAATAACATTTTGGCATAATTGCGAACTACTTTGATTAATTGCTTCCTTGAGCTCTCGAATGGTCTGTGGATCATTGGCATACACTTTTCCTTTCAGAAAACCCCAAAGATAGAAGTTCAATGGCGTTAAATCGCACGATCATGGTGACATTCGCCGCGGGGCGAGACGACATGACCATGGAACTTCGTCTGCAATAAGTGCATTATTTTGCCCGCAGTCTGGCAGGTTGCGCCATCTTGTTGAAAGAATGTGCCTTCCAAGCTCATGCCGTTTATGCCATTTATCGGATATTGTGTTCCACCCATAACCCATGTAGAGGTTGCCATGAGTTGCCCAATGTTAGGTTCAGTCCAATATTGGGCCCATCGTATGAGCCAACAAAAGAGAAATCATATTGGCCCATTACTGTTCCGCTCTAAACTGAAAACTGGCACAATATCGGCCCATCCCTCAAGCCTGTCCTGGCCCATCTTCAAACACTAATAAACAGCTGTGATAGTTAAAGTAAATTCGCCAATTTGAATACTGGGGATACTAAAATACTGACAATTCCATTGGCCCAATATTCTTCCGGTATAAATTGAAAAGCGGCACAATATCGGCTCATCGTTTAAAACCAATAAATAGCCGTGTTGGTTGAACTATATTTGCCAATTTAAAAACTGGTGATGCTAAAATACAAGCAATTACATTGGCCCATTATTGTCCCGTTATAAATTGAGAACCGGCACAATATCGGCCCATTACTAAAGATTATCCTGGCCCATCTTTCAAAACCAATAAACAGCAGTGATAGTTAAACTAAATTTGCCAATCCTAAAGCTGGCAATCCTAAAATACTGGCTATTACATTGGCTCATTATTGTCTCGTTCTAAATTGAAAACCGACACAATATCGGCCCATAGTTAAAACCTATCATGGCCCATCTTTTAAATTCATTAAACAGTCATGACAGATAAACAATATTTGTCAATTTTTTAGCTGGTGATGCTGAAGTACTGCCAATTACATTGGCCCATTATTATTCCGTTATAAATTGAGAACTGGCACAATATCAGCCCATTACTAAAACCTATCCGGGGCCATCTGTTAAAACCAATAAATAGCCCTGATAGTTCATCGAAATTTGCCAATTTTAAAACTGGCAATGCTAAAATACTGGAAATTACATTTAATTCATCTAAGCCCTTTATTGGCTAAGTGGGTCAGACCATACCTGCTTTTATTTTATTTAAGCCTTGGGTTATTCATTATCTGTATATTGTGCCAGAATAGGCAAATAACGGGCACGTCATATATTAATCGTCTATATTTTGTAGTTCGGTGTTTGTAATCAAGTCTTGGCCTATTATAGGCATTTGTAAATAACCAACATAAGTAAGTAAAATATGCCAATTTTGAATCCTGACATATACGCAAATCACAATTTATTTCAAGGTTATTCCATGAAATATGTATCCATAAGGACCAATCTCGGGCCAATCTTGGCCCGATATACGTTGAATATTTATCACGCACCCAAACAAACCAAAACAAACTCACGGCCCAATACTTTAGATAGACTAACTTCTAGATACACAAACTGTGAAGGCCCATCATAGAGCCAGTGGTCAATTTCTACATAGGCCCTTTAAGAAAGCCCACATAGGGCCAAGTGCAATCACCAATATTGGCGCTACAATGAATTAAATCATTGGCCCAGTAATTGTTGGCTCTGTTGGCCGATATCGGGCCGTTCTCATCATTTCTACAAAGGCACCTCATTGGTAAATACTCACGGCCCAATATTTTAGAAAGGCTTACTGTGAAGGCCCGTCCCAGGCCCAACGGTCAATCTCTACATGGGAACCTCCATGTTTGTACCTCACATTAAAATAGCAATATTCGTACCTTTCAAATAAATAATACGTTTTATTAATAAATTGAAATGTCGGGTGACTTTGAGATACCCTTCATATAGGTACAGGGTGACAATTATCAGGTGGCCACATGTTTTTCAAGGACCTGGCCTGAAGATTATGCAACCAAGAAAATTAGTATATTCAACAGTTTTTCAAGCCTTTTGCGAAAAAAAGTATTTTTACGATGACTAGTATTTGCAAAAAAAAATTTCATGGTTCCAGAAAAAAAGCAAAATTCCCTTTTGAGTTCAGGGCAATGAAGATAATCAAATTCCAAATACGAAATACTCCTAAGAAAACATTTTTTAAATTGAATTAAGTTCCATTCATCCAATTTAAAATGCATCTTTGCTAATTTTTCATATTTAATTTTTATATCAATTCATTCTCGACGACTGGATACACGAAAAAAGTTTTGCAAAAGTGTTTCCGTATACGGAATTTACTTATTTTCATTTTGCTCGAATAAATATTTTTTTTGGAAAATGCAATTTTTCGACCCACCTAGACGCCCTGTATGTACCGATCTCATCCGGTGTGGGTTTCTGTCTCGAGCTTAAGTTTTGTTATATCTGTAGGTACGTGGGATACGTATTAACGTGTAAACGCGATTATACTGATAGAATGATGCCGAACAGAATATATATATCTATACATATATTTATAGTTGCCAGTCTATCGAGGCGATGTACTCGTCACATACAGACGATCCTCGTACGGCCTCGATTCAATCAATCGATGTATCACAACTGACGTTTCCAACTGCTTCCCCCAGCCCACCCCCCCTTCCCGTCAGAGACTCGGCCAGCCGCATCGTTTATATTTATATTCACGGCAGACAGATTACATTTGTAAAGGGTGCGTGAGTAAAACGGACCAGCACTCTGGCAATCTTTGCTCTTCCGTTTCTTTTTTCCCCTTCTCGAACTTGCTTCGACAATTCAATGCGAAATTGATCTGGACGCACTTTTTTATTCAGATCGTCTTGTCTTTGGCTCTCTGTCTCTCTCTCTCTCTCTCTCTCTCTCTCTCTCTCTCTCTCTCTCTCTCTCCCTCTCTCTCTCCCTCCCTCCCCTTCACCCCTCTCTCGCGGTGTATTTTTCTTTCTGGAAGAGGCGGTCAATTACGTGAGGTATTCGACGATTATTTCATCAACGATTACGCCAAAAGCACTATGGTGACATTCTCTATCACCATGTGGTGTCCGGTATTTTCGTGTTAGAATGTTGTTATATTATTTTTCGTTTATTTTTCTTCGCATTTGTATGTTATTTCTATAATAACGTTATCGTCATTTTTATCTTTATCATTTATTATTTTCCTTTTTAGTGATAATTTACAATTTTATTATTATTATTATTATTATTATCATTATTTTAAATAGTTTTTAATTTACCATTAATATTTATTTATGATTATATTTTTTTTATTATATCCTATAATGATGACAATAATAACAATAATAATTTTTGTTGTCGTTATTACCTTTATCACCTTTTGTCATTACTATTCTTATTACTATTTTCTGTCCTCACTATTATTCATTTTTATCATTATCACCAATTAATTTCTATAGATTCAAAGTTCTGTCAATGCACATACGTATACAAGTATATATACATGATGGGTGTGTAGTACATATATATATATATATATATATATATATATATATATATATATATATATATATATATATATATATATATATTGCGGACTGACATATTTTAGGGGATTGAGGGGATCATTTGCTATTTTTTTCACCCTTAGACTATATGTCGTATCGGGTAATTGAGATATGATTTTCTAGTATTTTTTTAATTACCCGACATTTCAATTATAAATCGTCATAACTTTGTTTATTTGTGGTTGTAATAGCACGAAATAAGTTTTGTTGTTCTCTGCAATATATGTTTATTATAAATGAATCATTATTTGATACAATTGGTTTCAAGAAAATGACTCTTGAGCTTCCAGTCTTAAAAAATGTAAATGTATGAAAAATTACAACTCCTAAATTCGTTATGAAAAAAACTTGTTCTCTTTATTTTTACCACATAATGAACGATTTTTATGGCACGTGGAATACCGTTAGAAAGCGTATAAACTAGTGAACTAGAACTTTTTAAAACAAAGCTAAGTTCAAAATAGCTTTTACTTTCTTATATAATACATTTAGAAGTTGACATTTTTTATCCTTTTACGCATTTTTAAGACTTTGGAAGCTCATGAGTCATTTTTCTGAAACCAATCGTATCACAAATAATTTATTTATGATAATTTATTTATGATTACCAATTACAAATAATTTATTTATGATAGACAAACATTGCAGAATACAACAAAAGTTATTTCGTGCTATTACAACCATAAACGAAAAAGTTATGACGATTTAAAGGCGAAATGTCGGGTAATTAAGAATCATCGAAAACAAATAATATCTTCATTATCGTGACACTCAGGACATAGGGTCAAGGGTGAAGAAAGTAGCAAATGATTCCCCCCCTGCCCCAGTCGCCAAAAAAAATTGTGTTGGTCCATGCGCCAAAAACCCTGTATATATATATATATATATATATATATATATATATATATATATATATATATATATATATATATATATATATATATATATATATATATATATATGTAAAGAGAGGGGGCTGAATATATGGCAAATTATGTCGTACGAGATGCGCATATAATCGGACTCGTCATATCGCCGTCCCGGAATTCCCCTACCTCGTATCTTAACTTGCATAAACGTACGATTTTTTCATCCCACGAATAACAAGCGCGTCCGCAATCGATATACTAATGTGTGTCTATACCTATATATGCATATACACACACACACACACACGTATATATATATATATATATATATATATATATATATATATATATATATATATATATATATATATATATATATATATATATATATATATATATATATATATATATATATATATATATATATATATATATATATATATATATATACACCCATGTGTGTGTGTGTGTGTGTGTGTGTGTGTCTGTATCTAGTCACGAGAAATTTCTCCGGACTCTTCAACGTCCTCGGTTGCTCCGGAATCCCGAGAGAGCAAAGCTCCAGCCGGGGGAAGCGTTGATGTCTTTCAGCTCTCGTCGACGCGCCTCGTATGTCTGCTGCGTGCAACGATCACGATGACTCACGCGGGGAGATCGCGATTGCTAGTACACACGCGAGTTGGTGCATTGTGCATTCGTCTCGCGCGAACCCCGCGACTCGTCTCGACGATATCTCCTCGGGATGCACGCCCCCGCGAAAGCGAGGTGACACTTTTTTTTTTTTCTTTCTCGAAGAACGGTCGATCCAATGGGTCGAATATACGTGCGGAGGTTCCGTGACCTGAGGATTTATTAAACTCGATTTCTTTAAATACTTCATTTATATATGTATAATATTTTAAAGAGTTATACATGTAACATATAAAATATTCAACAATGTTATACATATAAAATGTAAAATCTTTTTATGTATATATTATTAACGGGGTCTCCGGCGTTTGAGTATTAAAACGAAATAAAAGTGGGGTTTCATGAATTTATGACCTTAATATATTCGTCATAAGCGTCGAATATATTGAGGTCATGAGTGACATTCGAGTATCAAAATGAAAAAATATATATATTTCATGAATGCTTAATTCATGACAATGAACATAACATTCCATATAATTCAACATATGTGTATATATGTATACAGTCGAACCTCGATATAACGAAATCCTCGATATAACGAACTTCCCTCAAGATTCGTTAGATCGCGGTTCGGCTGTATATATATATATATATATATATATATATATATATATATAGCTATAGATAAATCGGAAATTGTTTGTGTCGAATATATTCATGACCTCAACTTGAATATATTCATGAATTGTCATAAATTCAACATTCATCAAACCTAACATTTTTTATTTTGACACCCTAATGTTATTCATGATCTTAATATATTCGACGTAAGCAATTTCTTATTATATATCTATCTATGCATAGGAAATTGTTTTCATGTGTCCCCAGCATGGACATATTCATAACATGAATATATGATACTCATAAATTAATTAGATATAACAATTTCCTATATATGTACATAAATATATATATATATATATATATATATATATATATAATTTTTAATTTCTTTATTATATCATGTTATAACTAATTATTATATATAAATCAATCGCATTGGCCATTAGCGCGTAATCATCAACGTAGTTTTTCTTCACTGAAATGCAGTCTGACCTCAACAAAGAAAAATATAATTCCCAAGCCTGCGGACGTATACGTTTTCGACATATTTCCGCGTAAGCGCAAACCCAAAACGTAAGGGCGTCTTATAATTTTCTTCTTCGTGGGTTCAATGGGATTGGTGGTCGAGGATCGAGAAGCAGAATTTTGTGTCCTTTATTTGGCATCATATATATATATATATATATATACATTCATATACATTGAAGCCCGAAACAGAATTCAAAAAGGTGCCTCAGTCGAAAAATCGAATCGGAGCTCGAGCGCGATATCGATAGTATTCGCGTATGGTGACCCTTGTATACATATATATATGAGGTATTCCACGTGAATCCAGTGGACTTTTTCCCTGACCCCGTCAAATCGATTTTTTTAAAATCTGAATTCATTAACTCTAAAAGACACCCTGAGGTTTTACATTTTTCGAAACAACCCTTAATAAAAAAAAGTTCTTAAAAAAAACGACCCGATTGAAAAAGCTGAAAAAATTCCCAAAAATGCGTGAATATATGTAAAAATTTTCAAGCTATCACCCGCATTGGAAGTATGATTTTTTCTGTGCTTTCTGAGTGATTAACATTTAAAAAATCCGAAAAATTCAAGCACCACTTACTTCGGGCGGATACTTAAATATTTTGACACCCACAATACATTTTTTTAACCATCTTTGAATAACCAAATCAAAATCATGGACCTTGAATAGTTAGCAGTCAATTCTTCGGATTTTTTTTAACGTTAATCGCTCAAAAAGCACAGAAAAAATCATACTTCCACTGCACCATACTGCGAGTGATAGCTTGAAAATTTTTACATATAATCACGCTTTTTTGGAAATTTTTCAGAGTTTCAATCGGGGTGTTTTTTTCGGAGGATTTTTTTTTGCCCAAGTGTTGTTTCGAAAAATGTAAAAGAAAATCATGGTGTCTTTTAGAGTCAATGGAATCAGATAAAAAAATAAATCGCATTGGCGGGGGTCAGGGAAAAAGTCCTCCGGATTCACGTGGAATACCTCATATATAAATTCGCATAGCACCGATATCTATATATATATGTAGAGATATACACGGTGGTGCTGGTGCCAGTATTGGAAGCGGGAAACCTGCCGAACACTAGGCGAATCGGGGATTCATGAGCAGTGAATAATGCACGACGAAAGATTCTGACGTAAAATTTGTGTCGACCTTCTCTCACATTTTGTCTCCCCCCGCTCCTCTTTCCCTCTCGCGCTCTTTCTCTCTTTTTCTCTTGGCTACTTTTGACACCAGAGCACGAGAACTATGACTCCCTTAACAGTG
This sequence comes from Ophion ellenae, assembly GCA_963210295.1. Classification (NCBI taxonomy): domain Eukaryota; kingdom Metazoa; phylum Arthropoda; class Insecta; order Hymenoptera; family Ichneumonidae; genus Ophion; species Ophion ellenae. The sequence continues at coordinate 8,407,885 of OY723387.1, read as the reverse complement.
AGCTTTATTATTGTTATACATATATATATACATATATATATATATATATATATATATATATATATATATATATATATATACACACACATGCACGGACACACGTGATTCTGCTGTGTATAACCACGAATACGGTGTATATATAAATGGTACTATGTGCGAAAATACGTGTGCGAACTTGAGTGAGAGATCCTCCGTGACGAGAGTAAAACATATATATGAAATTGCTATAAGTAATACTGAATGTATATATTACAATGAATATATACTTGAACTTCCTCCGGTGTACTTCATCAAGCGTACTTCTATACGAATCGACTGCAATCGCGTATATATATATGTATATATATATATACAATCGAACCTCGATATAACGAATCTCTAGGGAAGTTCGTTATATCGTTTTCGTTTTATTGAGGTTTCGTTCTGTCAAAAACATGTTCCTTAAAATGATGTTTGAAATAAGTATATCATTACTACAAACATAGTGATATTTTTAAAAGAAAGAACTGTCTAAATTAGAACAATTTTTAGAAGCAATTAGCAATTAGAGCATGATGTATATTATTATGTCGTTGTATCAAGGTTTCGGGTGTCTATAGGAAGGGAATGGACAAATCTTCGTTATATTGAGTTTCGACTGTACATGACAAATACGCTGCAGGAAGAGGTCCTTCCAATATGAGGTTAATTGGGAATGCAATATGAGCACTCGCAATTGTACGGTACTTATCGGACACAAGTATGTCCTCTCGCTATCCCTCGTCATCCCTCGCCTTCCCTCGTGTTCTCTCGCTATTCCTCGCCCTCCCTCGCTGCCCCGCGCCTTCCCTTGTGGCCTTCGCTATCCCTCGCCAACCCTCGCCTTCCCTCGTGTCCTCTCGCTATCCCTCGCCCTCCCTCGCTGCCCCCCGCCTTCCTGCGTGGCCTTCGCTATCCCTCGCCATCCCGCGCCTTCTCTCATGTCCTCTCGCGATCTCTCGCCCTCCCTCGCTACCTTTCCGTGCCTTTCCTCGTGGCCTTCGCTATCCCTCGCCTTCTCTCATGTCCTCTCGCGATCTCTCGCCCTCCCTCGCTGCCTTTCCGTGCCTTTCCTCGTGGCCTCCGCTATCCCTGGCCAACCCTCGCCTTTCCTCGTGTCCTCTCGCTATCCCTCGCCCTCCCTCGTTGCCCCCCGCCTTCCCTCGTGGCCTTCGCTATCCCTCGCCAATCCTCGCCTTCCCTCGTATCCTCTCGCTATCCCTCGCTGCCTCTCGCCTTCCCGCGCCTTCCCTCATGGCCTTCGCCATCCATCGCCATGCCTCGCCTTCCCTCGTGTCCTCTCGCGATCTCTCGCCCTCCCTCGCTACCTTTCCGTGCCTTTCCTCGTGGCCTTCGCTATCCCTCGCCTTCTCTCATGTCCTCTCGCGATCTCTCGCCCTCCCTCGCTGCCTTTCCGTGCCTTTCCTCGTGGCCTCCGCTATCCCTGGCCAACCCTCGCCTTTCCTCGTGTCCTCTCGCTATCCCTCGCCCTCCCTCGTTGCCCCCCGCCTTCCCGCGTGGCCTTCGCTATCCCTCGCCAATCCTCGCCTTCCCTCGTATCCTCTCGCTATCCCTCGCTGCCTCTCGCCTTCCCGCGCCTTCCCTCATGGCCTTCGCTATCCATCGCCATGCCTCGCCTTCCCTCGTGTCCTCTCGCGATCCCTCGCCCTCCCTCGCTACCTTTCCGCGCCTTTCCTCGTGGCATTCGCTATGTATAATCCCTCACCTTCCCTCGTGTCCTCTCGAGATCCCTCGCTACGCTTCGATATGCCACGTGAACGCTCCCCTTGCCTCGCTGTCCTTCGGCTTGCCTTCTCGCCCCTCGCTAGCCCTCGTCATCTTCCGGTACTCTCTCGGGATGACGAGAGGACATAAGCGGCGGCGAGGGTTAGCGATGGGCGACGACGGACGGCGAGGAAAGACAAGGGAAGGCGAAAGATAGCGAAGTAAGGCAAGGGCTCACGAGGGATAGCGAGGGATGACGGGACAGGGCGAGGGAGGGGGTTTCGATTCCTAGGTTTCCGAGGAAATTTTCCTTGTAGAATAAATTGACTCATCGACATAAATCCAAAGCCATCCTCTAGGTCCACCAAAATCCACTTCAGAAACCTATTCTTTACCCAAATCGGTCAGCAGAGACTGATCCACAAAAGATCCATAAAGAGCTGAATATCGCCGCACAAATTGAATCCGCAATTTTTTAATTGCATCGGTATTAGTGAAATATTTAATTCTCTGTTTGTTATTCATTGTCCCTTCTGCTCAGCCAGAATCCACAAAGTGGGCGACCCCCAAAATGTTTCCGATATTCATCTCTTCATAAATGATGCCGGACTTATACTTAACCCATCTATTGGATCATCCCATAAGCAATGCGGTGTTTCCAATTGCACTTTTAGTCACGGACGAGCGAATTTTGGAAGAGGGGCCTTCAAAGTCTACGACAAAAATGGAACAGCATTGTGAAAAATGAAGGAGAGTATATGTTAAGTTAAAAAATGAATTTTGTTTTTCTTAATGTTGAAAAATAAAAGTATAACGAACCCGCGTTATTTATGGGACGACCCAACATATACGGTATAAAAAATTACTCATAATTGTTTTTTATTATATGCATAGCAATAGAAATTATAATGTGTACATCATATTACTATTGTACACCTATGCATACTTCTTTCCTGAAATGAATTCTTGAATCTGATATGTTCTGATTCACAAATTTATATACAGATATATATATATATTTATAAGTATGTTTGTGCTTCTATATACCCCTACAGCAATGCAAGTCGAAGTGACCATTAAAGCAGCGTTTGCACTATATATAGACTCTAACCACTTGGTCCCCACTTCAAAGCCGGCGTGGTCTCGTGTCTTCGTCCTCTCCTCAACCGCATACTCACAATCAGATCCTAATCACGCGCCATTCACACTTTCCGAAATGTTTCTCACATTACCTCATATACAATTTGTCTTCCGCGATATTTCTCCATATCAAAGATGAAAAATAATATAAAACTGAAAAGTGTATCCAAAAAAGGCCTTGCCGAATTTTTTAATGATGTTGCTCGTAAGTAGATCAAACTCGTCTGCAATAAGGGTTCGAGCTGGACGTCGTTACATGTGGTTTTTTAAATAAATGGAATTTTTATTTCCTGGTTTCCGACGTGTACTCTTGGTGGCTTTTACGTAATACCTTTCCCAAATAAATCCTTTTCAACCACTCCCTATATTAACTTCGCTGATCCAACCTAACTTTCGTTGCGTCCGCAGCCGTTTTAAGGGGGGGAGATGCCCTTAGGGGAGGAAAAAAATGGCTGATTTTCATGATTTTTGTTTAAAAGGAGTGATTTCTGCCCAATTTTTGAGACTTAGGGTACGTTTCATTACCACTTTTTGCTGTTACATGGTATTTAAAAACAATTTTTTTTTGAGAATAGTCGGCGGAATTAATGTGAAAAAAATAAAAGTAGATTTTTCTCTTATTAACGCTTATACGTAGAATATGAAAAAAGCAAAAGTGATGAATATTGAAAATCGATGAAATGGTCATAAAACATAAAGGTAGAATTTTCCGAAAAAAATGGCTACATTTTGCAATAAAAAATACTGTTTTTATTTTCTTTTGAAAATCATTTAGGGTGAGGTTTTAGACAATAAGACTAGCGAGGTTTATACCAAATTTCATCAGAATCGGTCGATTACTTTTTTAGCTGTACGTCACGCCAGTTTTGAATGTGCAGTATAGAAGACCATGCCATACGTCCGCCATTTTTAGAGACACCCACACAGATAATCTTTATTCGCCTTTAAGTCGTCATAACTTTTTTATTTGTGGATCTAATAGCATGAAATAACTTTTGTTGTATTCTACAATGTATGTTTATTATAAGTAATTCATCATTTGATACACTTGGTTTCAAGAAAATGACTCTTGAGCTTCCAGTCTTAAAAGTGTGTAAATGTATGAAAAATGTCAACTCCTAAATTTATCATGAAAAAACTTATTCTCTTTATTTCGACCCCATAATGAATTATTTCTATGACACGTAGCATACCGTTGGAAAGGCTATAAACTAGAGAACTTTTTGAAACAAAGCCAAGTTCAAAATAGTTTTAAGTTTTTTTTTTAATAATGAGTTGTGAAGTTAACATTTTTCATATATTAACGCATTATTAAGACTTTGGAAACTCATGAGTATTTTTCTCGAAACCAATTGTATCAAATAATGATTTATATATAATAAACATACATTGCAGAATACAACAAAAGTTGTTTGGTGCTGTTACAACGACAAACAAGAAAGTTATGACGATTTAAAGGCGAAATTTGGGATAATTAAAAAAAAACGCAAAAAAAATCATATCTTAATTACCGTGACACTTAGGACATAGGGTCTAAGGATGAAAAAAGGAGAAAATGACCCTCCCAATTCCCAAAAAAATGGTGTCGATCCATGTGCACCCTGCATATATAGGCTTTATATATATATATATATATATATATATATATATATACAGGGTGTCCAATAGGAAGTTGCTAAAACTAAATAAGTGTCTCTTCCTTCCATGAATTCAATAGGGGTCCCTTTTTCTAAGCCGCATACCTGAGGCCCCGCAGTTTTATTCCAGCCGTCGTTGAAGCAAGTACGCGCGCGACAAAATGAGTGAGCTCACCACGGAAGAAAAAGTATATCCTATTGAGTGCTTCTTCTCGAGGGGAAAAATTTATAGTAATGCGTATAGAGGGTTTCGTACTAAGTTTGGAACTCATAGAGTTGCCAGCGAAAACACTCTGAAAAGGTAAGAATTGAATATTTATTCATATTCATCTATCACACAACTTGTGTTTCAATTCAATTGAACTGCATTGAAGTACTTTTACGTTAATTTTTGTAGGATAATCGATAACTTCGTGAAGTATGGTACACTCCAGGACCGTAGACACGAGTTGCCAGGTCCATCTGTTACGGTGACTATACCAGAGAATATCAACGACGTTGAGAATTATTTCAAACAAAATCCAAATGATTCGATTCGGAAAGCTGCTCAAGCATTAAAAATAACCAAATCATCATTACACAACAATTTGAAATATTTTTTAAAGTCTCATCCGTATAAAATAAGCACTCGTCAATTGTTAACTGAACATGCCATGACGAAACGCATCGAATTTTGTAACACTATTACGGGAATGTTTGAAGCCGAAGAACTTAATGAGAAATTGATTATTTATTCCGATGAAGCACATCTTTGGATGAATGGGCACGTAAACAAGCAAAATTACTGGTTTTGGGGAACGGAAAATCCCAACATATCGCTAGCGAAGTCCCTTCATCCACAGAAAGTAACGGCATGGGCAGCGATTTCAGTAAAAGGAATTTATTTGCAATTCTTGGAATCTACGGCAACATGAGAGAGTTACAAACAGCTTTTGGAAACGAAATTCTTCCCTTATGCAAACAAGAGGGGACCGGTTAAAAATGTTTACTTCATGCAAGATGGAGCGACGCCGCACCAGACTCATGAGGTGTTTGAAGCTATTCATCGCGTATATGGGACTCGAGTAATCGGTCTGGGGTAACCTAAATTTGCTCAAGGCGGACTAGAATGGCCTCCGTACTCACCGGACCTGAACCCTTGTGATTTTTCCTTGTGGGGTTACATTAAAGATCATTGTTACGCTAAAAACCCCAGCGAAGTAGAAGAACTGATCGCGGCCATCCAGGAAGTGGTTCGCGGCATTACGAACGATATGTTGGTCACAGTTTTTCACAGTTTTCAAAAGAGAATTGATTTTTGTGCACAATCTAACGGTTCGCACTTCGAAAATATCTATCATTAATTACTGTACTTTTTCGTTATTTTTATAAGATTTAATAAATTGACATAAAAAATATTTGACTGGGTTTTATTTATGTGCGTTTAAAACTGCAGAGTTTCCTCTATTTAAAGCAATTTGGCCTTTTTGATTCTGTGCACGTGTTTTAAAATGACAGTCGATTAGTTTCAGCAACTTCCTATTGGACACTCTGTATATATATATATATATATATATATATATATATATATATATATATATATATATATATATATATATATATATATATATATACACATATGCATATGGACATTCATGCATGTAAAAAACCAATGTATCAATAATTTTCGTCTTATCAGGAACCATAAATTCTCTTGCTCGAGCTCGCGCGAATATACTTTTGTGGTGCTCCATTGAAGCATGCAAAGGTTTGGTCCCCTCTTGCTTTATCCAGACGGAAGTCTGCGAAAAATCTGCCGATCGAAAATCCGGTAATACATCCACGTGTGTAACGTCAACGAAATTTTCTCACCTTCTTATGGAAATTTGCCGACTCGACTGTCTTCTATTTGCAAACTCTTGAATGGCGAATCTCCGAATCGTTAATGCGCGAGCGGAGCCACGGGCGAAAGCTAAAAAAAGAACTGTTGGAAATGCATCGTTTTATGAAAATCTACATCTCACGAATCGAATTTCTCGCTATTACAGAAGACAGAATGCATCTTGTAGCTGCACAGTAGGCAATTATTAATTTTGATGGTACCGTCTGTCAAGTATATATCATCACCGTGCTTGATCCGATTGAGGATTTCGAGATCACGATGAAAAGCTCCCGTTGAGGCACTGCCGCATTCCTCCATTCTATCACCCGCACCCTTTGCCCTCCCGCGCCGACCTATGTAAGGTGTAGTAAAAAGAAATCCCTTATTTTTACATGAAATTGAAGGCTTTATTTATCATAGTTAGAATGATCCGATTTAGGTCCAATATGCACCGTTTTGATCGATAACTCGTTGCCATTTTGAAGGTAATTACATTATGCCTTTCTCATAGAAACCCTCGTCCCTATTACCAAAAAACTGGGACAGTCGATTTTCACAAGTTTCTCTTGAGGCGAATGTTTCACCAGCAAAATCATTCGCCATAGGCAGGAACAGGTGGTAATCACTTGGTGCCAGATCCGGACTGTAAGGTGGATGCATAAGATGCTACCAACCAAGCTCCCGGAGCTCCTGGCGAGTCACTATCGATGTGTGTGGCCTAGCGTTGTCCTGATGGAACACAATTCCTCTCCTATTGGCCAAAGCTGGCCGCTTCCGGGCGGTTGCTTCCTTCAGACGGACCAATTGTTGGCAGTACAGGTCCGAAGTAAGAGTTTGGCCGTAGGGGAGCAGCTCATAGTAGATGATTCCCTGCCAATCCCACCAAACACCCAGCAAAATCTTCCTGACCGTCAATCCTGGCTTGGCCACCGTTTGCGCCGGCTCACCGCGATTCGACCACGACCGTTTTCGCTTGACGTTGTCGTAAGTGACCCACTTTTCATCACCAGTCACCATCCGCTTCAGAAATGGGTCGATTTTGTTGCGATTCAGCAGCGATTCGCAGATGGAATTTCGGTCCATGAGGTTTTTTTCCGTTAACTCGTGTGGCACCCATACATCGAGCTTCTTTTTGCATCCAGCCTTATTCAAGTGGTTCCATACGGTTTTGGGTGCAATGTTGAGCTCCTGGGCAATCGAAACAGTGCTTACATGACGGTCGGACTCGACGATTTCCATTATTTTATCGTCATTTTCGACAATTGGCCTTCCAGAGCGCGGTGCATCTTTGACATCAAAATTACCGCATCGGAATCGACGAAACCAAAATTGCGCGTGATTGGCTGTTACAGTATCAGGACCATAAACACTATTCACATTTTCAGCCGCCTGGCGTGCGTTTTCGCCTTTATCGAAGAAAAACTGTAAAATATGGCGTATTTTCACTCGACTGGTGGTCATCTTTGACGCGCGCTCAAACAATATTGAGTCGAGCAATCACAAAACTGCCTGAGATGTTTATTTTAGTACGAAATCTTATCTTTCTAACGCCATCTCGCGTAATCCGATCGCACTTGTACAACGCGAGATACAGATTACTAAAGCCATCTATTGCAAAAATGATGGAGTTCTTCTTACTACAACTAACATGTAAATCGGTTTATCGAAAAACTGTTGCTCTTGTATTCTCGAACTTCGGGGAATAAACGAACGTTAAATCGGGAGGTGGCCGCGAGGACGGAAGGAGAGTTTCGTACAAATAGCCCGTGACATCATTGCCTGCTCGTAAAGCATCGCGAAGGGTGGGCGCGAGAGGGAGAGAAAGAGAGAGGAATGAAACAGGGCGACTGTGCCATATTGAACGGGTCTCCTTTATCCGGTACTCCACATACGTCTTGAATGAAGTATTATTTACGAAACTGACCTCATTTATGAGCACAACATATGTCTGGCTTAATTTTTAACGAGGCCAGTCCTCTTGCGTTGAGGCGGGAGCCTGAATTAATAGGTCCAAAAAAGCCTTTTTTGGGGAATTTTTTGACAAGGGAAATAAACAAGTGCGCCCAGTAAACATAGAGGTATCTTTTCGTGTATCTTTAGAAGGTATTTAAAAAAATGTTTCAACATGAAACAACAAATGACTGCGGATTTATCAGCTCGCAATTCTTGTCAGAAACAAAAAAACCAATAACATCTTCAATTGTCAAATATTTTTCTTCTGGTTGAGTTAAGGCGTTACCCCCAATTGTAGCGCAAGAAAGGCCTTTTTCATGAATTTTTTTAAAGAAAACTACAAAACTTTTTTAATCGATCAATATACCATCTTAAAGAACACATCTTGAAGAACTTTCAGTAATTTTTTTATTGAAAAATATTACATTGTTTAGTGGCAAATGGCCGTCAATGAAATAATGCTTTTATATACACGGTTTGCGGTGACCAACATTGCGGCGAAGTGGATCATCTGAAGAAAAAAATGCGGATGGATTTAGTCAAATATAAGTATAAACTGGTCTTTAATCGAAGGATTTTAAAAAATATTCATTTTTCACAAAATGGCGGACAGTCAAAGTTAATGGTTCGATTTTAACGAAAAAAACGGCCGTTTTTTGGCTTAAAACGGCCATTTTTTTGAAAAAAAAAAAATCGAACGATTAAAGACTACATTTTTATGTATTAAATAAGCCTGCAAAATTTCAAGAAGATCGGTTCATTAGTGTTCGAGTAATCTTGGTCACCGACTTCAGAAATGCCATTTTGAGAAAAACGCGTTTAAAGTTTCTCTTTCAACGCTCTTTCAACGCGGATTCTTCTCTTTCAACGCTCATATCTCAGTCAATTTTGTTCGGATCGACTTGAAATTTTCAGGATAGATCTCAGATACTTATACTTCAAAAAAATGCAATTAAAAAAAAATCGATTTTTTCAAAATCGCAAGTGGGGGTAATCCCTTAAGAAACAGCTGAAAAAATCGTGTAATTATATAAAAAATATAATATGGCTATAAAAATTATTTGAAAATACTTTTACGACTTTTTTAATTCACTTGGAAGAAATTTTCATACTGAAGAAAATAAACTTTGGTTTGATTCAATAGATCGTTTAGTTTTTTTGCTACCACGCCCGCCAGTTTGAAAAAATCGTGAAAATGAAAACTGGAGAAACGTGTTTCAACGTTTTCAATAGGAGGAAATATCAATATCAAATATCAATCGCTCCTCTGCTCTTTGCCTTGTATCTTCGACAATATTTACAATTGGCCTCTGTAACTTTATAAATATGGTCTTGAATAGTTTGTCTACCGATTTGAGCTATAAAAAAAAAAACGATTTTTCGGACCTTCTAATTAAGGCTCCGGCCTTAAGGCCGTCGTCTATTGTGAAAGTAGAGAATACCAGTCATTCTTTGAAGATTTTTTTTTCGAAAACAATCAGCCATAGAACACTTCGGGTTTTTGTGGTTTATCAAACAAGAAATGAAAAACACATGCGTCTTTACAGATTGAAAATTGTAAATTATTAACAAAGTTACGCGTATATTAATATAGATGAAAAAAATGCATGCCACCATTTTTTGAGCATGATATCTCACACCGAGAGAAAAGTACATGGTATTTACTACAAACGCCCATGGCGAAAGGGGGGATAGTAAAATTCATTATGGGTTATTGACATCGCAAAAATCACAAGAGTTGTTTGTCCGGCCGTGGACCCTGGAAAAACGAAGACGTCATCGCAAAAACGCTGCACAGCCGCCATTTTGAAATCAATCGCTTCAAAAAAATTATCATATACAGTCACTGATATGTATGATAAACGCCCTTTTTTGTAATCTCGATTTATTTTGTAGTTTTTCTAAAAAAAAAATCTTCGACAAGCCTATTTTTTTGGCCTCTAGAGTGGCCTCAGGACTTAATAGTTTCACGTATGTTTGTTGCATTGCAAAAATAGGATATCAATTTAACACTTCTTCTTGTACTTCACCTTCTGTTCTTGTAGGACACACATTACTATGCATTTAGCACGTCGTATCACATAATATGATATGAATCACTATTATATGGTACAAAACTATTGCGAAGCGCCAAAAATCCATTTAAACAGTGCCTTATATTAAAAAAAAAAGATCCGTGCAAAATTTCACCTAGATCGCATGTACCAGCTGTTCGGCAGTACAGTCTGAATTACTTTTGTCACTTATGCTATATCTGTGCTAAAGATGCCAAAAGTACTCGGAAGCGTAGTGGCAGCGTGCGTAGGATAGGCAGAAGGTAGGCCGTTAGGTTCTAGGTTCGATTCCGATCAGGCGAAATATTTTCTTCGAAACAAATCATTACAGGAGGTCCGCGAATGGCGAATTATAATAAAAAATCATCGAGGTAGAACTCTCAGTTGCGTATTTTGTTTTATTTTGTATTGATGAAATATTCCATGCATTTAGTAGACGGGCATTGATGCCTTGTACCAACACTTGAATAACACACCAAATACGCATATAGCAGGTCGTATCTTATAATATGGTACAAACCACTATAAACATCGTCGCAAATCACCGGCGACATTTTCAATCAATGTATATTTATTTCAGTTCACTATTAGAATCTTGGGGAAGTCAATTTTTGATAGCATCAGGGAATATGCATTTTATGAAAACCTACTGAACTATATAGCATTGGAGAATTCACGTATGTTAGTAATATTGGTGGTTGCGCTTAACATATGTGCATGACTCATTCAACTGCCAAAATATCAATAAGCAGTACTATACTTTTGGCAGTAACTATGCCCGTGAAATATTATCGCCCCTCAGGGAAATATAAAATATAGTTCAATCATGGTTGAGAACATCATACATTTCTCAGTGTACATTGTTGTTCATTTTCCGGAACTCAATCATCGAAACGTGCACTGTGGTCGATTCCGCATATTGAATAAAAAATGCATTAGATTGCGTGCATTGTTGATAGCATTACTTGAAATAGGCGGGACAGGGATGACATCATTTGTCAAAAAAGAGGTTTTTCGTTACCGCCTGTGCAATGTTACGTAAGCCAATATCCGTTCCTCATGAGGTTAAAATATGAATTGATTGGATTTGGTCCACGGCGATTAGAGCTACCGATAATTGACTTCAAGTTCGTACCCGGCGGTTGGCGCGACCGGAAAAAGCCGTTTGGGTTTTGATGTTTCCGGAGAAAATGATGCACGAGTAGCTGTCATAATTCCACTAGAAAATCGTCGTCATCATCGTTGCAATGAGGAATAATTGCGTCGATTATGTATTATGCGTGATGAGGATAAGCAACGTAGGATTAAGTTTACACGCAGTCGTTGCTTTTTTATCTGTCGTCGTTGCGACGCCACTGTTTTTAACTGTTTTTACAAACGCAGAAAAAATCTCCCTCTAGGTAGAGAGGGAGAGAGAGAGAGAGGGAGAGAGAGAGAGAGAGAGAGAGAGAGAGAGAGTGTGAGACATTACAAGGTTGGAGCTGATGATTGCCAGAGACGGTGCAGAGTTACCTCGAGCATGAACGCACTTACGCAGTCGTCATCATTCCCGTCTTGAGCATTCGCTGCAGCAGCCAGGCAACAGCTACCAAAGCGGTTTCCTTTACAATAAATCATTTGAAGTGCAGGTAACCTTTGCCTAATTCCCTTTCACTCTAACAAAGCCAAAGAAGGCTGAATTTCTTTGGATTTGTTAGGGTGAAAGGCAAGTCATTGGAGCTTCCAAGAATCTCCAACGAGTGCAAAGACCTACAGGTTTGATGTTCCTTTTCGTTGTCTCTTAAAATGTAATGAATTCCTCAAATAGTTACCAGTTTCTTGGGGTAGCTAAAATAATAAGGGGGTAGTTTCTTGGGGTAGCTAAATACAATCAATTGATTGCCTAGTCCTCTTACAAAATGGATAGGACATCGTTACAAAATGGATAGGACATCGTTACAAAATGGATAGGACATCGTTACAAAATGGATTAGAACATCGTATACCTGCATGATCCGATCCATTTTTGCAAAGAGCTAGGCAATTCAATTATGTCGTGCAGCAGAATCAACTTGCAGCGATTTGATGATACTGGCAGCCTTTATGAATTTGATTAGGGTAAAGACGCTCCTGATGCTGTTGGTAACGTTCGGCAGTGACCGTTTCCACCAGATACCGAGCATGTCATTGTGACAATGCAGTCCTGGTTTTGCCAATAGGCCGTATAGGCAGCTGCCTACGGGCGGCAGACTTTATGGGGTGGCGGATTTTCGATGCACCTAAAAAGACCTAGGTACATACCAATGATCAAGATAGGAGGGGCGGCACAAAGGCAAGTGGTCTACATTTAAGGAGAGATATACACCTAGGAGCCGGAAAAAGGTCATTTTTGTGAATGTTTTCAAGGAAAACTATTTGAAATTTCGGATTGGGGTTCCCAGCAGCATTCTCGAAAAAGTACAGGCCAATCATTCCTTCAATCCAAAATCCGCACCAAACAGTGACTCGTGATGGATGCATGGGAAGCTGTTGAATCACTTGTGGATTTTCGGTCCCCCAAATTCGACAGTTTTGTTTATTCACGTAGCCACTGAGTTGAGAACGAGTCTCATCACTGAAGATGATTTTCTTCGAAAAGTGACCATCGATTTGTTGATGCTCGATGATCAGTGCTGGATTTGCCAGTAGGCAAATAGGGGCGGCAGACTTTAGGGAACGGCGGACTTTCGAGGCACCTAAAAAGGCCTAGGTAAATGCAAGTGATTAAGGTAGGAGGGGCGGCACAAAGTCAAGGGGGCTATACTTAAGATAAGTATAAAGCCGGTACTGTGACAATGGGTATTCCGTTTTGGCATCCATGTTGATGGTTGGCTAGGATCGACCCATGATTTTCTGCGTTTAGGGTTGTCGAAATGAATCCATTATTCATCCCCAGTTACAATACGCCACAAGATACTCTTCTTTATGGGCCTTACTGGGCCTTGCGAGCAAAAAAGGTGATGTCTAGTTGATTCGCCATGATGTTGTCATTAGGCGCGTGTGGCAGCTGTTTCCTTCTTCCAGCACTTCCTCATGGCATGGCAACCCAAACAAACTTAGCAATTCGGCATCTTTGATGTTTTTCAACTGACCTAGTCGTTGCTCGCCATAAGGGTAACAATCGCCATTTTTAAGGGGTTAGGCCCCTCTAGAGGCCGAAAAATAGGCTTTTTGGGGATTCTTTTTCAGAAAAAATTCAAAATAAATCTAGATTATAAAAAAGGGTGTTTATCATATATATATCAGTGACTGTAAAAATGAGAGTCTGGACCGAGATGGTGACGAGAGGAAGCAAGGAGGGAAGGGCACGGGCCTCTTAATTTTGCAACTTTCGCAGCAACAAATGAATCTATAACAAACGGATAAAAAGCAAAGGAAAATATTTCGTACATTTGTCCAATTCCTGTTAGTTTTTCTTCTATTGCAATTCTAGTTTCTATTTGCCATTTTTTTGCAGATCCCCCCTGCAGATTTTCTTAACACAATTTTTACCGATTGTTCACAGATTATTTACAATTCTTACAGATTTCTTTAATTTATTTTTTCCCGATTTCTTAGATTCAAAATTTCGAAATTCGTAAATATAATTGAAATTATTACTTTATCATAGATCTGCCAAGAAATTGAGCAATTGAAAAAAAGAGATCATGGGGAAGAAAAGCTTTAGGCGCTTGCACACTGACTTTGGTCAGACATACTAAAATTCCCAAATTCACAGAGATCGTCTGGCAGTATTCGAATCCTACCCGAGTCAAAATGTGCAGCCTCCTCTAAACACTCGCAGGACCCCTTTTTTTTAAATGCACAACCCGCCCCCATGGAAATTTATGTATGTAAAATATATGCAGAAAATATATGCTACATGTATATATATCGGTCGCATATATGGTGACGAAAAATAGAATAATACGTATATATTCAGTATATATGCACCAAATATATGACGCATATATGACCCATATATGAGGCATATACGACGCATATATTTTCGATATATTTTCAATCTATTTTTTATACATATTCCTGACAAGAAATATATGCTGTGTATAAACACTATTACAGTTAAACTTCATAAAACTTAAAACTTAAACTTAAAAAAACTTAACTTACAGTTAAAGTACACTATTACATATAAACACTATATACAGATATGATACGCATATCTGTATATATGTGGCATATATGTACCATTTATGCAGTATATATGTGGTATGTATGCAGTGTGTATCCAACATATATGCTAAATATATGTGGTATATATGCAGGGTAAATGCTACATATATCATTGATATATGATTCATTGATATACAGTAATACCACGCATATACATCTCATATATAAAAACGTTACGAAAATTAGAATTTGGCACATATATGCAACATATATTTTCAATATATGGCATACATTTCACATATATTACAATTATTAATAAAATAAATTTGCAGTATATTTTTGCCTATATAAATTTCCATGGGGGCGCCAGCCTCCGTTGAACCTACGAGACCCTATTTGTCGAGTTCACTGCCATGGAGAGGCCTCCATTTGATCCAGTGTAGCCTCTGTTAGCCCTTCCAAACCTTCTTTCGACCCCCCAGTACCAATGGAACGTGCAGAACACAGGCCTCCTTAACCTGCTTTCGATCTCAAGTCTGTTGCTTCGACCCCACCAACACCTGCTTTGAGCCCACATTCGTCATCTCCTCCATCAACACTTCATTCGGGCCTGATCGGTAACCCGTTCGATGCCGATATAATTACGTTTTTGCTGATTATTGTCGAATAATGGTATAAATAAATATGCACTGTCAGTTGTTTCGCCACGTGACAGATGATGAATAAATACTACACGAAAAGCAAAAATATATCATCACTTGATTAAATTATCAGTGCAACATTAAAATGCGCAAGCAATCAATGTTTCTCAATATCGGTTTATAATCATTTTATAGGTGATTCGTGCAAAAGGCTCGGATATCCAGACTTACTCTAATTCGAACAAATTGATCGGCATGCCTATAAATAAGTGATAATCAATGCACATAAAGACACCTACGGATTCCAATGTCGCTACCCGTATAAGTGACATATACGTTCTAGGGCACTCGTGCAGATAAGAGAGTTGGGTATTTTAGATGGGACTTGGGAGAATGGGTATTCCTGATCCTCGAACTTCCGAGAGAACCGAGTATCACCAAATGTAGTCAGCCAAAAGCTTCATTATTTTACCTACATTTGTTTGGTGACACTCACGATGTTTTTTTTTTACTATGCGCAAAGAAACGCAATTTCCTCTATTGATACTTAAGAATCAACCGATCGGCTGATGAAAGGGTCTCCCGTACCAACTGATTATACTATCGTGATATTGAGAAAACTTTATCGGTATATAAAATACCGAAGTTAAAATCAGTGATTACGTTGATATTCACATATGCATATCTAACATATTGCTAAAATGTTTATGAAGCGTTTCATTATCGACGATGATATTTATGTTATGTTGTATAAATTTAATTGGTCGATGTCGTTACTGCATGTATTGTGTGGGATTGAACCCAATTCTATTTTTTTTAATTAATATTTTGTAAGCAGCTCGAAAATTTTGACTCGGGATACCAGCTTCATTTCGGGCAAGAGAAACGAATGCCCATAGAGAGACTACATGTTCATTGCATTGGTGTGGACAGTAATGTCAGTGGGAAATGTCAATCCTCTTCTTTACGAAAGCCATTAATGTCTCCATAATCTTAAGGTTGGCGGATCAACTTTTTCATATGGAAATTCCCAGTCCAATGACTTCATGACGTTTTTTTAAAAGTGCTACGTCCTTTTTCAAAATCGGCTTTCTTTGTGTACGCGGACGTTTGTGCCGTTTGTCATTTCCTTCTTCGAGGTTCTCTCTTTCACTTACCGTCGTTTAGCACATTCCGAAGTTCCCTTTTTCTTTTTTCTCCCTTTCGGTCTCTCTCTCTCTCTCTCTCTCTCTCTCTCTCTCTCTCTCTCTCTCTCTCTCTTTCATTCTGCATCCCCCAGTCTTTTTCACCAGCTCTTCGCTCGTGATATTCTCAAGCACGGTAACGTTTGCGGACGATACTTGTGTATGAATTTTACTTCGTTCGTCATTACGCGCTGCGAGATTTTAACGTGTGCAAGCGGCGACAAGTGAGGGGCAGGAGGGCAGGGACAGGGGGTAGGGCGCACTGTTACATGGTAACCTGAAGAATCAGGAATGCGCTGGCTCGGTTTCCGTATTGTCCCCAATGAGAGTGAGTGAGAGAGAGAGAGAGAGAGAGAGAGAGAGAGAGAGAGAGAGAGAGAGAGAGAGAGAGAGAGAGAGAGAGAGAGAGAGAGAGAGAGAGAGAGATATTCGCTATGTGAAAAAGACGATAAGTTATCTTGGCTCGTGAATCAGTGGATCTCAACTCGGCTCATTTTCAATGAAACCGTTAATTATCTCAACGCTTTACTCCCATATCTAGATGCATATGAATATGTGCGGAAATATATTACTTCCAAAGTACACACACACACATGTATATGTAGATATATCAAATGAAAAGTTGAGAGTTAACATTTTTCGATCACTAGATAATTGCAAAATTGTATTGGAATAATATAATTCGGTTAATTTCTTATTTTATATATATATATATATATATATATATATGCACAGGGTGTCCCTCTCATCTCTGCCACCCGAAATAACTCCGTAATTATCGACGTCACAAAAAAATGTTCCCGGCAGAAGTTGTACGGTATGAAGGGGGTCATCAAATGCGACTTTTTTTTTATTTCGGTGGAAACGCTGACGCACAGTGACGGTCACCTCCACTTTTTAAAACGGAATGGTACATTTTTTTCAACCATTTTGTGGAGCACCTCAAGCCGCATAAAAAACATCAGGGGGTCAAAGTCGTTCAAGGTCATTCAAGGTTACCTATTAAAATGAAATACAAATCTAAATATCTCGGATCACTACCTTTGGGTAGTGATCCGAGATATTTAGATTTTTATAATCGATATTGACCTTGAATGACCTTGAACGACTTTGACCCCCTAATGATGTTCATGCGGCTGGAGGTGCTCCACAAGATGGTTGAAAAAAAATGTACCATTCCATTTAAAAAAGCGGAGATGACATTCGCTGTGCGTCAGCGCCTCCACCGAAATAAACACAATTGGTCGCATTTGATGACCCCTTGCACACCGTACAACTTTTGTCTGGAACATTTTTTTGGGACATCTATAATTATATATATATATATATATATATATATATATATATATATATATATATATATATATATATATATATATATATATATATATATATATATATATATATATATATATATATATATAGGGTGTCCTGTAATTAATTCTAATTTATGTTATTTAAAAGAAAACATCTGCTTTTGGTTTTTTGCATCCCATTTCTTCAAATGATATGAATAGACAATAACTATGCGACTTTTTGAAGTAATTGGCACGATATGCGTAGTACATTTTTTTTTACACCGCAGGCTATCAAAGTCAGATGTTCGAATTGGTTTGTATGAAAATTCTGCATAAGATCTTTTTTCATAGAGTTTCCTTATCGTTTAAGGTTAAAAAGAAGACTTTTCTAGATAAAACAAATAACCAAGAGTATTTGTTTGAAAAGCGGGTAACAAAAAGTTATCATTTGTAGAAATGGCATGCGAAAAACGAAAAGCGGATGATTTTCATCTCGAAAACCGTGGGACTTTTACTAAACTGAAATTCCAGCGTATAGTAGGACATGATCTGGCTCATCGAAAGTTGCAGGATTATCCTTTAATTACAGAACACCCTGTATATTAGATGTGCAGATTAATTCGGTGTCTTTTATAAATCTTGTTTGCTCACTCCAAAGGCACCGAATCAATTTGTACACTATATATATATATATATATATATATATATATATATATATATATATATATATATATATATATATATATATGTATATATATATATATATATATATATATATATATATATATGTATATATATATATATATATATATATATATATATATATATATATCTATGTGAGGACCTCCCGCAATACCATGTAATCAAGAAATGCAGTGAATCGTAACGAATTGGTGCATCGAGCGCGTCAGTATTCGAGCAGTCGACCGTCAATTAACTAAGTTCGCATTCACCGTAGCCTTGGGACCAGATCTGGAAGATACCGCGGCGCGAGAAAGTGGCGTCTTATGGTACAAAGTAAATTATACATATGTACCGTTTCCTCGCTTTGAATCTTGTGATTTGGAGTAATTTTTTTTTTTTTTGTTAATCATTTGCACGAGTGCTACACAATTATAACATAGCATGTTATAATTGTTTCTGCATGGATTTTTATTATAAACGTTATGCAATTTTGCAGGAAAATACATGGCAATAACAGATCAAACGCGCGCGCGCACACACACACATATATGTGTCTGTGTGTAAACTGTTTTTGGCATGAATTTTTTACAAATATAGAAAAATACACGACAATGATTTGATTAATACGACACTGGATAAAAATAAGCACGTACCTTTCCATTTACTCCGCATCGTCCTTTGCTTGTGCTTGGTGCCTTTTTGAACAGATAATTCGTTAATTATATTTAGAGAATTTTAAAATTTCGGAAAAAAAGATTAATGTAAGATTCTTGAAATTATTGCGACTTATGAGAGCTTGTTCAAAAAAGTTTTTTTTTTTCACTATATCGAGATGTATAATTTTTTGAAAATATTAAATTCCACATTTTGACGTTACGTAAATATTAATAATTTTGCCACAAAATCTCTTAATTGTAGAGTAAAAACATTCTTCTGTAAAATAATTTACAAATAGTAGGAAAATATGTAATGTTATTTTTTTTTAAGGTTACTCTACTGGTTACTGGTGACGATCTGTTGAAAGTCTTGGAGGATATCTTGCCGCTGTCAAATAACCCATTTTAATAATAACTTCTGCTGATATTATTTATATTTTTTTTTCATCGAGGGGTAGGCAAGTTTTTAAATGAATATGAAAAAACACTGTTTTATGGAATCGAACTTTTTCATTATTTGTAGTTGAGAACACAGTAACAAAGATTTATCAACAATAAAATGAGAATAATTATTAGGCTTGGAGAGTTTTGGACCCCTAATTCAAACATGTTTGCAGATTATTCTTATTTCTTATTCAAGCTATAAATAATAATAGGGTTTGATTCCATACAACAGTTCTTTTAACATTAATTTTTTCAATTTCTTGCCCCTCTTATAAAAAACAATAATAAAAATAATAATATCTCGAAAATGGTTCATTTTTACATGAAGCATTACTCGGTTATTTGATAGCGGGAAACATGTCCTACGACCCTTTTACGGAATCTTGACTAACAACCAGTAGCCCTGTATATATGTATACAGGGTGTCCCGGAACTCAATGCGTTCCCTGAGATGGGAGGTTGGGGGTGAAATTCTGAGTCGATTGATATAAGCATATATGGATCTGAGATCAACCCCTGAATTATTATTGATTTTTTAATGCGGGCCAATCAGGTGCGCTCGCCTTTAAAAATTAATAATAATTCAGGGGTTGACCCGAGACCCACATATCCTTATATCAATCGACTCAGAATTTCACCCCCAACCCCCAGCTCAGGGAACGCATTCAGTTTTGGGACACCCCGTATATTGTACAAAATGTCTGGAAGATTGTCTATCAATAAAAAAATATTAATGTTATTTTTGTCAAAAGATTCTACATGTCTATATATCGAGGAAAAACGTCCGCACATGCATACATGTATAATGAGATGACACGACTACGTAAAGGGGGATGTTCATCCCGGAATTTCGCGGATGTCAACGTCCCCAGCTCCTTCCCGTTGCTCCGGAATCTCGAGATAATGCAAGCAATTTATAACATCAGTGTGTACATAACGCGTATGTAAGACACATGAACTTCAGCCTACGTAAGCATAAAAATGGCGTCGACGAACCGTGAGAACGATCGCGATAAAAAAAAAACGTCTGTGAAAAAATATTTCAACCACGATTTTCGTCATTTTTTAAAGGCTATTTCTCGATCTTTGGTGTCGATGAATAATTTTTATTCCGAGCATACTCTGCAAATAAATTCTCCCTTGTCTCTCTCGTACTCGTACAAATGGGCCAACCGTTGTGGATCCGCCTTCTCGAAGATCAAAATAATTGTCTTTCAACCTCACATACGAATATTTTAATTTTCGAATATAAATTTATTATCATTAATTAACGAATATTAATTTATTATTTATCATTATTAATGTTCAAATATTTTAATTGTATTCTCTCATTCGAATATGTTAATATTCGCAACAAAAGGAATTCACGTAGGACCCAATCTACGATATTAATTTCTTTTATATAACGGGTGTCCCATTTTAATCTCACACATGATTTATCTTGAAAAATACTGCTCCGATCAAGTATTGAGTATAATAATACTTTAAGTTTTAGAGCGGGACGTCCAAAAAAACAAAATTTTGTTCAAAATTCAAAATGGCGATGTTAAAATAGCCGATATGTTAAAAAAAATGGGATTATGAGCTTTTTTCACCAAAACATTTATCAGGCCAAAGCTAACAATTTTATAAGAAAAAGTTTTTTGACAACGTTCATCATTTTGAGGTTAGAATATACTTTTTACTATTTTAGCGCTATTCAGAATGTACCACGAATGTATCCTCAGTGTACGAGTGCGCGTGAGTTCGTTTAGGTTTGTTGGATAATGACGAGCCGCAGAGACCTGATTCTTGTTTGGGTTTGTTTGGGTTATTGAACAAACCCACACGAACTCAAACAAACTCACACTCACACACACACGCACACTTGCACTAGGGATGTTGAAGATTTTACTTCCTCGTCGTACATTCTGGATACTGTTAAATGGTATTCTAACCTAAAAATAGCCCAACAGCGTAAAAAATAGTATTCTAACCTAAAAATTATAAACGTTATTAAAAAAATTCCCGCAAAAGTTGTTAGTTCAGGCCTGATAAGTGTTTTGGTGAAAAAACAATTGATGATGACATTTTAAAAACACATGTCAGCCATTTTAACGTCGCCATTGTGATTTCTGGAATAAAAGAGACTTTTTTTTAACGTCTCCATTTGAACCCTAAAATTTTTATTCTATTCAATACTTGAACGGCGCAGTATTTTTCAAGATAAATCTGGCGTAAGATTAAAATGGGACACCCGGCATATTCATATTTTTTTCGAATACGTAATTAAAGGCGCAAATTGATAATTTATCAGCCGTCGCGTCAGTTGTACGGGTCGCGAAAATTCAGCGGGCATTGTGTTTCTAGGGCTCAAATTTTCTCGTCGACTAGTCTACCGCAAGTTTGGCGATCTATTTTTGATGATCCAAAGACGCTCGCACGGAGACGAGGCGATTCACTGTCTGACTCAGATTCACGTGTTTTTTTGGCTAAACTGACGTTCCCGCCCACACACACACGTGCGTGTGTAGATGCCCCCCCCCCCCCCCCTAATGTTTTCGTCGGTGCGTTATTTGTCTCCGCTCTACTTTTTGGCGAGTCTCATTATTATTATTTTTTCAATGTACAATTCGACTTAAACATAAGCGTCCCAGAATTTATTGCGGCGGCTCACGCCTCTTGAAATATAGTCCGAGTGCACAAACACTCACGCACACACTATATATACAGGGTGTCCCAGAACTGAATGCGTTTCCTGAAATGGGGGGGTTGGGGATGAAATTCTGAGTCGATTGATATAAGCATGTGTGGGTCTCAGATAAACCCCTGAATTATTATTAATTTTTGAAGGCGGGCCAATCAGGTGCGCCCGCCTTTAAACATCAATAATAATTCAGGGGTTGATCTGAGACCCGCACATGCTTATATCAATCGACTCAGAATTTCACCCCAAACCCCCCCATTTAAGGAAACGCATTCAGTTCTGGAACACCCTGTATAGATATATGCGGGATGTAAAATATTAAAAAAAGATGGGAGGAAGAAGGAAAAAAGAAATGGGGCTCAGTCTGAACGAGCAGTCGTGGGGTGTCGGATATTGGTCACCAGGGAGAAGTTTGTTTGAAATAATTGGAAGAAAGGAGACAAGAATAGGCAAGGAGTTCGTGGGGAATCGAGCTCGAAGACGAACGTGAGAGAGAAATATCAAAAAGTAGATTAATAAACGATGTCACTGACAAATTTATTTGCGATCACTTTCACAATCATTGTCGATTTTGTCTATTTTGGGATAAGCTTCATTCGTTGAAAAATGTATGTAGGATTAGAGTAAGAGTCCAGCCCATCTTTTTTTAACAAATGAAATTTATTTTGCCACAGACAATATCGACAATGATTTCAAAATTGATCGCCAATCAATTTGTCGGTGATATCATCATTAATCTTCTCCCATTTTTATCGCTCTCTTTCTCTTTCACTCTAATATAATAATAGATTTAAACATTTTAACTTATAAATATTTTATTATAATCTTATCCTACATATATATGTGTGACAGGGTGTCCTGTGATGAATGCATAATACTGCAACTGTCGATAGGTCAGGTCATGACCTACTATATGCTGAAATTTCAGTTTATCGAAAGTCCCACGGTTTTCGAGATAAAAATCATCTGCTTTTGGTTTTTCGTGAGCGATTTCTACAAATGATAACTTTTTGACCCGGTTAAAAAAATACTCTCGGTTATTTATTTTATCTAGAAAAGTCTTCTTTTTAACCTTAAATGTTAAGGAAACTTCAAGAAAAAAAGTTCTCATGCAGAATTTTCATACAAACCAATTCGAACATCTGACTTTGATAGCCTGCGGTGTCAAAAAAATGTACCACACATATCGTGCCAATTGCTTAAAAAAGTTGCTTAGTTACTGTCGATGCATATCATTTGTAGAAATGACATAATTTCAATGACATTTTTTGAAAAAATAACACAAAGCTCAAAATCTCGAAAACCGTGGGACTTTTACTAAATAGAAATTCCAGCATATAGTAGAAGATGATGTGACCTAAGAACGGTTGCAGCATTGTCCATTTATAAGGGGACATATATATATACACTACTGGCGAAAAGTTTCCGGGCAATAGTTTAAAAGAGTGCCGGAATGGTTTTCTATGCCATTTCGCCAGTAGTTGACCTAGGCCAATTAAATGAACGGCATTTTAAACACGAGAAATTTACCTTAATTTTGGCTTTTTTTTTAATTTACGATTTTTCCACAATTAACACCCGGTTTTGAAAATGACCATTTTTGGTCGTTTTCTTGTTCGGTTTTGAGTGGACCCCGTTTGCAGTTAAACATTTTTTTACGCATTCCTTCGATTCAAATTATAAAGGGGGAAGCCCAAACTTCAATTTCGTTTAAAAAAAAAAATTCTATGAC
Source organism: Ophion ellenae (assembly GCA_963210295.1). Taxonomy (NCBI): domain Eukaryota; kingdom Metazoa; phylum Arthropoda; class Insecta; order Hymenoptera; family Ichneumonidae; genus Ophion; species Ophion ellenae. The sequence goes on along the minus strand of OY723387.1, from coordinate 8,384,041 downwards.
TTTTTCTTTTCAACAATATTTCGTTTTTTGTGAACAAATAGATACTTTGAAAATAGCTTCGGAGTACGAAAACGATGAGATTTACAACAAAACCTCAAGATAGCAAAAAAGTTGCACTGCTTCTTTTGAGTTCACAAGAATTTTCTAAGATTTTTTTTCGAAATTTTCGTTTTCGACTGTTTCCGGTCAACGCTTGATTGATCTGAATACCATAACAAAAAAAATCTCAGAAAATTCTCGTCAACTCACAAGAAGCAATGCAACTTTTTTGCTATCTTGAGGTTCTGTTGTAAATCTCATCGTTTTCGTACTCCGGAGCAATTTCCAAATTATCTATTTTTTCACAAAAAACGAAATATTGTTGTAAAAAAAATCGTGGAATTTTTTTTCAAAAAACGAAATTGAACCTTAGGCTTCCCTTTATGATTTTGGTCGAAAAAATGCGTAAACATTTTTTCACTGCGAACGGGCCCATTCAAAAAGAAACAAAAAAACAACGAAAAATTGTCGTTTTCAAAACCGGGTGATAATTGTAAAAAAAATCGTAAACATTTTGGAAAAAAGCCCAAATTGAGGTAAATCCCTCCTCTTTAAAATGCCGTTTATTAAATTGGCCTCGGTCAACTATCGGCGAAATGGCGGAGAAAACCGTTCCGGCACTCTTTTAATATGCATTTAAAAAATATATATACAAGTGATAAGCGTCTTAAAAAATATCCTGCTTATCATTAGCACATCCTGGGAGGCCGAGAAAAATGAGGAAAAAAGAACATCGGTGTAAACGGAGGGTGGGGGTGAAGGAGATTTTATAAGAGAAACGACCGGCATATTCTAGAGGGCTCATTACTTATAAATGCATAAACGATCCTGCCGCACTGCAAGAGAGGAGTACTTAACTGCAAAAGGTGTTATTTCCTGATGTGAGAGTGCAACGAGTGGACGTACCCAGGATGACTAGTTGTTAGCCTGTCATGTGCATCGACTCGTACATTCTTGAGCGTGTATGTACATATGGGGAAAGCTGATTTGAAGGATATTCGACTTTGAGGACTGTTCTCGCAATAGTCCAACTCCCCACACTCGACATTATTAGAAAGCCCAATGTATTCAAAATCATCTCTGAATGCAATTAAGGCGTTACCCCCACTTGTAGCGCAAAAAAGGCCTTTTTCATGAATTTTTTAAAAGAAAACTACAAAACTTTTTTAATCGATCAATATACCATCTTAAAGAACACATCTTGAAGAACTTTCAGTAATTTTTTTATTGAAAAATATTACATTGTTTAGTGGCAAATGGCCGTCAATGAAATAATGTTTTTATATACACGGTTTGCGGTGACCAACATTGCGGCGAAGTGGATCATCTGAAAAAAAAATGCGGATGGATTTAGTCAAATATAAGTATAAACTAGTCTTTAATCGAAGGATTTAAAAAAATATTCATTTTTCACAAAATGGCGGACAGTCAAAGTTAATGGTTCGATTTTAACGAAAAAAAAACGGCCGTTTTTTGGCTTAAAACGGCCATTTTTTTCGAAAAAAAAATTCGACCGATTAAAGACTACATTTTTATGTATTAAATAAGCCTGCAAAATTTCAAGAAGATCGGTTCATTAGTGTTCGAGTAATCTTGGTCACCGACTTCAGAAATGCCATTTTGAGAAAAACGCGTTTGAAGTTTCTCTTTCAACGCGGATTCTTCTCTTTCAACGCTCATATCTCAGTCAATTTTGTTCGGATCGACTTGAAATTTTCAGGACATATTCTCCGATACTTATACTTCAAGAAAATGCAATAAAAAAAATCGATTTTTTCAAAATCGCAAGTGGGGGTACCCCTTAAGCGTTTTATATGAAATTCGTTTAAGGGAAAATCCTGTTCGTTGTACCGACGATTCGTTCGAACATATTTTGAGGACTATTCTCAAAACAGCCAGATGAGCTGATAGTTAACATGACGTAGATACAACGGGATCAAAATATCCTTCATGCATATATAAGGTGTCTCAAAATGACCTGACACTTTTATTTATTAATAAAACGTATTATTTATTTGAAAAGTACGAATGTTTTCATTTTTATATGAGGTACAAACATGGAGGTTCTGTGTGGAACAGAATATACGATAAATGGCTGCCTCGTCCCTGTTTGCAAATGTTCAATTTTTTTACGAAATTTTCAATAATATTTTTGCATAATTGAGGACTAATTTCATTCATGTTGCATCCAATTGCTTCCTTGAGCTCCACAATCGTCTCTGGATCATTGGCATGCACTTTTCCTTTTAGAAAACCCCAGAGAAAGAAGTCCCATGGCGTCGAAAAATTTCGTCTGCAACAACTGCATTGTTTCGCATGCAACATTTTCACCATTTTTGTAGTGAATTTTTACAATTTTTATGCGTTGCTTGATCGTGTAAGTCATTTCGAGACTTGCGCTAAGTGTCACGATAATTGACATATTTTTTTTTAATTACCCGAAATTTCGCCTTTAAATCGTCATAACTTTTTTATTTGTGTTTGTTATAGCACGAAATAACTTTTGTTGTATTCTGCAATGTATGCTTATTATAAATAAACCATTATTTGGAACAATTCGTTTCTTGGTCTTAAAATTGTGTAAATGGATGAAAAATTTAAACTCCTAATTTCAATGTAAAAAAAAAAAATAATTCTCTTTATTTTAACCCCAAAATGCATGCTTTCTATGGCACGTAGCATGCCTTCAGAAAGCGTATAAACTAGAGAACTGTTTGAGACGAACCTAAGTTTAAAGTAGCTTTTAGTTTTTTTTTCATAATGAATTTAGAAAGTGACATTTTTCATACATTTACGCATTTTTAACCCTTCGAGTGCACACTGGGTCGTTTTGACCCAGGGTAAAAGTACGTGTACCAGGGTAAAAGTAAGTACGTATTTTTCAACGTATGCCCCACTTTGAACGAATGTTTTGACATTTGATTTTCGTTTTCGTCAAAACATAAGTTTAGTGCCATAAAATATGGATAATTTATTACAAAAAACGTCTCTGCAAAAAAAAATCAAAAAATGCACATTTACCGGAGTACAACGATTTGAAAAATGCCTTCGGTCAGATTGACCCAAGATGCACTTGTAGGTTGGCGGCGGAGGTGTGTCCTCGATGGGTTAAGACTTGGGAAGCTCATGAGTCATTTTCTTGAAACCAACTGTATCAAATTATTATTTATTCATAATAAACATACATTGCAGAGTACAACGAAAGTTATTTCGTGCTATTACAACCGCAAACATAAAAATTATGACGATTTAAAGACGAAATTTCGGGTGATTAAAAAGAAAGGAAAAGAAAATCATTTCTTAATTACCGTGACACTTAGTACATAGGGTCTTAGGGTGGAAAAGTAGCAAATGACCCCCACCAAAATATTTTGGTGAAAAATCATTTCAAGGCCATGCTATCATAGGTCGTTGGATTTAGGTCTTAATACAGATGCTATCATAGGTCTTAATAAATAAAAAAAAAACATGTTCCCACCTGAAAAACCGCTGATGACCTTTAAAACGCAGAAACTATGACCTCGATAAAAATGAATTTTTCACCACTGTATCAGCCATTCGAAGTCAATCAAATTACCTCCTGACGTTTTTTTCGTCACTCCAAAGGCAACGGAGATATTTGGGGTGGTCACGTTAAATGGTCCACCCTGTATATGTGTACTGGTTGAACAAATGTAAAACCGCTTGCGAGTACACGTACACGTCTTAAGGAGGTACACCAGCTTCATACAATGTTGCCATGCTAAACCATGGTAAAATTTCAAAATGGTGGTAGATCAATAAAATTTGGTGAATATATTCTTTAGTATTATATATGTCAATACAATTTTTTTCAGATTTTTTCATTGTGCCGTTATCGAGTAATTGAACATTGAAGTTCACGTGTATAAGCATAGCGTTTTTATAGATATAGGTATATATTCCGGGTATAAGAATAAACGCTTGTGAATTATTTGTAAGAAAACGGCACAACCAAAAAATCTGAAGAAATTTGTATCTACATGAATAATACTAAAGAATATATTCACCAAATTTTATTGATCTATCACCATTTTGCTGAAGTTAGTGTACCTCCTTAACAGTAACAATTAAAATATATTTATACATATACATATATATATATATACACATACATACATATATATATATATATATATATATATATATATATATATATATATATATATATATATATATATATATATATATATATATACTGTGTGTATGCTTTGCAAGTGGTTGTACATTCGTTTATGGGGTTGCAAACAACGTAGTATGCATCTTGCAAAGACCAGTACATATATACAAGCACCGTAGCGAATGCTTGAAGCATTTGGCGACGCAGTGGCGGAAACGCAGCTACCTCTTGTCGGTATAATATGTACATGCTGCGTTTCTCTTCCTTTTTTTCTGTCCTTGTCCCTTTGTCTCTCAGTTTTAATCTTGCTCTCTCTCTCTCTCTCTCTCTCTCTCGCTCTCTATTTTTCTTCGTTTCTTTTGCTCGTTTTCAATAGCTCGAATACTGTGTGTGCGCGCGTGTGTGTGGCCGTGTGAGGGAGTGAGTGAGAGCGAGAGTGAGAGAGAGAGAGAGAGAGAGAGAGAGAAGAGTTGCACTGTCAGCTCGACGATCCCGGATGAACGGTATAATTCTCGAGGTGACGGAACGCGCGATCGCAACATCTACGGCAGTACTCAAGACCTTATCAAAAGATAACGCTTTCGAGGTATACTTGTGCGTGTATCAGTTGAGGAAACTTATATTCGCTAGGGTGCCGTCCTAAATTCTATGAGGAAATTCTACTCGCGCGCTTCACGGCTATTTTTGTAGCCCTTCAAACCGCAGCTGCACATATACGATTCGGAGCCGCACTTTCGACCATCCTTTTTCTCTTGTGGTATTTCCGGTGAGACGCGATCTCGATTATTCCTTCAACTCGGCATGGAGTTTCTGACGCGAAAAAATTTCACG
>OY723387.1:8345959-8378833 GCA_963210295.1 Ophion ellenae | reverse complement strand
CGGTATCATTATTTCAAGTGAATATTGTGCGAAAATATCTATTCAAACGGCTGTAAAGCCCAAGCTATTAGATATATCGAAAAAAATTGAAATGAGAACTTTGTAGAGAAAGTAATTTTCTACAAAAAAGTCTTATAAGCCGAGCCCGTAAATTCAACTCTTTCTCAGCTATAGGTGAATGAAGTAAAATAAATATATTTTTTTTATTAAAAAAAATCTATTTATAAATAGATAATATAGTAATAGAAATATAGTAAATAGAAATGTAGGAGAAAATAGATAATAGAAATATAGTAAAATAAAGAGATTTTTTTTCCAACAAAAAAAAATCTATTCCACTTCATTCACCTATAGCTGAGAAAGAGTTGAATTTACGGGCTCGGCTTATAAGACTTTTTTGTAGCAAATTACTTTCTCTACATAGTTCTCAATTGAATTTTTTTCGATATATCTAATAGCTTAGGCGTTACAGACGTTTGAGTAGATATTTTCATACAATATTCCCTTGAAATAATGATACCGCTGAAACGGTTGAATTTACGGACATGGCTCAATGAACTTTATTGTAAAGTATCATATTTCCTATTAGAACCCACTTGGAAAATATCGCGATATCAAAATTCGCGGAATGGTAACACTAATAATGAGAAAAACATTTTTTTCAATGTTAATCAAATGGGAAACCTTCAATTTTGATTCGCGACCTCTAAATATTTTTTGACAACAACCCCCTTTCACGAAACTTCGTTTTTGGGTACCAACTAAAGGTTTTTGGGCACGAGGGGTAAAAAAAAAGTTGCCCTGAAACGAATCACCCTAATATATATATATATATATATATATATATATATATATATATATATATATATATATATATATATATATATATATATATAGACACATATATATATTATCCGCATATTCCGCGCGTGAGGCTTCCCCACGAATCTGCAAATGCACTTGAACGGGCGCGAGAATATGCAGCAGTGATTTCGCTAGCCCGCAATAAGAAAGAACAAAACAAGGGAGAGTGAGAGAATGAGAGAGTGAGAGAGAGAGAGATCCACGCACAACCTACACGAACTGCCACAACGTCAAATCCATTAGGCATGATCCTTTACCGCGAGTCCTTGAAGCTAATATGCCATTAAGGCAGTCATCGCAAGCTGGTGCTCTCCAAATCTTGATATGAACATCTACGAATATAACCGACACTTGCGGATGGGCAGTTGGGGTCCGGCTCAGTCGGAACTTCAAGTTAAGCAGCATTGAGCATGGCCGATACCCGGAGCGGGTGACCGCATAGCCGTGCACTGGCCGGCCCATCAACCAGTCAGGAGAAGGCCAATACATCTGAGACCTTGATGTAGATACTTGAGTGAAAAGTCTGTGCATCGGAAAATCAGAACAATATGGTGCCGTCTGTACCGGCACGGATTTTCCACAGTTTCTTCGTACCCTCGGCAAATGCTGTATAGAGTAGCTTAAGGCGTTAGGCCACAGTAACGGGAATAAAGTCATGTGCGGATTTAACTTTTTTTTTCGTATGAAAAAGTCATTCACTCATAATTCGTTACGAAATAACGAAATTGGGGTGTTTTTCGTTTTTCGCCGATAACGTTTTAACAGTACGAGATATGAAAAAAGTTCAAATTGCAACAATGTTTATTCTTTCGTGTGTTATACAGTGGAGATGAAAACGATAACGTTATCGACGAAAAACGAAAAAAACACCCCTATTTTCGAGGGTGCGTTTCACCCCTTAAAAATCGGGTTTCACAGATATAAAAAAACACGTGTCGCCTATTTTTGCCGATTCTACAAGCATGCCAAATTTCATCGAAATCGGAGAGATCGACCTCTCGACCTATCCTTGTAAGTCTCAAAAATAATAAAGAAATTTTTTTTACAAAAAAAAATAGTGAAAATCAGTAAACTTTTTCCACGCCTAAAGGTGTGTGTCCCCTTAACGTACATGGCCCATAAGTTATGTATCTAGAGCATATAATCAATCAATCAATCAATCAATCGATCTCTCTCTCTCTCTCTCTCTCTCTCTCTCTCTCTCTCTCTCCCTCTCTCTCTCGCTATCACTTCTCTCGGTCAGCTCGTCGTGTCGCGGCTTGCCAATTTCTCTAACGCGGTCGTGTTTGTCAAACGATTAGAACTCTCCCGCGGATATTCAACAAATTACCATCCTTCGCGTTGTTTCTCGCTTTCGTATTTGCAAATGCAGATACCTCGAAAAGTTCGAGTCTGGTGTTCTCAACCATGATTTAACGATATTTTATATTTCCCTGAGGGGACAATAATATTTTATGGGCATAGTTACTGCCAAAAGTATAGTACAGCTTATTGATATTTTAGCAGATGGATGAATTATGCCGATATGTTAAGCGCAACCACCAATATTACAAACATACGTTTATTCTTCAATGCTATACAATTTAGTAGGTTTTCATAAAATGTATATTCCCTGATGCTATCAAAAATGTACTTCACCAAGATTCTAATAGTGAACTGAAATAAATATACATTGATTAAAAATGTTGCCTGTGATTTGCGACGATGTTTATAGTGGTTTGTACCATATTATAAGATACGACCTGCTATATGCGTATTTGGTGTGTTATTCAAGTGTCGGTACAAGGGATCAATGCCCGTCTACCAAATGCATGGAATATTTCATAAATACAAAATAAAACAAAATACGCAACTGAGAGTTCTACCTCGATGATTTTTTATTATAATTCGCCATTCGCTGACCTCCTGTTATGATTTATTTCGAAGAAAATATTTCGCCTGATCGGAATCGAACCTAGAACCTAACTGCCTACCTTCTGCCTATCCTACGCACGCTGCCACTACGCTACCGAGTACTTTTGGCATCTTTAGCACGGATATAGCATAAGTGACAAAAGTAATTCAGGCTGTACTTTCGAATAGCTGTTACCCGCGATCTAAGTGAAATTTTGCACGGATCTTTTTTTGTACAATATAAGTCACAATAACAGAACCGAAAATCTTTCGAAGAATATTGTATCCAAATTTGGACAAAATCGGACAAGCCGTTTTCGAGATACATCTGGCACCGACTTTGAAAACTATATTTCGAGATTATCGCGTTTGAATCGCTTCCAGTCAACGAATTTATTTTTAAAAATTCCTTAACATACCTCAATGTACATATTTTTCAATAAAAAAAACCCGGATCCGATCGAAATATTAGTTTTTGAGATAAAAATTCCCGAAGGTTATCTGTTTCTCTCGCCGTTTACTCAGGTACTTAAAGTATCAATAGTACCGCTGGTACATTTTCTTAGGAATCTCAGCAGATGTTAGAGTAGATAATCGTCAAAATGATTTAATATTACTTTCTTAAGGAGGTACACTAGCTTCAGCAAAATGGTGATAGATCAATAAAATTTGGTGAATATATTCTTTAGTATTATTCATGTAGATACAAATTTCTTCAGATTTTTTGGTTGTGCCGTTTTCTTACAAATAATTCACAAGCGTTTATTCTTATACCCGGAATATATACCTATATCTATAAAAACGCTATGCTTATACACGTGAACTTCAATGTTCAATTACTCGATAACGGCACAATGAAAAAATCTGAAAAAAATTGTATTGACATATATAATACTAAAGAATATATTCACCAAATTTTATTGATCTATCACCATTTTGAAATTTTACCATGGTTTAGCATGGCAACATTGTATGAAGCTGGTGTACCTCCTTAATACATCACAATTATTTTTTAGTATACGTCAAAAAAGAACAGTAGGTAAGGAATCGACCGAGTTAAGTGGAAGAGGACATGTGAGTAGGATATATTGCCAGTGAGTTGTGAAAATACGTTTTCTATTATCGACTAGGATACTCACGTGACATATATATATATATATATATATATATATATATATATATATATATATATATATATATATATATATATATATATATATATATATATATGTGTGTGTGTGTGTTTGTGTGTGTGTGTGTGTGTGTGTGTGTGTGTGTGTGTGTGTGTGTGTGTGTGTGTGTGTGTGTGTGTGTGTGTGTGTGTGTGTGTGTGTGTGTGTGTGTGTGTATATACAGGGTGTCCCTCTTATCTCTGCCACCCGAAATAAGTCGGTAATTATCGACGTTACAAAAAAATGTTCGAGACAAAAGTTGTACAGTGTAAATGGGTCCATTAAATGCGACCAATTTTTTTTTTTGTAGAGGGCCTGACGCACAGCGAAGGTCACCTCTACATTTTGAAATGGAATGGTACATTTTTTTTTCAACCATCTTGTGGAGCACCTCAAGCCGCATGAAAAACATTGAGAGGGTCAAAGTCGTCCGAGGTCATTCAAGGTCACCTATTAAAATGAAATACAAATATAAATATCTCGGATCACTAACAAATATTTGGTAGTGATCCGAGATATTTAGATTTGTATCATCGATACTGACCTTGAATGACCTTGAACGACTTTGACCCCCTAATGTTTTTTTTATGCAGCTTGAGGTGCTCCACACGATGGTTGAAAAAATATGTACCATTCCATTTTAAAAAGTGGAGGTGACCTTCACTGTGCATCAGCGGCTCCACCGAAATAAAAAAAAATTGGTCGCATTTGATGGTCCCCTTAACACCGTGCAACTTTCGTCTGGAACATTTTTTTGTGACGTCGATAATTACCGAGTTATTCCGAGTGGCAGAGATAAGAGGGACACCCTGTATGCACATAACGTACGGTTCGACGTTCTCGAAGTCTATGATGTCACTCGATCTCCATGACGTAATTTGAAAAATAAATGTTACGCGATCTTCGCGCATCTCTTCCCCCCCCCTCTCTCTCTCTTTCATTCTTCCTTTTTTTCTTCTCATCTACGTTTATAGCCAAAGCCACACAATTGATAAGCCCGTGCTTATAATCGTGGCGACAATAAAACACGCGTACACAACGTCTCCCACTTCACTGCAAGAATTTACGGAGGCAAGCCATAAAATAGAGCCAGGGCGCGAGGGACGCCTGATTGGGATGGCGAGAGAGAAAAAATAGAGAGCGAGGGTGAGGGAGAGAAAGAGCGTGAGGGAGAGAGAGAGGGAGAGAGAGAGATAGAGAGAGAGAGAGAATTAGAAGAAAGCTGACGAATCGGGTCAAATGACCAGACGGATCCCTCGATTCTATTTGTCGAGCGACGATTCAATTTTAATCGTTTGTTTTACTCCGACGAGAGCGCACGAGTCGCTCCGCATACAGTACACGAACTATTCAATCATTGCGCGGCTCATTATTGTTTTAATAATTCCTGTGACCCAGAGATGCACCCTCATACACATATTTTTAAGTGCATTGTATGTGTGTGTGTGTGTATATATATATATATATATATATACACAATATTTTGTGGCCCGTCAAACGGGCCACAATTTAATAATTCCTGTGGCCCAGAGATGCACCCTCATACACATATTTTTAAGTGCATTGTATGTGTGTGTGTGTGTGTGTATATATATATATATATATATATATATATATATATATATATATATATATATATATATATATATATATATACACACACACACACACACACACACACACACACATATATGAGAGGCATTCCACGGGAATCCGGTAGACTTTTTCCCTGGCCCCGCCAATTCGATTAATTTTTTTTAATCTGATTCCATTGACCCTAAAAGACACCGTGATTTTTTTTTTACATTTTTCGAAACAACCTTTATTAAAAAAAAAATCTCCGAAAAATTACACCCCGATTTAAAAAAACTGAAAAAATTCTCAAAAATGCGTGATTATATGTAAACATTTTCATGCTATCACCCGCAGTGGAAGTATGATTTTTTCTGTGCTTTCTGGCCGATTAACGTTAAAAACAATGCGAAAAATTGACTGCCAAGGTCCATGATTGTGATTTGGTTATTCAAAAATGGTCAGAAAAATTCCTTGTGGGTATCAAAATGTTTGAGTATCCGCCCGAAGTAAGCGGTTCTGGAATTTTTCGGATTTTTTTTAACGTTAATGAAAGTTTGAAGACAAAAAGAAGAAAAAAAACACTTTTTTTTGTTATAAACAATTGTTAAAAACAATATTTATTATAACAATTTATACGAAATTTTACGTTTTTGCAAAGGCCAATAAATTAGAGAATATCTGTACAGAATTTCAAGTTGATTGGTTCATTACTTTTTGAGTTACATTCCCCGGCACGGAAAAAAACACGTTTCGAGAAAAAAACTCGATTCAAGTTTTCGTCTTGAAAAGTAGAGTTTAGGGTGATTTATAATTAATCCGTTGATTGATTGTGAGTTGACATTTGATTTCTTCGGAAGGTCAAGAGAATCATTCGACGTCTTCAAAAATGTCCCGAGGTTAAGGGCTATCACCTCGAACATTTGTTACAATAAATTTTTCTGCACCAAAAATTCAAGTATATTATTCGGATATTCTTATTGTCAACACCATCGCGATTTCCCGTTTTCACACGTGTATTTTGGTGAAAAATCATTTCAAGGTCATGATATCACAGGTTGTTGGATTCGTCTGAATATCAGCTACAACGTCTTAGTAAAAAAAAAACATGTTCCCATTTGAAAGACCATTGATGACCTTGAGAACGCAAGAACTATGACCTTGACAAAAATGAATTTTCCACCACCGTATCAGCCCTTCGAAATCAATCGAATTACCTCATGTCATTTTTTTTCGTCACTTTAAAGGCAACGGAGATATTTGGGGTGGTCACGTTAAGTGGTCGACCCTTTATATTGAAAACCTTTTCTGAAAGAAATTATCGTCCGCCATTTTTTTTTAAGGAAACCAATTTTTTTTTCACCATCCTCCGGTTTATCAAAAATCAATAGCTGTCAATGTCCGCTCGTACTTCGAGGGCAAGTCTTATCTAGCAATAAAATTATTTTTCATTTTTGTTTCAGGTAAGAAAATGGAGGAAAATCCTTCCCGGCTGCAGGACACTAGACTCGAATCACCCAGATAGACCGGTAAAAAGAATCGTATTCTAATCTAAAAATTATGGACGTTGTCGAAAAACTTTACCTACAAAAGTTGTTAGTTCTGGTGTGACAAATTTTTTGGTGATGAAAATTCATGATCCCATAAAAAAGACATGCCGGCCATTTTAACGTCGCAATTTTCAATTTTGGACGAGAAAATATTTTTTTTAACGTCCCCCTTTGATCCTTAAAGGTTTTATTGTACTCAATACTTGATCAGAGCAGCATTTTTCGAGATAAATCAGGTATAATATTAAAATGGGACACCCGGTATATATATATTCCATTTCCGTTCTCTTCCACTCTGATGTAATTTTCCTAAATTGTATTAAATTCTTCATACGATGCACCCACGTATGAACGAAAAAGATTCGATCTCGATGGTGTGGTTGAAAGGCGAGGATGAAATAGTCTTCTCCGATACTTGTATGTGGAGCCCTTAAGGGCCTCTCTCGTCCAATTATTATTACTACGCAACTCTGGATAGCTATGAAAAACCATAATTACGGTGGTGCATATCGTCATATATACCAGGGTAGGTAAATATAATGAGGATATAGGTGCACATTTGCATGAAGGATATAATATGTATATGTTTATTACATATACGCCTGAGCATCAATAAATAACGCAATAAATAAATTAATGGATGAATAAATAAAGGAATAAAGAAATGAGTACATGAATGAATGTATGAATGAATGAATGAATGGATGAAAAAGTAACGAAATGAATGAAGAAAACAAAGAAATGAATAATTTAATAAATTAATAACTGAATTGATCAATGAATGAATAAATATGTACACGTACAACCTCAATGTTAGCGAAGTATTAAATATCGTTTTCCAGACGTCTATATATATAAACTTTTAATATCCAAATAAATTTGATAAATACATAGTATTAAATTTTATATGTATATACATATATATTTGTGTGTGTATATTGGCGTTTATATTAAATATAAGCATCATGACTGTTCGGAAAGTTCGCTCTCAACTTTCGGTGGTTCGCCCACTGTTGCCCCGTTTATTTTGGTAATAATTGTGCCGTAATTGGAAATATGAGAATTTCCCTCACCGATCCTCCCTTTCTCTTCCCGCTTCACCATAGCTCCACCGAGAGATTCACTATCTGCTATAATGTTATCATGCAGTTCTGATGAATGTGCCTCTCTCTCTCTCTCTCTCTCTCTCTCTCTCTCTCTCTCTCTCTCTCTCTCTCTCTCTCTCTATATATATATATATATATATATATATATATATATATATATATATATATATATACATGTGTGTGTGTGTGTGTGTGTGTGTGTGTGTTTTCCTGTCAGTATTAATTCATCGGTATTGATTACATCTGTTCAGATTTTCCAGACGCAACTATTAATCGATGTGTCGAACGCCATGGTCGTAAAATATAAGCTGAGAAGGAAAAGATAAAAATACAACTTCGAGACGGTTAATTGATAATTGATACAAAGAAATGTAGTGACGGATGTAGTGACGGAAATGTAGTGAGGTAGAAAAAGAGAGAGAGGGAGAGAGAGAGAGAGAGAGAGAGAGAGAGAGAGAGAGAGAGAGAGAGAGAGAAAGAGAGAGAGAGGGAGAGAGAGAAAGAAGCAGTTTGGGTTTTTTTGGGAGAAAAATCACAAGAGAAAATAAAGAAAAATAAAACATGTGAAATATTGATGCCGTCAACATTTGAAGCGTTGGAATGCATCGAAAATTCTTGTTTTTTCGTTATTTTTTTCTTAAATTTTCATTTGATTCTGGAAACCTTTCGATAAATATCGATTGGACGTCTCTAATATGGATTAAAAATAATTGTTTGAGTAGTGCCCACAATTTTAGGCTGCCAAAAAAATTGACAGTCAGAAAAAATTACATACCCAAATCAAAACAAAATCGGCAAATAGACAAGAATGAAAATAGTATACAAAAAACGCAGAAAATTGAAAAAACTCAAAACAAAAACAAAAAAATTGAAACACGATACGAATCTACATAATATAAAGATGATAAAAGTCTACGTGTATAAAAAAAATAAAAATAATATAAACAAAAACAAAGTAGGGCATATCAAAGTGAAATAAAATCCAAATCAATGGAAGCCAAATCAAACGAAAATAGGCAAATAGGGAAAAAAGACCGAATATGCTGTACATAAAAAACGCAAAAAATTTAAGAAACTCAATACAAACATTTTAAAAATTAAAAAGGAAATATGAATGTACATAATATAGACCAAAACAAAAATTGGATCTATCAAAGAAAATAATTAAAATGCAAGTAGGAATAGGAAATGCAAAGAAGAAAGGAGCACAAGGAATGCAAGAGAGAGGAAGAGTGAGAGGGAGAGAGAGAGAGAGAGAGAGAGAGAGAGAGAGAGGTCGCCTTTATCTTTGTCTATCTACGCGTACAATTAACGTCAATTGTCGGATGCCGTGGGCGGGAGCGTTGAAACGCGAGTACATAAGCGATCTCCGAGGACCGCAGGATCATTAGGGCCAGAGCGCTTACGCCACCCACGTATTGTGGGGTTCACGCGGATATTCTCAGGGAAACGGAATATCGGAGCGAAATTGGTAGATCCCTACGAGAGGGAGAGCCCGGTGTGGTTTTGATTACCGCAGTGTCCCGTGTAGATCATCAGCGGAGATTCGATCCGCGTTCGCTACGTCCCTCGATATATTTCCCATGGATGTCCCTCGATATATTTCTTATGGATATTCGACTTATGGATATCCAAACTTATGGATATTCGACTCATGGGTATTCGTACTTATGGATATTCGACTTATGGATATTCGTCCTTATGGATATTCGACGACAGTGTCATTTTCCATTTACAATGAGTCCATTCCTTCCAGTGAACGTAAAATTTGACACTGGTCATAGCGTCAACCGTTTGCGAAGTTGTGAAACAAGAGAAAAGTGTCGAGTGAAGGATCGACCTGGGGGAGGAAAGCTCAAAAAGTGAGCCGGATAATTACAGCCGGAAAATAAGAAAGGGTGGAACGTAAGAACGACAGAAAAAGGGAATAAAAATGGACCGCGGGGAGTTGGCGACTCGTGCACATGCGAATTTCGGTGGGGGCGCGCGCTCGACTGGTCGACACATCTTTTCAAAGAGAGTGAGTGAGTGAGTGAGTGAGTGAGTGAGTGAGTGGGTGAGTGAGTGGGTGAGTGAAAGAGTGACTGCGTGAGTGAGTGAGCGAGTGAGTGAGTGAGTGAGTGAGTGAGTGTGTGGGTGGAGTGAGTGAGTGAGTGAGTGAGTGAGTGAGTGAGTGAGTGAGAGAGTGAGTGAGTGTGTGAGTGAGTGAGTGAGTGAGTGAGTGAGTGAGTGAGTGTGTGAGTGAGTGAGTGAGTGAGTGTGTGAGTGAGTGAGTGAGTGAGTGAGTGAGTGAGTGAGTGAGTGAGTGATTGATTGAGTGAGTGAGTGAGTGAGTGAGTGAGTGAGTGAGTGAGTGAGTGAGTGAGTGAGTGAGTGTGTGAGTGAGTGAGTGAGTGAGTGAGTGAGTGTGTGAGTGAGTGAGTGAGTGAGTGAGTGAGTGAGTGAGTGAGTGAGTGAGTGAGTGAGTGAGTGAGTGAGTGAGTGAGTGAGTGAGTGAGTGAGTGAGTGAGTGAGTGAGAGAGTGCGTGAGTGAGTGAGTGAGTGAGTGAGTGAGTGAGTGAGTGAGTGAGTGAGTGAGTGAGTGAGTGAGTGAGTGAGTGAGTGAGTGGGTGGAGCGAGTGAGTGAGTGAGTGAGTGAGTGAGTGGGTGAGTGAGTGAGTGAGTGAGTAGAGAGAGAGAGAGAGAGAGAGAAAGAATGAGCGCGGTAAAATCTGAGCTGTGGGATTGCGCGGTGAAAGTTTTAACGGGGATTTTGGGTACGTACTTGCTCCGTAGAAAGGAGGATGTATGAAAGAGGAGAGCGATCGCAAAGCCACGTGAGAACGGGATGAGGATTTGTCGCTTGGATCTTAGACAATGGACTATTAGGGCAGTTCCTTGGTAAGCCGCTCTTCTCCCTCAACCTCGCGCTATCTTTTTCTTCTGTACATAACTCCCTTTCTCTCTCTCTCTCTCTCTCTCTCTCTCTCTCTCTCTCTCTTTCACTCTCTCTCTCCCTCTATCATTGCGGCGTCCTTCACTTCCTTTTCCTCAGGAAGACGTAAAGAGCAAAAGAGAAGGTAACATATGATGGATGAGAGAGCGAGAGAGAGAGAGAGAGAGAGAGAGAGAGAGAGAGAGAAGGGGCGGCTGAAGATTGAGAGGGTTGCAAGCCAAGGCAGCTCGAGAGTCCTCGTCGTCTCTCTCTCTCTATGCCTCACGTATGTATGTACGTGCATTTCTTCACTGAAGCACTGGACCCTCGCCCTTTTACCAGTCGCCCCTGTTTACCCCGTTTCTCACGGCTTCCCGAGTGGAGCTTTGTGCATTACGCCCTTCGTCCTCTCTCCTCTTGCAGCCCCAACACCCCTTGCCACCCTTCATTTGTAGATATTTCACGCCAGACTTTTTTTGCCTTTTCATCTCACGTTGGAATCGTCGGGGCTCATCTTCGTCTTCACGCGGTGCATGACATAAGGGCTCCTCGTCTTTTGTCAGTCGGCTGAAAATGATACAGGGGCGTGAAAAAGCTCCGGATAACGTATTTGCTTCCTTTAGCCCGTTGTTTGGGCTGGTGGACATTTTATTTTTATCGTGGAGTTTTTCTTTATTGATGATCTTTCCATATGATTGGCTTTTTACAATTATTTTATTGATTCGTTGATTGCATGGGTTTTTTGAAAATTGTATTTATAGTTTATTTTTTGTTATCTTATTTATGGGAAGAATAATCCATTTTTCATTTTTCAAAGATTATACATTTCGTGAATATAGTTATTGGACACTAACCCCAAGTTCGTATTTTCTTCCCTCTTTTTACATGAAAAAACACTCATTTTTGTCATTGTTTAAACATGACGCATTTTTTAAATTTTGTTGTACAATTTATTGTCAGTTTTTACAATTGCGAAGATTTTTTTTACTATTATTGAAATATTTTTACGCGGAAAAATAATTATTATGTATCTACGCTAACTCTTGTTTTTGAAACATGTTAACAGAGTAGCGCTGAAGGCCCGTGGCTTAAAATTTGGCAAAAGTAGATGGAAAACTTACATTTTCGTGGAATATTGAATTTCCGAGTGGGCAAAGAAAATCGTCAACTCGTTAAAGAGATTGGAGTGTTAGCCAGAATCCGAGATTGAGTTAAAAAAAAAAATATGTGATTATGTAGAGTGCACTGAGTCTTTACGAATTTTTTGCATTTTTTTCACCACCAACCACCTGAGATAAAAAATAGTTTAATCTATGTAATTTTACGTGCGGTTAGATGGGCAAGACATTTACGCTACGGGTGATGTTTTGGCTATTTAGCACCAAAATAAACCATTTCTAATAGCGGAAGCTTAACCTTTTAAAAAATTTGTTTAAACCCACCTTGCCCATCATAAACCAAATATATTCAATATTGGACCATCGAGGTGTCATGAAAGATTACGCATCTTGGCTGGCGAATGAAGAGCATTGCCGCCAACCCCAATGTCCGCGAAGATGCCCTATCCCGGCAATACTTAATATTAATTAATGGCAATAATGAATAATCTCGTGATATAAATAGGCATAATTATAAATTACTAAAAATTTCGTTCTGAGTTATATAAAACATTCGCTGATGCAGTTTTTTCATAATAATCATCGATAATGTTATACTTTTTTAAATTGGTCGTAACAAAAAATTTTATCTTATTTACGTAACAAAAATATAAAAATGCATAATTTTTCCCTTTCATTATATATTTTAAGAAAAATTGGCACCTACAGAATAAATCTATACCTCGCATGCATTTTTTTGAGGTTCAATGAAAAAAAAATTTAAAAACCGTAATTTGACTCAATTGGACTATTCCAACCTCCTTCATATGCTCAAATTTCGGGATATCCGGCGGAATTTTTGTTTTTTCCACACGAATACAATATCACGTATGGCCACTTGTTCTTGATTTTTTGTCCATGTATACCCGAAGGGTTCGGATTTTTAAAAACCTGGAATCTCTGAAAAATACCATAAACTCTCGCGTACGTAGATTTATCAGAGCTGAAAAAACATTTTTCCGAAATTTCGCTTCGAATTTTCGAAAAAATGTTTTTTGAGCTGAAATCACAGCCAAATTTCGAAAAAAAATTCCTTTTTGTGCTCTCCTAAATCTAGAGACAACGCGGCTCTCAATTTTTCCACAAAAATGCACAAACGTTTCTTTTTCCACATAATAATTTCCTCAAACTCGAAATCTCCGCGGTGAAAAAAAGTCGTTCCGTTTGACTCACGAATTTTCAGGTCAAATTGAACCATCATTGGAAAGACGTCACGTTAGCAGGTGCAACTATGCCAGTAAAATTGAATGACGATAAAACAATTTGCAAATTGCCACTTTTTTGTTTCCTTGCTTGCGTGCTCGATCGATCTCGTCGATTCATCGATGCTCGTACAATTTATTGAATTTGTGGAGGCATTGATTAAATTCAGGGCCTTTGTGAATAAACGCCGGAAGATTGGACTGTGCGAACAGTTGCACGGATAAAATTAACGAGGTCGCAGAAAGGGGTAAAAGAGGCTCAGATCTTTCAGGCGTTCTGTACAGGAGTACATATGCATACAGGGTGGCTCGAAAAATGACGTTCGGAAGAAAAATCCATACGCCTTGTATCAAATACCGATACCAATCACATATAAACTCAGAGAAATGTATGGTGTTCTCAACCATGATATAACTATATTCAATATTCCCCTGAGGGGACAATAATATTTTATGGGCATCGGAACTGCCAAAAGTATAGTACTGATTATTGATATTTTAGCAGATAGATGAATTATGCCCATATGTTAAGCGCAACCACCAATATTACAAACATACGTTTATTCTTCAATGCTATATAATTTAGTAGGTTTTCATAAAATGTATATTCCCTGATGCTATCAAAAATGTACTTCCCCAAGATTCTAATAGTGAACTGAAATAAATATACATTGATTAAAAATGTTGCCTGTGATTTGCGACGATGTTTATAGTGGTTTGTACCATATTATAAGATACGATCTGCTATATGCGTATTTCGTGTGTTATTCAAGTGTTGCTACAAGGCATCAATGCCCGTCTACCAAATGCATGGAATATTTCATAAATACAAAATAAAACAAAATACGCAACTGACAGTTCTACCTCGATGATTTTTTATCATAATTCGCCATTCGCTGACCTCCTGTTATGATTTATTTCGAAGAAAATATTTCGCCTTATCGGAATCGAACCTAGAACCTAACTGCCTACCTTCTGCCTATCCTACGCACGCTGTCACTACGCTACCGAGTACTTTTGGCATCTTTAGCACAGATATAGCATAAGTGACAAAAGTAATTCAGGCTGTACTTCCGAATAGCTGTTACCTGCGATCTAGGTGAAATTTTGCACGGATCTTTTTTTTTATAATATATAATAATTTTTATATTTTACAAGAACATTATATTTTACAAGAATAAATTTTATATTTTACAAGAAGGTGAACTACAAGAAGAAGTGTTAAACTGATATCCTATTTTTGCAATGCAACAAACATACTATGTAACAGCTTGTGAGACATGCGTAGTTCTTAAAACTATTAAGCTGCGTAAACTTTACTATATTTTTTTTTCGAATAGTCACTTTTCATGAGGTCATCTACCAAATTATGCTCCAAAAACGTTAATGTTAACCGATTGTACAAACTTGAAAATAATAGTAGAAACGTGACTGAAGAAAACTAAACGTACAGTATGGAACATTGGTATGTGTACGCCGATTTTGTTACAGCACTGAATTAACCATATCTATATTGTCAAGCCTCTCACAATAGTGGGTAATCATTGTGGGGATAATATATATTTAGACACGCCACCCGAATCGCATATTCAGGTATACTTTTTGCTTATAGTCGTGTGAGCCATACTATGATGGAATACCATGGTCCATGGTAAATACCATGGGCGTTTCTCTCAGTGTAGACCTTCCTTTCGATCGTCACCTTTCGAGCCACCCTGTGTATATCAGCACCATTCCCCGTCCCCGCCCTCACACGCGACATTTCTAAAAGGACCATAAGCGTTTTTCCTCGCTTTGCTGCAATAACGGTATTTATTTATATCCCCTCCCGACCTCCCTGGCCTGCTTCAATTTTTTTCCACCCTCGCGATCCTCCTCTCCCTTGTGCACCGTGTTATACACGCCGAATGACGTGGGATGAGAAGTGGAAGGAGCAAAAGCGTCTGTGTGAAAAGGGGAAAAAGGATTCGAAGCGACGAAATCGACACCTTCGACTCTTGCATGTATACAACCGACATAATTCACGTGTACGGCTTCGCGAACGTGCCTGATTTTGCATAACCTCCGCCAGCGAGGGGAACGTCGTCTGTATATATGTAGGGTGCGATGTATAAATGTTAAATTTGTCAGCAGTGAAGAAAAGGCGAGAGCTGGCTGGAGCCCGTCATGTGCGCGGTGAGATGCTGAAAAAGAACTTGTGCTGGCTGCCAAAAGAGAGAGAGAGAGAGAGAGAGAGAGAGAGAGAGAGAGAGAGAGAGAGAGAGAGAGAGAGAGAGAGAGAGAGAGAGAGAGAGAGAGAGAGAGAGAGAGAGAGAGAGAGTATGGCGACAAAAAATTAAAGTTATTCGCAGACACGTTTCTCTCTCTCTCTCTCTCTCTCTCTCTCTCTCTCTCTCTCTCTCTCAATTCTTTTGCAAAATTCAAAGAGAGTTCGCGCAAAGGGCCCAGCCACGGATTAAAACAGCGCTGCACATATTCTAAAGCGAAGCGCAAATTTCCGAAGGTTTATAAGTCTCGCGTATCGCCTGAAACTAAAAAAGACTCGGCTGTGTACAAAACGTGGGATGAAATATGTGACGGCGTATTATTGACGTGTTCAACTTCTGCGTTTCCATAACTTTCCATTTCTGTGCTATATATATATATATATATATATATATATATATATATATATATATATATATATATATATATATATATTAGGGTGGCCCAGATTTGAGTTCTATTTTTTTTCCCTTTTTTTCACCATCCGATTATCTTATTTAAAGAAAAAAAAAATTGTCGCGACATCTGCGAGCGGTCAAAAAATATTTAGAAGTCGCTCAAGCCTCCCAAAAATGCAAGTTTTTATTTTTTAAAACTATTTTTTTCGTTCTATGTATATATATATGGGTAATTCCACCAATTCTGTGTCAAAGTTGTACCCAGTGGTTTTAATTTATCAAAACTAAGAAGGTCATCTGAAAGGTCATATTAAAACAAGCATCCATGATTTTTTTCGAATTTTTTTATCCAATAGTTTTTGAGTAATGGGGGCTCACAGTTTTCAAGTGTTGTAATACACCAAATTTTCAAATGCCCATAACTTCTTTCCAATTATAGTCAGAAAATTAAGAAAGAAACGACTTTTTAGAGAAAAACATGAACTTTTTGAAAAACAATATGCTGAAATTCTAGGTTGTTATTAAAATTACGAAAATCACGTTCAAAGTATAAAAATCGATTTTTCGGGCCTTGCCCCATCTTTCCCGGTTTTGAAAGTATTTTTTTCGGAAAATTCAGAATTTTTTACATCGAAATAGATTTTGAACGAGATGAGATCTCTAAAACATTAGCCTCGGGAAAATTAAAAAAAAAAGTTTTCCCAATTTTTTAAATTTTATTTGATAATGAAAATTATTGTTATTATTATTATTATTTTATAAATTTGTAAGTGAGAGATTTTATAACCTCAAAACCAACAGTAGCTATTAAAATTAAATGATAATTTTTTTTAATTTGCTCACGTGACATGACATTACCTTATAAAAACTCTGAATGTTTATTTACGTAATAAAAATGCCATTAAAGATTTAACGTTGATTTAAATAAATGTCATGGAAAATGAAATTCATATCTATAGATATGAATTTTACCGGATGAAATAGTTATTCTGGCTACCTGCTCTACAGTTTTTGATAAACCACTTTGCTTATTTAAAAAAAATTGATATTCCATATATACTGACTTTTTGTCCCTCACATCTTTATTAAAGTATAGATTATTTACTTACGAAAATTTCAATGGAAATCACATTGATTGATCTTAACTTTACTAAATAAAAACGTACTAAAATAAAACCTTCGAATTTTGGATAATATGTTATATTCTGAAATGAGTTATCTAAAATTGAAATTGAATCGATCTTACAAAATGTCATGAAACCCTACATTTCGCGATTTTCTTTCTTCCCTGTCGGTTAAAATGAAAAGATTTTCTCGGTTGGTTACTCTAGAGCAGGCGACATAGAGCTGACCATGCGAGAAGCAGGCTGTTCACAGGTCGACTCCAGCCGCTCGTAACGTTTGTCCTTGCGATTTGTTAATCGTCACCACAAAGCAGACGGTTTCAATTCAACCACTCGCTTGAATTGAAACGGAAAGTTATTGGGAATAAGTGGTATCCGCGGTATAGACACCGTCTCACCCCGTCCGCACCCCGTCAGAACTTCACCCTCGATGACGTTTCGTTCTAGAGCAATCAACTCCTCAACTTATACTCGTTCAATTTAAATGAAACATATACCATTACCTTCGCGCCATTTTATACAGGGTATCCAATAGGAAGTTGCTGAAACTAATCGACTGTCATTTTAAAACACGTGCACAGAATCAGAAAAGCCAAATTGCTTTAAATAGAGGAAACTCTGCAGTTTTAAACGCACATAAATAAAACCCAGTCAAATATTTTTTATGTCAATTTATTACATCTTATAAAAATAACGAAAAAGTACAGTGATTAATGATAGATATTTTCGAAGTGCGAACCGGTAGATTGTGCACGAAAATCAATTCTCTTTTGAAAACTGTGAGAAACTGTGTCCAACATATCGTTCGTAATGCCGCGAACCACTTCCTGGATAGCCGCGATCAGTTCTTCTACTGTGCTGGATTTTTTAGCGTAACAATGATCTTTAATGTAACCCCACAAGAAAAAATCACAAGGGTTCAGGTCCGGCGAGTACGGAGGCCATTCTAGTCCGCCTTGAGCGAATTTAGGGTACCCCAGACCGATTACTCGAGGCCCATATACGCGATGAATAGCTTCAAACACCTCATGAGTCCGGTGCGGCGTCGCTCCATCTTGCATGAAGTAAACATTTTTAACCAGTCCCCTCTTTTTTGCATAAGGGAAGACTTTCGTTTCCAAAAGCTGTCTGTACCTCTCTCCTGTTACCGTAGATTCCAAGAATTGCAAATAAATTCCTGTTACTGAAATCGCTGCCCATGCCGTTACTTTCTGTGGATGAAGGGACTTCGCTAGCGATATGTTGGGATTTTCCGTTTCCCAAAACCGGTAATTTTGCTTGTTTACGTACCCATTCATCCAAAAATGTGCTTCATCGGAATAAATAATCAATTTCTCATTAAGTTCTTCGGCTTCAAACATTCCCGTAATAGTGTTACAAAATTCGATGCGTTTCGCCATGGCATGTTCAGTTAACAATTGACGAGTGCTTATTTTATACGGATGAAACTTTAAAAAATATTTCAAAATGTTGTGTAATGACGATTTGGTTATTTTTAATGCTTGAGCAGCTTTCCGAATCGAATCATTTGGATTGTGTTTGAAATAATTCTCAACTTCGTTGATCTTCTCTGGTGTGGTCACCGTAACAGATGGACCTGGCAACTCGTGTCTCCGGTCCTGGAGTGTACCATACTTCACGAAGTTATCGATTATCCTACAAAAATTAACGTAAAATTACTTCAATGCAGTTTAATTGAATTGAAACACAAGTTGTGTGATAGATGAATATGAATAGATATTCAATTCTTACCTTTTCAGAGTGTTTTCGCTGGCAACTCTATGAGTTCCAAACTTAGTACGAAACCCTCTATACGCATTACTATACATTTTTCCCCTCGAGAAGAAGCACTCAATAAGATATACTTTTTCTTCCATGGTGAGCTCACTCATTTTGACGCGCGCGTACTTGCTTCAACCACGGCTGGAATAAAACTGCGGGACCTCAGGTATGCGCCTTAGAAAAAGGGACCCCTATTGAATTCATGGAGGGAAGAGACACTTATTTAGTTTTAGCAACTTCCTATTGGACACCCAGTACTTATTGACGACGGTCTATTCCAAGTCCATTTTACGTACTTTTCCCCCTGAATACGAATTCACTATTAATTCCCCCGAAACCCTCAATTTTTATTAAACACGTGTGGAAAAATCTGGTAAAATTGATGATCCCTCTGAAATTCTGCCAAAAATCAAAAAATACCCGCAGCACGATGGACGAAGCGGTATTTTAAAGCGGAAACGATGACCAACAGAATGAGCACACAGTGGATTTCCCATCGGATTGATACTTATTGCGATGAAGAATTCACTGATTCATAAATAGCTAAATTTCAGCCTTCACTGTCAGGAAATATATCGAGGATTCGAACATCGCTGTCATTAATATTATTATAAATATTCTCAGAGCTGAAACGCTTCACCATACGAGCCGTCGGCGTAAAGTCACAGCCCGGATGGACATTTAGTTATGGCGCTAATCACGCTCGGATCAGGTTGCCTGACTGCCGTTATGTGGCGCTAGTATGGCAACCTGATCAGGGCGTGAACGTGTAACGCTTTTCCTGATAACGGCGGGATCCGGCAGCCTGATTACGCCCGAATCTGGCAGCCTGATTGGGCCGCTATCATGGCGCCTTATGATGGCGTGTATGCGGCTGCCTCATCGGATGTATTATGGAAAATATACAGAACGAATAACATAAAACTTGTTTTGTTCATTGAATATTCAACACCAAGTTACATCCGAACAGTTTGACAACAAAACATATATTTCTGAACATTGGGATGGGGATGGGGAGACATGGGGATCTTCTTCGCTGCGAATTAGAATCCTCTCTGCTGACATGGAGATCTTCTTCGCTGGGGTTGAGATTCTCTCCGCTGACATGGGGACTTTCTTCGCTGCCATTAGAACCCTCTCCGCTGGCATGGAGATCTTCTTCGCTGGTGTTCGAATTCTCTCCGCTGGCATTAGGATTTTGTTTGCTGGTCGCTTTTTCAAGACTTTCCTGATCTTGAATTTTATCATTCGGGCCTCTTTCTGCGAATATTCAAATTTTTCGTAAACTAAACAACGTATATCATTCTCATTTTTTCAATTATACTTTTTATTGATATTATTCTATTTTTTGATTAAAAAAAAATATTTTTTACATTTTTCAATTTTTTAATTTTATTTTTATATTTTTTGAATTGTATTTTACATTGATATTATTCTATACCCAAGTGTATAAAAATTCATAAAGTTTGTAAAAGTTGAAAAATCATCTATCAGATATCACACGGTTGAATCGTCCTACGATCATACGAGGTCGGAATTAACAAGTCAATATTCGATTCGAAAACACTGGGTGGCAAAATTGAATTCTATGGGAGAGCGAGAGAGAGAGAGAGAGAGAGAGAGAGAGAGAGAGAGAGAGAGAGAGAGAGAGCAATTAGTATTCGAGGATGCGTGCGTTCGCCTTCGCGAGAAACGATCCCGTGTCTTACGACGCTCCTTATTATACTGGACATAAAGAGAATAGCACCTACATATACGAGCGCGTGTATATAAATAAATAAAAAGTGCGGGTGATCCGCGCCCACTTTGGCTATGTGTCGTACACGACACGCATATGTTCCTGCGCGTCGCCTCAATAAAATTGCACAATCACAAGCACGCGCGCGCTCGGAATTTATTTTTCGAATGTTCGCATCGCGCTTCTTCGTTTTCTCGTATTGCTGCGCGAGGGGGAAATGACGTCACTCGATACAATTACGGGAGCCACGAAAAAAGCGTGACAAACGTGTTGCGCAATTTTTTTGCATTAGCGAAACGTCGCGATGAAAAAGAGAAGAACGAAAAAAAAACCCATTAAAACGATAACGATGATAAAAATATTATTCGTTAGTGAGTAATTGCCTCGCGTCATAATATTTTGACCTTTTGGGAGCGCCAATACATCTATCTAGCGGCCCGAAAAAAATGGCCACATACGAATTTTTATTCTGGAAAATGGTTCGTGAATAAGAAACGCATTTTTTTAACACATAGGGACATGTATTTAGAGCCTTAGGAAATTACCGAAAAATACAGAAAAACAACAAAAACATGACCGTAGGCAGATGATGAATTTTTTCTCGCGACGTTTGTCGGTGGACACACTCCAGCTCGAACGGGCCATCCGAAATGTAAAAACCAAACGGTTTATTGAAGTCAACAATAAATACGAGTCGTTGACGATCGTTGATTTTGTAAATTATTTTTTTTAACAACGTGGCGACGAATTGATACTCTAGGAATCAAAATTTATGAAAAAAGTCGTCATTTTCACGTAACTATTAAAAAATGAAGATCGATTTTGAAAAAGTGAGATCGTCAACGACCTTGAAATGGTTGTCGCCGTATGTTCTGTGAATTTGGAAACAATCCATCAAGTGGTTCTTGAGATATCATGTCCACCGATTTTGAAAACAATATTTCGAGAAAAACGCCCGGTCGACTATTAGAAGCTGTAGTTCATTCAATGAAATGTCAGCTAAAAGATGATACTATTGAATAACAATATTTTTGGAAGATGCAATTTTGGAAATGCAATCGACCCACCTGGGTAGATGCACCCCATTACTTAATTTTTAGTTTGACGTACAGAAGCAATGTGTTTCTATTTTCACGATCCTTCGTCTCGTCTTTTAGTAATTTTGTTAGAATTATTAACGCCTGTCAAAATATTTTACCCTTTTGGGAGTGCCAATGCCCCCTCTCGTGTCTTATTTATTTAAATAATGTTTAATCAAACGAAAAAAAGCAATGTGTCTCTATTTACACGATCCTTCGT
This sequence comes from Ophion ellenae, assembly GCA_963210295.1. Taxonomy (NCBI): domain Eukaryota; kingdom Metazoa; phylum Arthropoda; class Insecta; order Hymenoptera; family Ichneumonidae; genus Ophion; species Ophion ellenae. The sequence continues at coordinate 8,356,797 of OY723387.1, read as the reverse complement.
CTCCTCTTTTCGTCATTTTTTTTTCGAAATATTAACGCCTGTCACATTTTGACCTTTTGGGAGTGCCAATCCCCCCTCCCCGTGTCTTATTTATTTAAATCATTTTTAATTGAACGTAGGAAAGCAATGTGTCTCTATTTAAACGATCCTTCGTCTCGTATTGTTCTACCGTCATTTGTTTTATGACTCGGATTCGTCCAATCCGCAGCAACCCCCCCGCCCGACGCCAGCAATTCCGAAGATTCATCGGTGTCTCTTGGAAAGACCCGGGTAATAAAGGTCTATAAACGAAGAACGAAAAATATGTGCTGCGGTTTGACCCCGCATTACGACAGTTGGACGACAGCGGTGAGGGCCAAGGAGAGCCGGTGAGGGGGGCCTGGTGGAGAGGGGGAACAAAATTTTCGGTCTGCCACATTAGAGCGCGTCATTTGAAGATCTTTTGACACGAGGAATATTTAATGTTGCTGTAGAAAGCCGGATTTATGTCTGTCCCGATAGAGAGAGAGACCTTCACGAAGACCCACTGACATTTCTGACTTTTGTTATAATGTCCAGGCGGATCAGCTGCTCCGAGGTCATTGGCAATAAAAAATTCGGAGCGATTGGATCTTTTTCCCACACTAGACACTCCGATACGTTACCCCTGTTTTTTTTCTAATCTTCTCATTCGTTTGTCAAATCGCAGAAATAGAATCGTATGTGTCGTAATTGACGAAATCAATTTTGATTAGCTGCTTCTCATCTCATTTCGCTCTCCTCCCAAGCTTTCGCCTCTTGTCTCTCCGGTTGCTCTTTTTTGTCCAGATATGACGATAGCTTCGCTGATTTCTCTACATGTCATACTTCGACCACGTGTCATCGTGGGGGAATGACGTGTTCCCGAAATGTCATCACCCAAGAGAGTTTAGGGAAAGTGCTGTACAGAAATTTGCAGCCTGGAGTCTTCCAGGATAGCAACGGATGACGTTGAACGTATTCTTTGATGATTCGAAAGAAAATCCAACAGGTGGATCGGCTGAGAGGAAGCGGGTTACTAAGATGTCCATTTCGGTTGCTTGCTTTGCAGGATGTTCACTTGCGTTTCTACTCACGGGGCTGATGGTTGGGTCCTTGAAGGTTGAACTAGAATGGACAACCCTCATAGTTGGGCAATCAGATATGACACTTTGGTTAACTACAAGCTTTAGTGCCTGTTCAAGTGGCTCTTCTGCAATTGATCAGGGTTGTTATAGATTCTCGTCAAATGCAATAGCGATCGTTCGTTGATGAAACTCCATTGTTCCGGATTGATAATAGGCACTGCTAAGGATAAGCTGTTTGTCACGATCCGTAGGACGACCACAACGTACTCCCTGCGCCAACCCTTTTTGAATGAACCCTACGTTGACAAGGATGCATTTTTAGTAAAATGCTCACTTTTCCAAGGATGGACGTTTTGAATTATTTTTTTAAACGATTTAATTTGATATTTTCCATATTTGAAGTATGCAGACCTATTAAGAGATGTTTAAAGTGCATGCTTGATTTTTTTCAATAAAAACCGAGGGAAGGGTTGTTAATGGTAGGTGGATAAACTATCCGGGTCAAATTGACGCAGTGTGTCAAAATCATGGCTAACGAAATACTGTCACCAAACTGTCACGAAAGTGTGTCAACGAAGGGTCAACACGTGTAGATTTTGGTACTCCAATCTTTCGACGTTTGGATCGTTGGTTCAAGCTTAGCCTAGATTTAACACCGAAAGATCACTTTGTGATACGAAAAGATGTTCAATGACATTTAGGAGAATCCTGTTGGTCGATAGCTTCCACATTCTTGTACAACTCCTTGGATGGAACAGGACTCTTCTGTCTCTTGGGGAACGTTCTCCCTCAAATATAACGTGTAGTATCCTGGCGGACAAAAGGCTAGAAATTGTTGTAGAGGTACTTGTCTAGAATAGGGTTTTTCTGGATCATGAGTTGAGGAAAAGTGTTATTCCTGGACTGTGGCGTTTTGGGATTGTAGCAGCTTCCCCATTTTGGTCCAGTTCTGTTGTTGCCTTATTGGCTTTCGTACATCGACGGACTGCACATTTTTGCACAGGTACTTGATGGGAACATGGCAATGTTGTTCTTTAGGAAACGTGTACTTCCTGGACTATGTGGTGCAGTATCCTCGTAGACAGCAAGCTGTGCGTTTCCTCCCAAATACTTGTGTGCGATATGACTATGCTGGTAAATGTCCTTTAGTGACTCTGTACGCATTTCTGGTCCATGACGTTTTTGGAATGTGGCAGGCTGGCGATTACTCGCCAGCTCTGTTGTTGCCCTATTGGCTTTCTTACATCGACGGACTGCACATTTTTGCACAGGTACTTGACGGGAACATGGCAATGTTGTCCTTTGCGAAACGTGTACTTCCTGGAGTATGTGGTGCAGTATCTTCGTAGACAGCAAGCTGTGTATTTTCTCCCAAGTACTTGTGTGCAATATGACTCTTCTGGATAATGTTCTTTAGTGAATGTGTACTCATTCCTGGTCCATGACGTTTTTTGAATGTGGCAGCCTGCCGATTTCTCTCCAGCTTTGTTGTTGCCCTATTGGCTTTCTTACATCGACGGATTGCACATTTTTGCACAGGTACTTGACGGGAACATGGCAATGTTGTCCTTTGCGAAACGTGTACTTCCTGGAGTATGTGGTGCAGTATCTTCGTAGACAGCAAGCTGTGCGTTTTCTCCCAAGTACTTGTGTGCAATATGACTCTTCTGGAGAATGTTCTTTAGTGAATGTGTACTCATTCCTGGTCCATCACGTTTTTGGAATGTGGCAGCCTGCCGATTTCTCTCCAGCTTTGTTGTTGTCCTATTGGCTTTCTTACATCGACGGACTGCACATTTTTGCACAGGTACTAGATGGGAACATGGCAAAGTTGTCCTTTAGGAATCGTGTACTTCCTGGAGTATGTGGTGCAGTATCTTCGTAGACAGCAAGCTGTGTATTTTCTCCCAAGTACTTGTGTGCAATATGACTCTTCTGGATAATGTTCTTTAGTGAATGTGTACTCATTCCTGGTCCATGACGTTTTTTGAATGTGGCAGCCTGCCGATTTCTCTCCAGCTTTGTTGTTGCCCTATTGGCTTTCTTACATCGACGGATTGCACATTTTTGCACAGGTACTTGACGGGAACATGGCAATGTTGTCCTTTGCGAAACATGTACTTCCTGGAGTATGTGGTGCAGTATCTTCGTAGACAGCAAGCTGTGCGTTTTCTCCCAAGTACTTGTGTGCAATATGACTCTTCTGGAGAATGTTCTTTAGTGAATGTGTACTCATTCCTGGTCCATCACGTTTTTGGAATGTGGCAGCCTGCCGATTTCTCTCCAGCTTTGTTGTTGCCCTATTGGCTTTCTTACATCGACGGACTGCACATTTTTGCACAGGTACTAGATGGGAACATGGCAAAGTTGTCCTTTAGGAATCGTGTACTTCCTGGACTATGTGGTGCAGTATCTTCGTAGACAGCAAGCTGTGCGTTTTCTCCCAAGTACTTGTGTGCAATATGACTCTTCTGGAGAATGTTCTTTAGTGAATGTGTACTCATTCCTGGTCCATCACGTTTTTGGAATGTGGCAGCCTGCCGATTTCTCTCCAGCTTTGTTGTTGCCCTAATGGCTTTCTTATATCGACGGACTGCATATTTTTGCTCAGGTACTTGATGGGTTTCTTACATTGGGAACATGACAATGTTGTCCTTCACGAAACGTGTGCTTCCCGCAGTATGTAGTGCAGTATCTTCGTAGACAGCAGGCTGTGCGTTTTCTCCCAAGTACTTGTGTGCAATATGACTCTTCTGGAGAATGTTCTTTAGTGAATGTGTACTCATTCCTGGTCCACGACGTTTTTGGAATGTGGCAGCCTGCTGATTTCTCTTCAGTTCTGTTGTTGCCCTATCGGCTTTCTTACGTTGGCTTCACCTCGATATGGCTACACTCCACGATCACACGAATTACCAGCGTATGGTAAATGACACTATCACAATTCTATTCTCGTTTACGATGAGATACGCCATACTGGTAAATGTTCCTCCGCTCTGGAGCTTATCTTTGGGTGCTTTGATCCCCCCTTTTTCTCACATTCGCCAACTGGCCCGTTTCACGAAATTGTTTGACTTTGCTAAATAAGCAACCAAAAACCCTTCCCACCTCGCCCTGTGTATGTTTTTCCGTATCTTCATTCTGAACCCCGGCCGTCCTTTGCACTGCTTACGCTTCACATGCCCGGTACTTTTGCAGCTCCATCGTGAATTTTTGAGAATACGAAGACGTGCCGCACCCGGGCCAAATGTACACGCGCGATCTCACGCTCTCGCCCACATAACACAAAAGACCATGGGCTCTTGACATCGTGTTCTCCAACACAACGGAGCTTTTGTAGCTTTGGCCGTTGCCCACGTTAGTGCCGGGTTGTTTAGTCCTCGTTCCTCCCTCCCCTCACCCCGGCACTTCTCTTCAACGATCCCGAAACTGCTTTTATTACGAGGCCTGTCTATTTTTGATTTACATACAGGAATTCGGGCTAACGTCCGTTCGCACCATTCCCAATTTGTACACACCGAGGCTCAGATAAATCGACCATGTATTCAAGATCTTAGTAGGGGAAGGAAGTAGTTGCTTACCTCGTTTTCTTCACGTCTTTTCCGGGCCCTCCTATCAACATACATTATTTATATTAACATTCGCAGCCACTATTGATATTTCAACTTAGCTGTCAAATAAGCTTCCAAAAGTTATTCCAGGCAAGCGAGCCGTGCAAATACTTTGTTCGCCCACTAAGTATCTGTATTTATTGCTGAACTCCAAAAAAAGCGCCGGGAAAGACTTCCGGGTCCAGTGAACGATCGTTTCACAGTTTCCGAACGGTACAGTCTGCTTTTTTATGAATCAAGAGCGAAAGAAAATTAGAAAAACAAACGTTGGAAGAAAAACTGCTGCTCTGATTTGCTTTTCAAGTTCGAGATTCTCGATTCGTCGTGTATTGAAGGCTTCCGTGCTCATTGGGCACCCTCATAATTAGCTCTTAAAATTCACCTACCCTGCTGATAATTGTCAACTGCATTCTTCAAATAAACGCCGCGTCTTTCTCAGTGATGAATTTCCATATCAATTGCCTTCAGTTCTCACACTGCATGGAAAACGTCGATAAAAAAATCGCGTGCCCCATCCAGTAGATCGTTGGGATCGCGTTTTTTTTTCACGAGTCCAATAGCGAGAGCTCGGTTTGGTCGCTCATTCTCGGGAAAGTGGCAAACCTTGCTCTGGAATGAAGAGTAGAAAATGAAAAACAGAGGAAAAAGATAATCCTATCCGGCGTACATGATCGCGTGAACCCTCATATAGGACTTAAGCCCGTCACGTGTGACGCAGTTCGGAAAGTTGAAGCTATCAGGATCTTATGCAGTGGGCAGCAGCCTCGAGCTTGAGGCTTCGTTGGGGGTGGTTCGTACAACAGACTAGAGAACAAAATGTCAAGAAAGAGAGGAAAAGGGCGAAAGAGAAGTAGAGGGTTGGCGAGGGAAGATGCAAGTTCCTGTCTATGTGTGTATGGACTAAGCGGCCTCTGTTATGAGAGCGACGTGTTACAGGAGAAGGCTCTATAACCTCGTCAAAGGAGAAGGAGGTGAGGGGATCATGTACACTAGTGGCTATTTTCTCGCTCCAGGTCTCGAAAAATCCACTTTCGAACGTGTTTGGAGAAGGCCAGAAATACGTGATGCAGTTGTGTGTGTGTGCCTCTATATATATACACATGAGGGAGGGTGAATTTTAGAAGACATTCGACTTTGGAGTCCGTCCTCAGGGTAGCCTAGTAGCAGCATACTCACTATTACGTCACTCCAAACGTCTCGAAAGTCATCTTTAGATGAGCATCATATAAATGTAATTGCAAGGCCCCGACCTCAAAATCGACGACTTGGGTGAAAAACAGCTTAACGGAGACTTTGTCCTTGGAGTGCCATATTTCAGGTGTTTACATTTTATTTTTTTTAAAGGAAACGAGTAAAGCTTTTTGAGTGCGGTTTTTTTCTTGCTTTTATTCATGATATACAGAACGTTAAAAAAAAATTTTTTTTTTAAAAAAAACCAAATCGCGGCCGTTGCAGCTCCGCGAAAACAGGTCCTCAAATCGCGGGAGGTAAACGGCTGACATCACTGCCCCCTCTTTGTTGATCTGAAACACAAATTCAAAGCATATTATCAATCTGTGACCCTTTGGTCATGGAATGACGGATGGGTTTTTCGTTTAGTACAAATTTCGGAAAATGGCGGCAATTTAAAAAAAATCGAATTTTCGCGTTTTTTTCGCATAAAAGGATAAATAATAAATGCAAAAATGTATCTATCGAAAAAACCAGCCCTCATTCCGTGAAGACATATTTTCTGAGTATGCTCTCCAAATTTCAGGTCGATACGTTAATTACAGCGGTCAGGAGAATGTCAGCCATTTTTAAAAACGTTTTCGAGAAAAACGCGTTTAAAGTTTTGCAATGTATTTACACAAATGTGTTTATAATTACCGCTAATCGACAATGCCTGGTCCATAGAGGCATCCCTCCTCTTCTTCTAGCTGCTCATGTTGAGCCGCTAACATCTCCCGCCGATTTCAAGGACAAAGTCTCCCTTAACGTGCTGCTAGGCAGCGTTGCATCGATACAACGGGTTCAAAATGTCTGTTCCCTACATGTGCCTATTCCAGGATGACGTTCGTTTGGCCTCGAGAGAGAAAGAGCGTGAAAGTGACAGCATAGACCAGCATCTCGCTGTGTTTCTATCTTCGATTTATATTGGCCCTGTAATGTGTTGTATTACCTAACCGCCGACCATAATACTCTTTTGTTTCCGGCCTCCATTGAAATTCTACTTTAGTCTCATTCCCGGGACCTGTCGACCCATAAGTCTCGGGCTCCGAGAATCGTTGTACCTATCTGCATCATATCTTTTATCCACCAGTCCAAGAATATTGTCCCCGTTTTGCGGTAACTCACGTTGCAGCTTCGTCGTATACAAAAATGGAAAACGAACTGGCCATCCGCGCGTTAAATTTCCGAGGAACATCTGAGAATGTTGAAAAAGGGGTGACAGCTCTCGAATTCACGGGAATTGGGATTATTTTAGGAATGACGGAGGTTCTCTTCTTTGCATAATCATTTTGCGAAGTGCCGTTGGGTCTGTTGTCACATTTGCTGTCACTGGGAACAACATGTACGCCAATCATATGGACCAACTTAGAATCGCGCTGGTTGACTGTAGTTTATTGGGTGGTTGCATTAAAACCAGCCGTTTTTTCGGTTTGGAAGCATTGATTTTGGAAAAAGTTGTTGGATTGAATTGTTGAAGGATTTCCCCTCTGATGTTGCTGCTTTCCGCCATCTCTGTGGCAAAAGCTGAAGCCCACTTCGAAAGAAAGCCCTGTCTTTTGAGGCTATCCACTTGTCTAGTCATTTTTTGAGTTCCTCGTTATTAGGCCAGTGCGTATCTTTGAAGACAGCTGCATGGACCGGTGCAAGTGATGATCACTTTAGGCAAGGACCGGAAAATACGGTGGGTGAGGGAGGTCATCCCATTCCAGTTATATCAGTGTTTTTCCACCGCTAAACGTGGGGCCGAGCTATGTCGTCCAGCAGGATCATCTTTCGGCGATTTGATGCTACCGCATCAAATTATTTGATACTGCATCAAATTCGATGCTACTGCATCAAATTATTGTTCAGACGCTCCAGCTGCTGGTGCTAACGTTTGGTAGTGACTTTTTCTTTCGATTTCAAGAGCTCGTCAAGCACTACCGCCTCCATATCCCACCAGATGCACATCGAGGCTTTGTGACCATGGGGATTCCATTTTGGGAGTGATGTTGATGATTGGCCAGGATCAACCCATGATTCTCTGCTTTCACAGTTGTCGAAATAAATCCAATTTTCATCCCCAGTTATAATACGACATGGGAATCTCTTCTTCCGTGCCTCATAAGCAATGGAATGGTGATGTCCAGTTGATTCTCAATGGCGTTCTCGTTCAACTCGTGTTGCAGCCGTTTTCCTTCTTTCTGCATGTTCCCCATGGTATGCGGATGTCGGGATATCATTAACTTGTCAACATTGAGCTGCTCAGCCAATTCTTTGAGTCTTCGTCAAGTGTTTCCAACCAGCACACTATGCAATTCGCCATACAGTCGAACAGCATAACCTTCATAGCAACCACCCAATGACATACCTGCCAATTGCAATTAATAGCTCTCGTTGATCGACGACTAATTTCCGGCTACCTTTCTCCCTCATTCTTCCTCCCATCGAATTCGTCGGCTCGCTCTTGGCACTTTTCGATTGGCCAATAAGCAACGTCGAAGCAAAGTGGTGGAGAAAAAAAAACACCGAATAACTTGACGCGTGTTACAAAGCGTTGCTCTTGCTCGTGGGTCTACGTGTCGCAAGATGGATTGCCGGTATACGAGGGGATATAACAGAAGACACTTTAATGAGGAAGAATTTTTCCCGCGCCTATCATTACCTGGGCATTTGTTGCATATCATCGCGACGAACGTCACTAATCCTCACACGCGCACGCTCGCGCCTTAAGCGCGGAGATATTGAGACGGGATTGCGTCATACGATTGTTGATTGATCATCCCGATATACATGAGAGAAATATATAAGTATATATATATGTATATATATATATATATATATATATATATATATATATATATATATATATATATATATATATATATATATATATATATACACATGTGTGTGTGTGAGTGTGTGTGTTCAATATAATATAAGTTATACATATATATGCGTGTAAAAATGAAACTCGTAGCAAAAGTGGATTTAATGGAGGTTATCGATAGCCATTGCCGCATTAATGAGATGATGTCATATATGGTTACGGTTTATTTTCACGTTCGCAAGAATTCTTGGTCGAGAAATTGTAAATGCTGCATTACTCTCTCTCTCTCTCTCTCTCTCTCTCTCTCTCTCTCTTTCTTTCTCTATTATTTATTGATCAAAGCCAACTAATGAAAAACTTATTTATTCTTTTACTGATATTATTAATTACTATTATCATTATTATTATATAGTTTATGTAGGTTAGTTACCCACGATGACGATCCACTGCAATCTCATGCATGTTCAACAATTTAGTGCTCACGCACTTGTGTTGAAGTTTGCATCGCTGGAATGTAACAAAATGTCCTTTAACAGATTGAAGCTATGAAAAATCACGAGATCGTTTTATAGGCTCTTTATTTAGCGACGTACAACCCAAGTCTGTAAAATATAATTTTCGATAATAATAAGAAGAGGAGGGGGAATAAAAAAATTGTTGCATTCAAACGATCCAAACTTCGAGCCCATATGCACTTTGTATCCAAACTTGCACGGTAGTCTTGGGGAGCGTACGCTCCAGACTACAAAATAAATGACTCTCTCTCTCTCTCTCTCTCTCTCTCTCTCTCTCTCTCTCTCTCTCTATATATATATATATATATATATATATATATATATATATATATATATATATATTTATTTATTTATTTATTTATTTATTTATTTATGTATATATATATTCCGGATATTCCTTTGTACTCCCTTTTCATTATTTCTAGTTCCTGAGAGATGAGAGAGGTTGAGGGGTTAGGCCACTCTAGCCTACAATTATCTGACGACTTGTTACGCAAATTTTTAACTTTCCAAAAATTTGCCTAAAAAATCGTCAGATAATTGTTAATAACAATTATCTGACGATTATAGAGAGATGATAAAGAGAGGGGGGGAGGGGGGAGAGAGAGAGGGGGAGAGAGAGGGAGAGAGAGAGAGAGAGAGAGAGAGAGAGAGGGGCTGGGGCAGCGATAGGAAGACAGAGAGGGACAGCGATAGGAAGACAAAGAAAGATGGAGGGAGAGCGTGGAAAAGATTGTGCAATGGGAAGGAACGAGGTGATGAAAAGTGGCGAGCGCAAAGAGGATTGGAAAAACTGTGGAAGAGTTGTACGTGAGTCGAGTAAAAGATACAAGTACGTGTATGAAAGTCTATATAACACTGTAAGCAAGACTGCAGAGAGAGAGAGAGAGAGAGAGAGAGGAAGAGCGGGGGGGGAGGAGCGAGGGAGAGAAAAAGAGAGAGTGAGAAAGAGATCGCATTTAGTGTGTGGGTTGCTTCACAAAATCGAGGAAAAGATGAAGGGCCGAAGTTTGAACAAGAGATCTGAACTCTCGTTGAGCGGACATGTCTTCACCCGGCAGGGTATTCCACTCGCAAAGACGCGATGTATCACCATTATAAACTTCGCGATCGGACCTGTATTATATATCGGTGCGATGTACCCGCTCAATGCACATGTATAATCGCAATGCACGTATGTTTCTCCGAGAGAAAATCGTGCATGTATATGCACACAGTACCGTCGGAAAATATGGGCACACTTTGCGCATTTTCGATTCGGACGAAATGTTGGCAAACGATGACTTTGGAAAAAAAAACGCCAAGAAAATCTCGGGGTACCATTTGGAAGGATAAAAACAAGATTTATTACACTTCTTTTTAAATTATTTAATACATTTTTTTCTTAGGGGAATGTAAAAGGGCCAATATCTACCTACCATTTTTGTCTATGGTACAATTTTGGTATCTTTCACTGCGAAGTTATTCGGATTTTTGTAAAGTAGCGCACTTGTTCAAGCAGTCAAAGTGCATTAACATTGTCGAAAATGCACTTTAGTTTAGAATGAAATATGCGGAGGAAAGGAAATCCGATTTAATAATCACGTGAATTAGAGTTTGAGCTTTTTGT
>OY723387.1:8270109-8345759 GCA_963210295.1 Ophion ellenae | reverse complement strand
TATGGTGAAATTCGAGATATAGGAATGCAACGAATATTCCAATTACTCAGTAATTAATTTAATTATTTATTCATTCAGTCAATTATCAGTGTATTAATTTTTTTTTTTCTAGATACATTTATTTCTTTTTCTATTGATTTGTTTGTTTAACTTTTATGATTCTTTGTTTTCTGCATCACATAACATTTTTGTACCTGTGTGGTCCGCGATTCCCTAAATGAAGACAATCATTTGTTGCGTATCAACTGAAGTCCCCATCTGGAGGGCCAAAGTAAACTGTGGATACTGTGAGGATGTGATTCATAGACGGACGGATATGAGGAAGTCATGAGGATTCCGTATTTGAGTGCAGAATCCTAAAAATGAAAGAAAATCGCTGCGCGTTCGAGAAATGCAAAACTCATCGTTCTGTCTGCAGTTGATATCAGACTTGAGAAGAAAAACAGCAGAATTTCGCCACACTCGAGCATTTCGGGTATTTCCTGTCGATTAATGGGCGACGGGAAAGACCCGAAGTCTCTTTCACAGATAAATCGTCCGGTGGCATCACGCGAAGCTTGCAACAGTCTTATACAGCGGTTCGTAAATCAGCTCATGTTTTGTCGATCAGGCATTGAATCAGTCATGGGTCGGCAACTTGCGTTTCAATCGATACAGAAACATCGGCTAGGCTAATTAATCGATGCAGGTCAGTTTATTGGCGTTTGCCTTCCACTTCAATTCTTACAATAATCTAATTTCGGCCTGGGATCTCAATGTACCCTCGACCAAGAACCGCTTCGAAGTGGCGTCTGTCTCGATAACACGTTCTTAAGACTTCATTAATTTCGTTTTTGATTGTACTAGTATAATAATCAATAATGGAATTATTTTTATCGCCCCATTAAGATTTACAGATAGCCGGGTATTCCGCGAAGTTTGATTCCGAGATTCGACTGGAAGTGAAATATATTTAAGTTAAATATACTTAAGTCAAAATAAACGTAAAGTATACTTAACCTGAAATAGACTTAAGTCAAATATACTTAACTTAAATGCACTCAACCTCAAATATAATCAACTTTAAATATACTTTTCTTCAAACATACTTTACTCAAATACACTTAACTGCACTTAACTAATAAATATACCAACCGTTTCTCTTTGAAGTTTCGCGATTTTATATGTCCTTGATTTGACCACAAGCAATTAACGTTTGTCTAAAATTTATCGATTGTTCCACTAAAGCATCGTCTTAAAAATGTTTCCTCTTGACCAACTTACGAATCCCCAAATGAATGCGTGAGCCCATTGCTCGACTGCAGGCGCGTTGCTTTATTCTCGTACTTTATTCTCGTACATAAAATGCCTCGCCAGTCCGGAGGAATTTCTGGTGTCTATCTTTCGCGTTAAGGTACGTAATATACGAACGAGACGTTTTGGCAGACCTTCAGTGCCAAAGTGCGCTGACGAATAAAGTCCACTGTGGAGTGCAATCCGTGACGTTAAAAAATGAGAGGTCAGAAAAGATGCGAGTGCGACAAGTACTGTATGACATGATGTATATATATATTTATATGTATCTTAGATATGACGATATATCAAAGGCATATAATATAGTTATATCTATGAAACGTTGATCATGAGGACATCTGGAAATTTTGAGGACAGACGATGAAAAAGCGAATTGATTTTGGGAATTGTGTTTTACGACACTATGAGAACGGTCCTCGAAGTCGGATGACTTTAAAATCATCTTTCCTCATATATATATATATATATATATATATATATATATATATATATATATATATATATATTCCACGTCACTTCAGCGGGTAAAGAAAAAATCCACAAATAATTTTGAAAAACCGAGTTACTTTATTGAAAAATATTCACCGAGTGGCGAAATTAAAAAAAAAATTCTCACGTTTTTTCTCGTTGATTACCATTTTTGCCATTTTTCCATTCAAATGGCTGTATCTTTGGCAGGATTTGATGTATTTACATACGTAAAAAATGAAAATGTGCGTCTTCTTATAGCTTTCTAGAAAAACATCAATTTAGATTTTATGGAGCAAGTCGAACGTCCGTTTCAGGACAAAATATGCAGAAATATTTTTTTTTTCAAGGGAAGACACTCGTTATTTTCTTTTTTAAAATTTCCCCGAATTGTGAATACGAAAAACGGATTTTTGATATTCTTGATATTATGGGATTCCTAAACACCATGAAGTAGCAGCTATTTTTATTATTTTTTAAAAATTAATATTCGATTGAAGAGTGTGGAGCAAGGCTCCAATACAAGGCTCCAATACCAAGACTTCAATACATATGACACATATGTCATATCTATTTCAAAAACCGGGTAAACATACAGCGAGTCCTCCACACTCTTCGATCGAATATTAATAAAAAAAATAAAATATCTGTTACTTCACGGTGTTTAGAAATCCCATAATATAAAAAATACCAAAAATCCGTTTTTCGTATTCACAATTCGGGGAAATTCTTAAAAAGAAAATAACGAGCGTCTTTCCTCGAGAAAAAAAATACTTTTGCATATTTTGCCCTGAAACGGACGTTCGACCTGCTCAATAGAATCTAAATAATTTTTTTTCTGGAAGCCTAGAAAGAGACGCACATTTTCGTTTCGCACGAATGTAAATACGCCAAAACCTGCCAAAGATACCGCCATTCGAATGGAAAAATATTAAAAATTGATAATCAACGAGAAAAACCGTCAGAAATTTTTTAAAAATGTCGACACGCGGTGAATATTTTTCAATAAAGTAACTCGATTTTTCAAAATTATGTGTGGATTTTTTTTTTTTTTGACTGTCTGAAGTGACGTGGAATGCCTCATATATATATATATATATATATATATATATATATATATATCTGCGCGCTCAGCGCAGAGTCGGGAATGCATCCAGTACCATGAGGTACTTGTGTGCGTGCATAACGTGTGGTGCAGAACGTCCGCACGATGCACCGAACGAAATTGCCGAGGCGATTTTTCGGCACGCTATGGCGCCCTTTGCATGAACCTCTCTCTCTCTCTCTCTCTCTCTCACACACACACACACACACACACACACACACACACACACACACACACACACACACACACACACACACACACACACACACACACACACACACACACACACGCACGCACGCACACACACACACACACACACACACACACACGCACGCACACACACAAGCGATGAGTCATCTCAAGATCGGTGTAACGACCCCGACTCGCCTGAATTCCCGCGGTCACCACCAGCAACAATCCTTTCTTCCATGTTCTTCTCGTTTAACGAGCACGCTTGACGTGCGCTCTTCGAGCAAGCTCGGCGTTTTTGCACTTAATTTGCATGCAAGAATCAATCACTTAGAAGCAACGCTTTGTAATTATTGTTGGACAGGGGTCCAAAAATGATTATCAGTTTTATATTTCTTTAAGCATGAATGCACACTCTGCGGCAGTGTGGTATCGATATTCTGAGGGTCTGATTTTTCAGGTAATATGAGACGAATCAGAGTTTTATCAGATCGAGAAATAAGCGTTATTTTAGCCGCGAGATGCATGATGTTGAAGTTTGAATCGTCGAAATGCATCGAAATTATTTTTCATTTTGTCTTATATTTTGTATTTATTATTGTATTATATTATGATATTTTTCGCCAATTTGCATTGCAGATCTCTAGTGTTTATTGTACGAGACTGGAGTGATTTCAGTGCCCTCAAGCTGCAAAACAAAATTGGTTGATTATAAAAAAAAAATTCATTGCATTCCAGCGACGCAAAGTTCAACATGATTAGTTTTTTTAATCGTGCACTTAGTTGAAATTCTTAGATGAATTTTGTAATGCAGTGACTAAATTATTGGATATGATATGAATATATATCGCATGCTTTTCGAATTTATATTCGTTCATTTGTTTTTTGAAAGGATGGGATTAAGGCCCAATGGCATTCGAAGAGATTTAATTTGTTAATTCTAAGATTTAGCAGCTTGGCATCAGTATGATATAGCACTAACGATATTTCTAGGTAACTCGAAAATCATTAATTAAGACGAAAAAAATTGTCAATCAAAGCGAATAAGGTTAGCTGTAACAGGATCGAAATAAACATTACGTTTTTAACTCGGGAAACTCCATAAATTATCAAAGTGTTTTCCCATAGAAAAATATTTAAAAAATTGATAACAAAATGCAAAAAATCAGAAAGCAAATTGGACGTGCATCCGTGAGCATCTCACCGGACAAACCGGTGACATGGAATATATTGGCATATTTTAGAAATTTATTCCTCGGACTCGCTCGAATGAGTCGAAACAATGACTATTTGAATTTGTCACTTCCACGCCACATTGAGCACCCAGCCTCGTGGAGAAACGAAAGGACCAGAGCCGGAGAGTATGACGAAGAGTTCAAGAGTTCAAGAGAGAGATCTATTGATCGATTGGCAGTGTTTATTATGTTCTGATCAATTTTTTGATAAATAAGGATACAAGAAATTGAAGATACAAAAAATAGTCAAACTGTCCAAAATAGAGAGAGGACAACATAGGGATGAAGATCGATTGATTAATTGATTTTACCCTAATCAACTTTCGAATAAATAATACATTCACATCATAGGAAAAGCTCAATTTAAAATAATGGAAAAATAACAAAATGCAATAAAAGCTATAACAGAATGGAAAAGTGACCAATAAGAGAAAGAGAGAGAAAACGCGAAAGCGTAATTTACTGATTAACAGAGGGCATAATGTCCTCGTGAACTTCCGGGCAAACACAGATACAAAAATGAAAATATCGAACCAAAATATGAAAAAAAAACATTTCAATATAAAACAAATTTGAAAAAATAAAATAACCGTACAAAAAAAAACAAAAACGGAATACAACGTGCGGGAGAGAGAAAAAGAAAACGTGAGCAGTCGAATTTCTATGATTACCCCCGCTAACGCTCTCGCTCTATCATTCTCTCTCTCTTACCCAGTCAGTCCGCTAGTCTCACTTTCTATATTCCTTGTGGCTTTTTTATTTTTATTATCACTATCACTATTACTATTCTTTATTAGTATTTTGGTTATTTACAATTATACAGGGTGTTCGGAAGGTCGATGGCCTTAAGGGGGTAATAGGTCACCTCATTAGGAACATATCTAACCTAGATTACCCTAGTCTGAAGTCTAAGGATTTCGAGTTATCGTGGTAAGTATGATTTTTGGAAAATTTCCCAAAATTAGGTACCAACTCGTTTACCTCTTATGTTAATGCTATTTTTTTTTCATAGCGTCAACATAAAAGGTATTTTTATTTTTTACAAGCTTTTAATTACTCAACATGTTCCATTTAGTTAGTTGTGTGATGATTGTATTGGTGTTTGTCGATTGAATACACATTAAGCTAAGACGCAAATAAGTTTTTAGTTGCCAATTATTGTCTGTTTGAACATTATGAACGAGTTAGCACCTAATTTTGGGAAATTTTCCTAAAATCATACTTACCATGATAACTCGAAATGCCTAGACTTTGGACTCAGGTAACTCACGTTAGATATGATCCTAACGAGGTGACCTATCACCCCCTCAAGGCTTCGCATCGACCTTCCTAACACCCCGTTTAGCTGCTATGTCTATCCTTTCGCTATGCTATTAACTATGTTATTTTTATATTATTTTTGTTACGTTATTTTATTTGATTTTTAGCTGTATTTGATTTATATCGCTTTTTAGCTTAAAATTTTGTAATGCTCCTGTACACATATCATGGTATGCAAATTAGGATTTTGAGTTATGTAACTTCTTCCCGACGCTTGTTATCTTTTCTATTTTAGTTTAATTTTTATTTTTATACTTCATTTGTTTCCTCATCTGTACCTTATTGCCTAAAGGTTTATTCCAAGGCATGTATTAAACCATTAATCTCTCTCTCTCTCTCTCTCTCTCTCTCTCTCTCTCTCTCTCTCTCTCTCTCTCTCTTTTCTCTCTCTCTCTCTCTCTCTCTCTCTTCTCTCTCTCTCTCTCTCTCTCTCTCTCTCTCTCTCTCTCTCTCTCTCTCTCTCTCTCCTCCCCCTCCCCCCCCCCTCTCTCTCTCTCTCTCTCTTACCCACGTCTTTGGCCCTGCTCGACAATCGTACCCGAGCATCAAACAGAGGCGACAGTATCGGCAGTTTCGGGTCATTAAAATTTCAGAGCTATCGGGCGTCTAGTCCCCGAAATGAAGATGGTCAGAAAATCGAGCCAGGACGACCAGCAGAGGGGGGCAGCGGTCCACAATATTGACCAGCCACTTAACTCCGGGATATTGACATTTTCATGAGCGGCATCCTTTTTCTTTACCGTTTTTTTCCTACCCGCTCTTCGATACACACGCCCGGATCCGGAACGTCAATCTTAGGACGGGACAAATGCCCAGTCGACGCAGTGTGATACTTTTCTTCACTTCCATTTTTTTTTCTCACCTGCAAGAGCAGCCAGCTCGTTATAATCCGATAATGATAACGAGCAAGCGCATCTCGACGTGGTGAGCGGAAATTTCGTGTCTGTGGGAGAGAGAGAGAGAGAGAGAGAGAGAGAGAGAGAGAGAGAGAGAGAACGATGAATAGAAGGAATTTCCTTATCTCACGTGTGTCATACAAACATCGTTGGCCTATATATTTGTCTAGGCACGCTCTTTGAAAGTCCCAGACTCCCATTCTCGTGAGACACGTTTCTCGCGCCGCCTTTTTATATTTACACTACCATTGAAAAGTTTCAAATTTCTAAAAATTCAAAAAAAAATCCTCAAACATCAAATCCCACTATGCTTAATTTTATTTCGCTTTCGATTTTTTTTTCCTTGAGAACTTTGATTTTAAACCCTTCAGTTCTCGAGTTGCATATTTTCGAAAAAAAAGTCAAGTAAAATACAGTATTTTACGAAAAGCTGAGTAGCCTTGCGGAAAGACAATAAGGAAAAAGATTTTCAAGGTATAAAACTGCTCATACAATGAAAGATTTTTTAAAAATTCTACTGTGGCCTTACCCCTCAAGGGTGAATCATAGTCTCTACTTTGCAATAAATGAAACAGGTGTTTGTGAGAGTAGAAAAATTGGAGAAAATCATAACGATGTCCGTTGGTGGGTGAAAGAAACATATTAGGGTGGAACGATTTTACGATCAGACGTGGTCATAGAAATAAAATTTCTAATGAGTAAATAAAAATATTTTTTATTTTCACGCACTTAATATGTACATTATATATATATATATACACATTAATATATACATATATAATCCCTGTACATTCTCTAATCGAACTTTCTTCCCTCTACATATTTTATTTTAATCTCCATATTTCCAGATTCGAAGCGCTTTTTCAAAAAAGGAACTGCTGTACCAAAAGCTCAATAACATCGACAGTAAAATTTTAAAAATGTGTAAAAAGAGAAAATGGAGATTTTTTTATCGTTCCAATTAGGACAAACATCTCTTGTGGATTTTTTTTCTCGCGATCTGCAACTTTTCATTATGTTTGAAAATTCAATAAAATAATTCCTACTTTTCGCCGCTAGTGTGTATATACTCACGTGCTGATACGCATTTTATGTAAGAGTAAAAATGGAGACCGCGATTGTGATTCAATGTTATCGTGGGGGGCACTGATAACAACGTTAGCCCTCTATTATGAAACTCTGCTTTCTTCTGTTTGTATAACCAAGCGAGCGCAAGGAGAGGCACACATGCTCCCGCTATCATAATTTCGATCAATAATTACATCATTAATGCATAAAAATTCGCAAGAAACCGTTCAACTTTCTTCATTTTTTTTAAATTTATTCAAATCGCTGACCTTTATGCGTCCGCACTATTTTTAAATACTCGTTATCCGCAGTCTTGAGCGAGCAGCGCGTAGAATTATGAAAAATGTCCTGACATTTGCGACATCAATTATTTAGGCTTGGCCCACTTTCTTCTGTGCGAAAAAAATCGAGGAATGTTCCACGCATTGCGCTGTAATCTATACGAGAAGGAGAAGCAAGTCACATACAAAAAAAATTATAGTAGATAGCCAGTTTTGCAAGTAAATTTGTATTTGTTTTTTTTTCAGTAAATACTAAATACAAAAATGATTAGAAGCATACACATTTTTAATGCTGTTGAAATTTGCATCGTTGGAACGAAACGAACGTTTTGTTTTACATATTTTTTCATTTTTTTTTATTATGGAAGATTTTTTTTGTAGATTTATATTGTATATTAAATACAATATAATAACTAAATGGATATATTGAAAAATTGTTGGAGGATTTTTGTAGTCAAAATCAGCAAAAAAAAGTTAGAGCAATCAAAAATATTAATTTTCGTTAAATTCAAACGATGCGAACTTCAACAGCATCATTTTAATTACTCAATGGTGTTAAATGGACCTTGATCCAAATTGATAAATATATGGGTGATTCTCTCGAAATGATCACTATGCATGTAACCGGACTTTTTTAATGGATGCTATTCGATTACTTTGTAGGTTATTTGAGAACACACCAGTTTGAAATATTTCGAAATCTTCCTGCGAAATAGATTTGGCAGAGGAATCGTCGTTCTTCTTTTTTTCTGTATTTTGAGTATGAAAATCACTTCTCTAGAGTGTAACTATCCAAACTTTATATACCCTAGCAAGCTGAAAAGGTATTAAAAATACAAAAAAATAAGAAATAAAATTCCTTGCAATTCCTTTGAAACAGAAAATTCCTTGAAAAAAAAACATTCTTTAATGTATTTCCTCTCTAAAAAATAAAAAAATTATCAGTACAGGTATCTCACAATAAAAAATGAAATGTTGTAACCGTTTTCTGAATTATTCCTCTGGAGAGCTGTAAAGCAGTGTGACGAGTGGTGTGACGTGTGGTGTGACGAGTGGTGCGACGATTAGTGTGATGAGTGGTGTGATGAGTGGTGTAACGAGTGGTGTGACGAGTGGTGTGACGAGTGGTGTGATGTGTGGTATGACGAGTCATGTGACGAGTGGTGTGACAAGTGATGTAATATATTATGTGACGACTGGTGTGAAGAGTGGTGTGACGAGTGGTGTGATGTGTGGTATGACGAGTCATGTGACGAGTGGTGTGACAAGTGATGTAACATATTACGTGACGAGTGATGTAACATATTATGTGATGAGTGGTGTGACGAGTGGTGCTAGCTGCGTATGCTTGCCAGACCAGTGCCCTCTACATCTACTTTTCCGAACAGGCTGATTGTGTCGTATCATTTTTGTAGCTTACGCTTTTTTTCTACAGACCTTGCGTGTTATGAGGTGGTGTCACAGGCGAGGGAGTCATTCATCTGGTCATTCTTAACTGTATCATTTTTTAATAAAACTAGTCACTCTTTACCGGTTAAGTGGAACTTTTAGACACCTACTCACCCCTAGATTTTGAGGTTAGAAAAACGTAGCATGCCGCACTGTGCATAAAGACCCGTTTGAATTGTCATTCCTCTGGCATCATTCCTGGGTTCGTCCCACCATGTGAGATCCAGAGGTATGATAGATGTGCTAGAAGAATGACACCATCTTGGTTACGCATGTGTGGATATGCACGAGGTTACATAAAAACGATTCTCTTAGCTTATTGCCATGCCGCTATCGAAAGAAGAACAGTTGCAAAACGGAGATACGAAAGGCTCAAACAGGATATTGTAGGTAGGGAGAAGTTAAAACAAAAAGATCGAGATCAATATTCAAAGAAAAAGGAGATTATATTAATAAACCAATAAAAATCTGATAGGAAAAGGGTTGCATCATTCCTCTGGCCCTCCTATTTCTTTCGATCATGATAAATCTTTCAAAACTGAAAAATCGGTGAGATCAATCTATACATATAAAAGAACATGTTCTGACTGATTCATCAACGCCGAGCGCAAACCGCTGAAACGTATTACATGCAATTTGGACCGTTGGTTGCTTCTGTGATGTTAGCACCTACTAAGAAGGGTTTTTTCGAAATTCAACCCTTAAGGGGAGAAAAGGGGTGGAAAAATTTGTATGAAATTATTTTTAAATCTGGTCAGATTTACTTGAAATTTGGTATTTGTGCTTCTTGACACAATTAACGAAACACGTATCTTAGCGTTTTTAGAAATTCAACCCCTAAGGAGAGAAAAAGGGTAGCAAAGTTTGTATGTAAAATAAAACTATCTGGTCAGAAGATTTACTTGAAACTTAGTATTAAAGCTTTTCAATACAATTAATGAAACACGTATTTTAGCATTTCTCAAAATTCAACCCCTGAACGAAAGGGGGTGGCAAAGTTTGTTTGACAAATCTTCGCATTTTTGGAAATGCAATCCTCAAGGGGAACAGGGGGTAGCAAAGTTTGTATGGTAAAAAAAATATCTGTTCAGATTCACTTGAAACTTAGTATTGATGCTCTTCAACACAATTCTACGTGTCCCTTACTGAAATATTTCAGGAGCACATTTCATTAAGGGGTTAGGTCACTCTAAAGGCCGAAAAAGTAGACTTTTGGGGATTTTTTTTTCAGAAAAACTACAAAATAAATCGATATTACAAAAAAGGGTGTTTCTCGTACATATCAGTGACTGTATACAATAATTTTCTTTAAGCGATTAATTTGAAAATGGCGGCTGTGCAGCGTTTATCTCAAAACTGCATTTTTTAAGTTGGCCGGAAACATAACTCAGACAATTTTCAACCGATTCACTTGAAATGTTGAATATATCTCGAAAAATACATCGTCTATGGAAGTACGTAGGATTTTTCTTATATTGCATAGTTCATTTGTTATTAACAATTATCTGACAATTTTGTAGGCAATTTTTTTGAAAGTGAAAAATTTGCCTAAAAAATCGTCGGATAACTGAAACGAAAAACCGCAAAAAGCCTATTTTTTCGGCCTCTAGAGTGGCCTAAGGCCTTAAGGACCATTCAACCCAAGCCTACGTGATCGAAGCCGCGGGCGGAAAGCTATTACATTACATTATATCGATCAGAACTGAAGTTATACAGAAAATATATTTGCTTATAACTTTCGTTGTCCTCATGTGATCATGTCGGTAGAATCACCCATACATTAAGGTACCTCCACAGAAGAGTTGAATTAAGAAATGGTTGAAATTTGACATATACGTTATTTAATACATTATCCAAACATCTGTGCAATTTGAATAAGTTTGACCACCCCAAACCTGAGATATTTACACTTAAAGTTGGCTTGGTTTACACGCAACAAATGCGTTATGATGGGCAAACAGAGCATCGTTAATTCTACCGTCAAAACTAAAATTAAGAAATTGATAAAAAACGAGGATAAGCTACAGTAAGATATCACGAATAATGTGAAAAAAAAATGAGAATCATTCACCATCTAGTTTCCAAGATATAACCATGAGAAGCCTCCACAATTTTGGTGCAAAGCCTGGCAAAGCCTGGAAAAAAAACAATTGGGGCAAAGCCTGGTCAATCCCGGCAAAAAGTTTACTGGCAATGATCGATCAAAAACACAATACAAAATATATTTTACGGCAATAAATGATATCCATCGTATTATCTACTAGTACCGAGTCAATATTGCGTAGTTTTTAATTTTATTCATTACTAATTGAACCAATTATCAATCTTTTAAACATGAACAAGGTATGTAAACGTTTGGTTGAGATTTTCGCAGAGGAACTACCTTAAACAAATCTCCAGAATACTAAAATCGAAAAAAAAAACATTAAATTTGAGAACAGACAACCAAACGACTTCAGCTGCTTTCAATGAATCTCCTTCATCAGTGTACTGATAATTCCTAGACGTTGCGCCCGTATGATCACAGGTTTTTCCCAGTTGCCCTGTGCCCTCCTGCAAAAATGCGATCCAGGAGCTGCGAGCACTGGAGTGGCAGGTCCTTCCTCGGATAAAAAGTGAAAGGACTTTGATCGTCGAATTTCGCGCTGGAGCACTGGAAGCACCCTGGAGTCTCACTTAATAACGATCTTGTCATTCACCCGCGCATGCAATCTTCTCTCTCTTTTGTCCTCGACTTTTACGCGCGTTTGCGTCATTTGCACTTTCGAACGCGTCTGACCCAATAATGATGTTTCCACTGATGCATACGTCGCAAGGACGATTTTTCCACCGGCGAAGAAAAATAACGGTGCGCACGTTCGGTGACTCCCTACGTCCGCGAGGTGACGTCACTTTACCGCAACGCACTTGTACATCGTGAACACGTATTTGCCATGCATCTCGAGGATTTCGGACCGTTTGCGAAGGAAGCCAAGGAAGTCAAGGGACGATGAGGGGTCGAGAGGTCGAGGGGAGTTGCCTGTTTTGTCGAAGTACGGGGGCACGTAGTTGCCACGGAAGGATCATGGAGTGGACTTAGCGTCGAAATCCCGCGTAAAACTTGTACGGAATAACAAAGTTTCCGGTACAGGCTACCAAAAGCTGCTTCTTCTCTTCTTCTTGATCGTCCAACGTCTTGGCTGTCCAAAACACTCGTCCCCTATTTCTCCACCCTTGTTTGCCTCCTCTCTTGCACCCCCTTTTCGCCCTTTTCCCTTCCTCACACCCTTGGTGGCTGTAAACATTGAGATTAGCGGGACGACCGCGTAGCTTTGGAACTTTTGAAAAAAAAAAGAACACAATCTTTACCCAATCCGCAAAAGCCTTTGCGAGTTTCAGCTCACCGACCGTTTTCCCCAGCAGTGCTGCAAGCTTTGCGATGCACGTTATCGAGAACTGCTTTCGAAATTTACGATTAATATTATTCGGTCTATTGAGGCTAATGACGTTTGGGGAAAATTTTTTTACCCGAATTAAAAAGTTACGCGAACGGTGCATAAATTAGAATTGTTTTGGCAACGTGTTCGATCATGGATGGTCTGCTGGGTCTGGATTCATTTGAATTTTTTTCGATGTATTGTATTGATTTTTTTAAAAATTTTCCTAATTTATTATCATTTTTATACATTATTTGTATATCACATATAGTATACTAGGTATTATTGTTTGTTATTATTTATTTTTTTTCTAATTCATTTTTATTATTTTTTTACATTATTTGTATATCACATATAGTATATCATGTGTTATTGTTTATTATCATTTATTTCATACTGTTCATGGTTACTTTATTTATTTGCAATAATATTTTGGAAGAAACTCCTTTGCTCAATCTCTCGACACGATTACTCATCTGGACGACAATTCTTTTTTTTTTGTCCACACGAATTTGAGTCCTCTGGAACAAAACGTGCCAATTGATTCAAGGGAAGTCTATTGCCGATATATAATACTTTTCCCTCATGCGTTGAGGTATCTTGGTGCTGTTAATTGAATACTTTTTTTGGGATAAGTATTTTTGTCTGGTAATTAATAAATCTCGACGTAATCAATTTTCGAGCCACACATGCAGTGGTAAAGTAAGTTTTTACATGCATGAGTAAATTTACTAAGAGCGGAGAAAATGCCCGATTACGAAACGATCTCAAACGAACCGTGATTTAAATAAATAATTGAAATAATATTAACAAAATATTAAAAACAAACGGAGAAATGTTTTATTCAATAAAAATTGATTAATAATTCGAACGACCACTACTGGATTATTAAATGATTGAAGCGATTATTTGGATACTTGTTTAATTACATAGACGATCAATTGATGATTAGGGTGATTTGGTGATAATTCAAATGATGAATTTATTAGTTGAATGATCATGTAATGAGTCAAATGATCAATTTATGAGTTGGACGATAATTTAATAATTCAAATGATGAATTTATTAGTTGAATGATCATTTAATGAGTCAAATGATCAATTGATGAGTTGGACGATTATTTAATGATTCAAATGATAAATTGATAAGTAGGATGATTATTTCATGATTTAAATTGTCAATTGACAGTTTGAATGATTATTTAATTATTCAAATGTCCAATTGGTGTTCTGAATGATTATGTAACTATGCAAATGATAAACTGATAATTTGGTTGATTGTTGAATTATCAAAATGATCTCAATGGACGATTAGCATAATTATTCGCTATTCAAATGATAATTTTGATGATTATTTAACGATTCAAATGATCAATTAATTATTTGAATGAGTTTTTAATTATTTAAATAAGTGTTTTTATTATCATTGAATAATTATCGAAACGAGTAATCTATACAGCGGTAATAATACAATATAAACATACACAAAAATGTTAAATTCCACCAAAAAGAACCAAGTACACGAATATGGTCGATTAAACTGAATCTTCCTTCTGGGTGCACTGTGCCACGATGACGCGGTTATCCTGACGCGATTGCAAATATTTGGGTTGGCAAACGTCTCCGCGTGTCGAGTAACGAGTTTAATGAACCCGCCTTACTCTGCGCGTTACAGATTACAGCGTGCTCGGTAAATTCTCGACAATAACACGACTTCTTCAACAAGCGGTCCCCCTGTATCCTCATTAAAATGTCGCGCCGGAGAAATCAATGTTGCGCAACGTACATGTAAAAATCTCTCCCCGCACGAGTTAAATTCGTATTCGACTGAAAAGAGCCCAAAGCTCATTATCAAATAAATGATAATGAGCAAACGTTATTGGTGAAAAAAAAAACATCAAAAATAAAACTATTTTAGACGTTTTTATAATATTTTATATTTTATAGAATATTTTAGTTTTTATAGAATATTTTAGTTTTTATGAAATGAAAAATCTACCTATGAAATGTGACCGGACATTCCCTACTTTGTGCCCGGACCTGACCAGACTTGCCTTGTCTGATTTACCTGACCAGGCCCTCCCATGGACCAAACCAAAAAGATCGCAAAATCGTTTTTTCACGGCTTACCCTCTATGTTTGGAAATTACAATCTTCTGGCCAGGATACATTGCGAGCAAGCACATCTTCACGTAATGCCTACCCGGCGAGAACATTGACATGTTCTGAAAAGTGGAACCTGTCTTTAATAACTAAAGAAAAGCTACATTGCTTTTCACCTCATCAAAGATATTTATAATATCTTTGACGATATAACACTGCTTATCATAAATACCAGGATTACGATAACTAAGGATTCGAGCATAAAGAATAGCCAAATTATTTCATGAGGCAAAAAAGTAAAGCAGGTCATTTGTGGTTGCTGAACGCCTTGTTGCCATATTGGGAAATATATATGTTCTGGGCGGGAAGACATTACCTGAATGTATTTCGCCAACAATCCGCCAGGTGGCTACGAGCGAAGAGCTTCGCGTAAGCAAGGTACCATCGTACGAGGATAAAAGTTCGTCCTGTGAGTTGTACCATGTACATAAGTGCTATGCTTACAGCGTGCACTTACGCTTATGATTTTACGATACTTGTGAAATAACCCTTTGCACTCTAGGCCTTTTTTTCGCTCGGATAGCGAACTGTGTACGTTATTGTCTCTTTGCCTATTAGGAAATGCGAGCAAGCGTATGTATTAGGGTGGTTAAAAAAAAAATTAATTTTTTTTTCGCGATACTCAACGGAAAATGTTACCACGTTATGAAAAAGTAATTCATACAAAATTTGGGAGGTATAAACATTTTTTTAGGTAGTGCTCAAACGACTTAATTTTTTTTTGCGATTGTTCGTCAATTTTTTTTCCCCGCCAATAGACATCATAATAATATAATTCAAACAATTTATCCAACTTATGTTGAAAGTGATTGTCGTTGAACGATTGGTATTGATTTTTCCGTAAATATATTTTTTTCAATGCTGCCCACTCCAATCGTAATTTTTGTAACCTTTTGAAATTGATGCAAGGTTGAGAAATTCCGGTTTCGCTCCGAATATTAGTTGTTTTGTCGATAACGTTTTGTGTACTCTCTCGAACAGAAAATTTAAGAGTATGATGATGGTGAAAGAATAGACTTAATGCTCTATTTGTGGGTAATTTTTGCTCCACAAATTCTTCGATTTCCGACCCAATAAGATAAATTTCGGCACTTTCACTATCGTCCAAACCCGCGATCATTTTTTACATGTTTATTTTTACGTGTACTGTGACGTATCTCAATACAGCAACTACTGAAAATGAAAAATTTCGTCAGTTTGTTGTTAATAACAAATGAACTATGCAATATAAAAAAAATCCTATGTACTTCCATAGACAATGTATTTTTCAAGATATATTCAACATTTCAAGTGAATCAGTTGAAAATTGTCTGAGTTATGTTTCCGGCCAACTTGAAAAATGCAGTTATGAGATGAACGCTGCGCAGCCGCCATTTTGAAATTAATCGCTTCAAAAAAATTACTGTATACAGTCACTGATATGTATGATAAACACCCTTCTTGTAATTTCGATATATTTTGTAGTTTTTCTGAAACAAATCCCCAAAAAGCCTTTTTTCGGCCTCTAGAGTGGCCTAACCTCTCAAATGAAGACTTACATTCGATCACGCTCTAACATTTTCTGCATCAAGATAAAAAAATTAATACTCCGATAATCGTGAAAAAAAAACACGAAAAAGCCATTTGAGCACTAACTAAAAAATTGTTTAGAACCCTCAAATTTTGCAAAATATTCTTTGTCTCAACATACTTCAATTTTCCGTTGAGAAAAAAATCTTTTTTTTTAACCACCCTAGTATGTATACACTCATATACCACCTTAGCAAGTAGATAACCAACAAACAATATGTTGTCTAAATACTCAATTGAATACACTCCCGATTTTACCTCCTAAAGGATTCAAAAAACGCGGAAACGTCATTTTAATTTCCTCGTTTGGTCCTGGTTATTTTCCAATCTACTCCCTACAATTTTCCTGGTCATTTACCGCTTGTTCTCCGGCATGTTCCTGATCAGTTCCCCACAAAGGGAACGGCGTAACGAGACCTAGCCTTAGACCCGTTACATTGCGAACCTATTCCCGGGTGGAAGGCCCGACGAGAGCCTGACATTATCTAGGGAAGGCAGATCAGGGACAGTACTTTTTCCCGACTCAAATTTCTACACCTGAAGTTTGAAGTATGGTGCTGCTACTGTTAGCCCGGCCAACTTTCACAAGCTGTAGCTTATTCAATTTTAGGAATCTTTTTATTGAATTTTCAAGTGATGTAGCTAAAAAGTTATACTATCGAATAAAAATATTTTCAGAAAATTCAATTTTTTGACCCACCTAGGTAGATGTAGCCCATTAATCCCTCACATTATATGACAACTTTTCGTCCTTTTTTTCTCGTGCTCGTGTGCACAACTATACGCATAATTTTTCGCATATGTGAAAAACATTTTGAGGTCGCGGCCTGTTTCAAATATCCGCATGTTTGTTCATCCCTCACGCTCAGTTCGTCGAAGGTTTTCATTTTAAGTTGATTTTGTTTTTTTTTTCGTTTGAAGGTCCTCGTCGGAATTTTGACCGAAATGGAGAGAGCGTTCGATGACACACTCAATATAGTGCTCGTATTTTCGCCCGGGCATGCATTTATGTATAGACATATCGAAAGAGAGAGGGGGATATATATATATATATATATATATATATATATATATATATATATATATATATATATATATATATATATATATATATATATATATATATATATATATATATATATATATATATATATATATATATATATATATATATATATATACATATACATATATATATAGAGAGAGAGAGAGAGAGAGATCTTCGATCCGTAGTTTGGTCCACGAATATATATCCATGTATATACATATATGAATACACACTAGGGAATGTATTCTTCAATCCACCAAAGCCTTTTTTCTCATTCCGGAGACGTGTATCGAGGCTTCGTATTCCGCACGCGCGTCTGTCGGACACCCGCTATTGCCAATTCTCTTGCCTCAGCGTCGTTTTACCAAAATTTTCCGTCCCCACTTCCGGTCACCGCGAAGTACCGCTGTGCGAATACACTTCATTTCTTTTCCACTGTGATGTTTTTTTATCCTCATATATATACACACACACATATATATATATATATGTGTGTGTGTGTGTGTGTGTGTGTGTGTGTGTGTGTGTGTGTGTGTGTGTGAGCGCGTGTGAGCGCGTGTGAGCGCGTGTGTGTGTGTGAGCGCGTGTGTGTGTGTGTGCGTGTGTGCGTGTGTGCGTGTGTGCGTGTGTGCGTGTGTGCGTGCGCGCGTGTGCGCGTGTGCGTGTGTGCGTGTGTGTGTGTGTGTGTGTGTGTGTGTGTGTGTGTGTGTGTGTGTGTGTGTGTGTGTGTGTGTGTGTGTGTGTGTGTGTGTGTGTATATATTAGAGTGATTCGTTTCAGGACAACTGTTTTTTTTACCCATCGTGCCCGAAAACCTTTAGTTGGTACCCAAAAACGAAGTTTCGTGAAAGGGGGGTGTTGTCAAAAAATGTTTAGAGGTCGCGAATCAAAATTGAAGGTTTCCCATTTGATTAACATTGAAAAAAATGTTTTTCTCATTATTAGTGTTACCATTCCGCGAATTTTGATATCGCGATATTTTCCAAGTGGGTTTTCATCAGAAATATGACACTCCACAATAAAGTTCATTGAGCCATGGCCGTAAATTCAACCGTTTCAGCGGTATCATTATTTCAAGTGAATATTGTGCGAAAATATCTATTCAAACGGCTGTAACGCCTAAGCTTTTAGATATATCGGAAAAAATTAAAATGAGAACTTTGTAGAGAAAGTAATTTTCTACAAAAAAGTCTTATAAGCCGAGCCCGTAAATTCAACTCTTTCTCAGCTATAGGTGGATGAAGTAAAATAAATAGATTTTTTTTTGTTTAAAAAAAATCTATTTATAAATAGATAATATAGTAATAGAAATATAGTAAAATGAATAGATTTTTTTAACAAAAAAACAATTATTTATTTTACTTCATCCACCTATAGCTGAGAAAGAGTTGAATTTACGGGCTCGGCTTATAAGACTTTTTTGTAGCAAATTACTTTCTCTAGATAGTTCTCATTTGAATTTTTTTCGATATATCTAATAGCTTAGGCGTTACGGCCGTTTGAATAGATATTTTCATACAATATTCACTTGAAATAATGATACCGCTGAAACGGTTGAATTTACGGACATGGCTCAATGAACTTTATTATAAAGTATCATATTTCCTATAAGAACTCACTTGGAAAATATGGCGATATCAAAATTTGCGGAATGCCAACACTAATAAAAGAAAAAAAAAACATTTTTTTTCAATGTTAATCAAATGGGAAACCTTCAATTTTGATTCGCGACCTCTAAATATTTTTTGAGAACACCCCCCTCTCACTAAACTTCGTTTTTGGGTACCAACCAAAGGTTTTCGGGCACGATGGGTAAAAAAAAGTTACCGTGAAACGAATCACCCTAATACACACACACACACACACACACACACACACACACACACACACACACATACACACACACACACACACACACACACACACACACACACACACACACACACACACACACACACACACGCACGCACGCACGCACGCACACGCGCACGCACACACACACACACACACACACACACACACACACACACACATATATATCCTCCTGCATACACGATATATAATTTTTATTTTGTTTTATTGCGAACGCACTTAAGATCACTCTTGAAAAACGGGGCTGTACTTCTGGAAAATATGATAAAAACAGTATTTTTAAATGTAAATAGTTTTACATATTATTATATATTTTTTTCAAATTTTATAGTTTGGAAATTTAAAGAACAAACACTTTAAGGGGTTTTCACACTTTAGACGCTAAAAAAGGCTATTTTCATGATTTTTCAAATGGGTTTATATTATAGATCTTGATATAAATGTTTTTACACCTAATAAATACATTTTTTTTAAATTCATGTATTTATGTAACCCAAACAAACTTTAAACACGTTTTTCGACGGCTTGTTGATCAATTCTTCGAAACTACTGAAACGAACCTTGAGAAATGTTAACCACATATTCTCTACAGCTATAGCTATAGCGCATATCGAGGATTTTTTTGAATTTTGATATGTACTATTTTTTTTTGCCAAAAACGGTGAAAAAATACGTTTTTTATTGTTTTTTTCG
Organism: Ophion ellenae; assembly: GCA_963210295.1. NCBI lineage: Eukaryota > Metazoa > Arthropoda > Insecta > Hymenoptera > Ichneumonidae > Ophion > Ophion ellenae. The sequence continues at coordinate 8,325,695 of OY723387.1, read as the reverse complement.
TAAAATGTCCGCCATTGTGTTATTTTTGCATGTATAAAAAATCGTATGATATGCGCTATAGCCATTAGCATACTGAATCTAAAACCATTTGATTTTTTCGTTTCGGATGATCCATCTCCGAGATTTCATCAACGGCGCAGACCTACAATTTTTCAAGGACATTTTTTTAACTACCATTTTCGTCTACAATAGTAACTTAAAGAAATATTTTTGTCTTACTGTATTTCGAAAGTGTATTTATTGAGTGTAACAACTTTGATATCAATATCTATAATATACGCCTATCAAAAAAAAATCATGAAAATAGCCTCTTTTAGCGTCTAAAGTGAGAAGACCCCTTAAAAAACAAAGACGTTGAATAAGTTCTCGCTGTTTTCCAACAGGTGGCGTTACCAGATTAAATGGCCAAAGTATGAACAACTTTCTTTTTCATAATCGAAATATCTACCAAACGGATCACTACCAAATATTTGGTAGTGATCCGAGATATTTAGATTCGTACTTCATTTCAATAGGTGACCTTGAACGACCTTGAACGATTTTGACCCCCAAATGGTTTTTATGCGGCTTGAGGTGCTCCACAAGATGGTTGAAAAAAAATGTACCATTCCATCAAAAAGACTAGAGGTAAGGAGTACGAACGCCTACGGCGATCACGATTCAAAAACGTCCATGGAAATCCAGCTGAGAAGGGCGGTGCTGCTCTCCTACCGAACCGAATTGAAGTCAGCAACAAACCAGTGCGAAAAGCACCCTTTGCTACTTCATATGAAACGGTAATTTGATCAAAGTAATTGTGAAAACGGTTCGTGAAGGAGATTTCCATATATTAGATAGATAGAATTCTTATATGAATACTATAGTATGTTTTGGAGAATAATAACGAAATGCGGAAATTCAGTCAATGTGTTTTTTTTCGTTGCGGAAGCAGTAACAAACAAAATTTATTTATAGACAATAAAATTCATAAGAATTTTGAATCCAGACAAAACTTTTACAAATGATCATACATCATGATACGCTGTACAGATAAAGAATAATAATGAAATACAGAAATTAAGTCAATGTTCTTTTATTTCGTTGTGGAAGCAGTAACAAACAAAATTTATTTATAGACATAAGAAAATTCATGAGAACTTTGAATCAAGACAAAACTTCTACAAATTATCACTCATTATGATACGATGTACAGATAAAGAATAATAACGACATACACAAATTAGGTCAATATGTTTTTTTTTGTTGCGGAAGCAGTAACAAACAAAATTTATTTCTAGATACACGAAAATTGATGCGAATTTTGAATCCAGACAAAATTTTTCCAAATTATCACACATCATATTTACATGTTATGATACACTTTACAGATAAATCGATCTTACAGTTTTAACTTTTCCCTATTGGCTTTGATTTTTTCGTTTTAATTTTTCTTGCATTATTTTTTTTTTACCGATCGCGCTAGAAAGGGTCCTGTCATGACGAGATAATAGTTTATCATTCTCACAAAATTCATAAGAATTTTGAATCTAGACGAAACATTTACAAACTATCACACATTATAATACGCTGTACAGACAAAGAATAATAACGAAATACAGAAATTAAGTCAATATGTTTTTTTTTTCGTTGCGGTAAAACTTTTGTCTGGATTCAAAATTCTTATGAATTTTCTCGTGTCTATAAATCAATTCCGTTACTGCTTCCGCAACGAAAAAAAAATATTGACTAAATTTCCGCATTTCGTTATTATTCTCCGAAACAATCTATATCATCTATATAAGAATTCTATCTATCGAATATATAGAAATTTCCTCACCAACTGGTTTCACAATTGATGTGATCAAATGACCGTTCCATATAAAGAAGCAAAGGGTGCTTTCTGCATGTCGTACGGCACTGGTTCGTTGCTAACTTCAATTCGGTCCGGTAGGAGAGCAGCGCCACCCTTCTCAACTGGATTTCCATGGACGTTTCTTCAACACTGCGTTCGTACTCCTTACCTCTAGTCTTCTTGCATTCCATTTTAGAAAGTGGAGGTGACCTTCGCTCTGCGTCAGCGCCTCCAACGAAATAAAAAAAACGTCGTACTTGTTGGCCCCCTTCACACCGTACAACTTTCGTCTGGACCATTTTATCGTGACGTCGATAATTACCGAGTTACTTCGGGTGGCAGAGACACGAGGCACACCCTGTGTATGCAACGCGATACATCTCGAGCTTATGGGGCTGCCGAATCGGCGAAATACGAGAATATCACGATCACGGCGGATGAAGCATCTCACATGCAGCAATTATGTTACACATACGTCGTTGCATATACATTCACATAACCCACGCTTATGCAACGAAATATCGTTCCAAGCACATTATAATCTACGCATCCACAATGTTCGCGCGAATAGCCAAGCACAAGACTGAGAACTGAAAAATGCATACAACGCATCTTCGGACTTGTCTCGCTCGCCATTCACCCAGTGATACTCGCGTATACGTGCACACATGTGTGTGCGTAGCAAGGCATTATTTTCCTCGCGCGTTTAGACGGCAATACGAGAGCACGAAATGGCGTCCGTGCCCGAGCCACCAAAATGGCGCTGTCAGCGACAACAAACTCCGATGTCTTACTTTTTATTTCCTATTCTTCCTCGTCGTCGTTGTCGTTCGAGCAGTACCGCGCGATCACGTTTCCCATTCGCGCAACCATACGCGAAGATCTCTCGTGTCCATGCGCGAGACGTTCCCCACGTCGTTGACCCTCTCGGCCAGTAGGTATAAACGTAGGTACACTATATATGTGTGCATGTGTATGTGTGTGTGTGCGTGTGTGTGTGTGCGTGTGTGTGTGTGTGTGTGTGTGTGTGTGTGTGTGTGTGTGTGTGTGTGTGTGTCGGTGTGTGTGTGTGTGTGTGTGTGTGTGTGTCGGTGTGTGTGTGTGTGTGTGTGTGTGTGTGTCGGTGTGTGTGTGTGTGTCGGTGTGTGTGTGTGTGTGTGTCGGTGTGTGTGTGTGTGTGTGTGTGTGTGTGTGTGTGTGTGTGTCGGTGTGTGTGTGTGTCGGTGTGTGTGTGTGTCGGTGTGTGTGTGTGTGTGTGTGTGTGTGTGTGTGTGTGTGTGTGTGTGTGTGTGTGTGTGTGTGTGTGTGTGTGTGTGTCGGTGTGTGTGTATGTGTGTGTGTGTGACTGTGTGTGTGTTTTGGAAAAAATACATTTCGAGTCCGCTGTATCCAGGTACCGTTGCTCATCGGCGGATCTGGCTATTTAGTGGACGGTTCATAACGCATAGAAAAAAAAATGTTGATTTTCATACATTTGTGTGTGTGCGGGTGTATGTATGTACCATTAAGGGCAATGATACGCCTTTAAGGCCTTAGGCCACAGTAACGGGTATAAAATCATGTGCGAATTTAACGAATTTTTTCGTATGAAAAAGTGATTCACTCATAAAATTAATTACACATCTATTTAGTATGAATATCGAGCCGTTAGCATTTTTTTTTTCGATGTACAAAATGGCCGACTACTCAAAACTTCTCGAAACACCTTTTTTCCAATTGGCGTGACAAATAACTTCAACAATTGTCACTCGATTTGCTTCAAATTTAAAAGTTATGTTCCTAATTGCATTTCGCAGAGAAGTACCTACGGAATTTCTGATTAGTCGAAACATTTTCATTTCATGAGCGGTATTTGAGCAGTTATAACGAAATTTTTCAGTGAAAATAAATTTTTTAAGTTCAAATACCTACAACTTTTGAATAAAACAATATTTTTCAAATTCCGTACGTACTTCTCTAGGTATTCTAATGTAGATTGAGGAAAATTTTTGTTTTTTGTTCTAGGCAAAAAATTGTGGATGCTTAATGTCACGCTGCGGAGCGCCTAAAAAAATAACAAAAGAAAATATTCGTCATAAAATTCGTTCAAAAATATTTTTACATCGAAAAAAAAATTTCTAGCAGCTTGATATTCGTACTAAATAGATTTGTAACTAATTTTATCAGTGAATCACTCTTTCAAACCAAAAAAAAGCTGTTGAATTCGCACATCCTTTTATACCCGTTACTGTGGCCTAAGGCCTTAAACTCGTCGTGAACCCTTTCTGCCAATGATCTTATGTATATATATATATATATATATATATATATATATATATATATATATATATATATATATATATATATATATATATATATATATACAGGGTGTCCTGTCATGAATGGATAATCCTGCATCTGTCGATAGGTCAGTTCATGTCCTACTATCTGCTGAAATTTCAGTTGAGTAAAAGTCCCACGGTTTTCGAGATTATGGGCTTTATGTTACTTTTTGAAAAAAAAATCATCTGCTTCTGGTTTTTCGCATGCCATTTCTACAAATGATACGAATCGACAATAAATAAGCAACTTTTTGAAGTAACTGGCACGATATGCGTAGTACATTTTTTTACACCGCAGGCTACCAAAGTCAGATGTTCGAATTGGTTTGTATGAATATTCTGCATAAGATCTTTTTTCATAAAGTTTCCTTAACATTTAAGGATAAAAAGAAGACTTTTCTAGATAAAACAAATAACCAAGAGTATTTAAAAAAAAAACTGAGTCAAAAGAGTTATTATTTGTAGAAATGGCATGAGAAAAACCAAAAGCGGATGATTTTTATCTCGAAAACTGTGGGACTTTTACTGAACTGAAATTCCAGCATATAGTAGGCCGTGATCTGACCTATCGAGAGATGCAGGATTACCCATTCATAACGGGACACTCTGTATTTAAATGTGTATATATATATATATATATATATATATATATATATATATATATATGTATATACACATAATACCAAACGTCTGCAAACTGGCCGCGATCCCTTCTGTCAATGCCTTTATATATATGTGTGTATATGCGGGTGTGTGTGTACATATATATACATATATGAGGGTGTATGTATGCGGACACTGACGGAAGGGATCGCGGCCAGTTTGCAGGCATATCACCATCCTCAACGATTTACGAATCACGACATCTTGAGCCCACGCTCACGCGGAACGGCTCCATTCGATCCTGAATTTATATCGCGTGTTTAGGTGGGAATTGGTTCTTTATGAGGGGCACGTGAGGATACTCCTCGCGCCAGCCATCAGCAGCGAAACATCGCGATCTATATACTATCTGCGTATAATATACACACACACACACACACATATATATATATATAAATCTATATAAAATATAAGAAACAAATCATATTTAATATATATATATATATATATATATATATATATATATATATATATATATATATATATATATATATATATATGATTTGTTTCTTACACCCTGTGCCTGTCCATTTATTGCTCTGCTACTGTATAAAACTGAAACGTGTTTTCCGTTCATTTAGGTTCGTTATTCTTTTGCGATTAAATGATTAGGGGATTTTTAATGAAATTTTCCATGCACTTGATCTACATCCGGAATGAGGATATGGGCAATAAGTTTTCTAGAAGTTGTGTGGAATTGCTGAAATGTGAGATTCTTGGGCTTGGCAACTTCTCGTGATTTGGCAGGAATAGATTCGAAATATGTCAGCTTAGTGTAATGTTGTGAGGTTTTAGTTCCAAGGTGTAAATTCGTTTTATCAGGTAGAAATTGTGGTAGAGATAGAATATAATAGTCAGAGCACAGATATATATATAAATTGTAGTACCTAATTATAAAATTTTATAATTATTTTGTTATAAAGTTATAGTACCTAATTTTGGGAAATTTTCCAAAAATCATACTTACCATGATAAGTCGAAATCCCTAGACTTTGGACTAAGATCACCAATCATATATAAGTAGATATATATATATATATATATATATATATATATGTGTGTGTGTGTGTGTGTGTGTGTGTGTGTGTGTGTGTGTGTGTGTGTGTAATTTTTTATATTGTAATTATAATTTTACTAACTACAATTTTACTATAATTAACTAATAATGTAACTATAATTTTTTCAATTGAGACTACTATTTTTTTTCAGAAATTTATCGAGGAACTAAAAAAGATGTGCGTACACCAAATTTCAAGACGATCGATCAAGATTCAGTATGAAAAAAGTACGGAATTAAAAACTCCTGTTTATCGATTTTTTTATACTAAATCTGGATCGATCATCTTGAAATTTGGCATGTAAACCTGTTTTGAGTTTCTTGATAAAATCTTGAGAAAAAAATAGTCGTCCTGTTAACGAAAAAATGGAGATGGTCTTGAAATCTCTTCTACCTACTTCTGCGACCTTGATGTACTTCTGATAACTTGATTGAAACGTCTGTACATCAGAAAATCAGAACAATGTGGAGCCCCATACTCACAGTTTCCCCGTACCCTGGGCAAATACGGTATACGACAGACAATATCAAATAGATCTTAATTTGAGTAAATAAACATATTCGAAATAAATTATTCCAATAATGCAATACAATAGAAATAATTTGTTTTCGGGAAAAATGTACTTAATTTAAAAAAAAATGTTCAAATACACGCAAGAATTTTTCTGTCTGTGTAGACGGAACGAAAGTCAGGTTGGACCTCAGGAAATAATAAATGAGGCATTCCACGTGAAACCTGTGGACTTTTTTCCTGACCCCTGCCAATCTTATTAATTTAAAAAAATTTAATTCCATTGTCTCTAAAAGACACCCTGATTTTTTTTACATTTTTCGAAACAACGCTTAGTCAACAAAAATAAATTTCTCCGAAAAAAAACCCGCTATTAAAAAATCTGAAGAAATTCCCAAAAATGCGTAATTATATGTAAACATTTACAAGCTATTTTTGCTGTGCTTTCTGAGCGATTAACATTTTTTAAATCCGCAAAATTCAAGAACCGCTTACTTCGGGCGGATACTTGAATATTTTTTTCCCCACAATGAATCTGTTTGACCATTTTTGAATAATCATTACGTTATTGAAAAATGGTCAAAAAAATTCGGGAATTTTTCGGATTTTTTTAACGTTAATTACTCAAAATGCACAGAAAAAATCATACTCCCACTGCGGGTGGTAGCTTGAAAATTTGTACATATATTCACGCAATTTTTGTAATTTTTTTCAGATTTTTTAATCGGGGCGTTTTTTTTCGGAGATTTTTTTTTACGAAGGGTTGATTCGAAAAATGTAAAAAAATTCAGGGTGTCTATTAGAGTCAATGGAATCAGATAAAAAAAAATTAATCGAATTGGCGGGGTCAGGGAAAAGGTCTACCGGATTTACGTGGAATACCTCATATATACTATGTACACACAGATATTACTTTTTAATTCGTACGCTATTATTAAACGTTTGCCATCAATGAACGATTTCGATAACGCGCCAGGCATTTGGGGATGTGAGATAAAAATCCGGCGGAATTTCAATCAACGTGAGGTACGCGAAAAATGCGAGTCGATAAATAAGCTTATCGATATTTCGCATAGTGCGTAACACTATGTGGCCCGAAAGTCCAAAGGTGTAGTCTCCGTCCAGATAAATTAATAATATGACTCACACCGGACAACGACAGCTTAATTTAAAGTTCTCGATAGTCCCGAAATATTCGTTGGAATTCACTCAACGTACCGATTTTTTCTTTACAATTCTCTCGACCCATAATCCATACGTATTATTTTTCAATGTTGATTACAAGCCATAGAGCAATAAAAAAAATATTTATCCCCCATGGATGAACGACATTGGTATTTTTCAATTCACTGATGTCGTGTTTTTTTTTCGGAATTTTTTCAGACCGACGATTTAGTTTTCGATCAAGATGGCAGAAATTCGGCGATCGAGGTACCGCTGATCCAGAAACAAAACGATCCGTCGATCTTCGAAAGGGTCAAGCGAGGAATCTGGGACTGGCTCGCTCCGTCGAGCCCAACAGCACCCACCGAAGAACAATCTCAAGGTAACGCGACTCAAGCTTTTGCTCCGGAATTTCGAACTTTCATTTTTTCAATATTTCATTTAATATAATGAAAATAATAATCACAGATTCGACGTCAGGTTCCTTCCCAGGGGAATCCAAAACGACGGAGTCGTCGACCCCCAGACAATCGTCGGTAACGAAGACGAAAACGACCCATAACACTGGTAATACGTACGTCCAAAATTTGAGGGATCGAAAGGCTCGCGCCAGCGGTGAAGAAAATACCATTGATAGTGGCAACACCTCAGCGGAAAATGATGTAAGTATAACCAATTTTTATATAGATGTGTACCTGTATTTATGTATGCACTGTATTTGCTTCGTATGTATGCACATACATACGAAGTTCCAGACAATTTTCAAATGCAATTTCGAATGCAGATTTTTTAACCACGAATAGGATATACGAGATATCCTATTCGGAATATATATGTATATATATATATATATATATATATATTTTATTTAACGTTATTTATATATATTTTAATTAAAGTTAATTTTAAAACACAATATTTTAATTAATTTTAATTAATTAAAAAAATTTTAAATGCAATTTCGAATGCAGATTTTTTAACCACGAATAGGATATATATATATATATATATTAGGGCGTGCGGAAAAAATCGATACTTTTTTTTCGGTTGCATCCACCAAAAAAAAAGGTGAATTAAGGTAAAAAATGGAGAATCCTCGAAGGAGAGCTCAAAAAAAAATTATTTCGAATGGCGCATTGCATTTGAATACTTTCCATAAGAATAACCCAGAAAAATATTGGGATTTCTGAATGTGGTAGTGCAACTCGTCAGAAAAAAATCACACAAAGATGTCATTAACATATTCTCATGGAGAATCGAATTTCCAACAAAAAAGTTTTTACGAAAAATTAGCTCAGAAGAACCGTTCAAGTGGAATCGCTATCTGAAATTGAATTGTTAGAAAAAAATAATTCAAAAGCCTGTAAAAATCGAATTTTTCGCTTTACGAAAAAACTTTTTGGGGTTTTTTTGAAGAGAATGTTCTGCTCTAACATACAATTTGCATGGAATCGTTCTCAAACTATTTCTCTGATACAAAAAAGAATCAAGTACAACAAGAAATATAAAAGAAACGACGTCCATCATTGATCGTGTTTCGAAAAGTTTTATTCAATGAATTTGGTTTAATAAGATAAAGTAATTTGTTTTTACATTATAATGCTTGATGATCATCGTTCCTTTTTTTTAAAGTCTGTTTGTTGCAATTAGGGTATTTCTGTCGATGATTTTGCACTGCGCCCAATAAATATTGTAGCTGCTCTTCGTTTTTTGTTAATGAACCGTTATATGCTTCTATCAAAATGACACCACGTTCGGCTACGTTATTAACGACTTTTGGATTTAAAAAAAACCTAAGCAACTCAAATAAGTGGCATTTTCCGGCCATAATTCAATATTTACTCTCAAAAAATCATGAGGTAAATAGAATTGCTGGAAAAGAAATAAGGATTCTTGAGTAACGAAATCGCTCATGTCTTTTTTCAGCAACATTTCCCAATTTTTTTTTAACACTTACTCACTCGGAAGGATTTTTGGATTTTTCTCGAGATTGCAGAGCTTGTACCATTTTTACCTTCACACTTATCGGCACAGCATTGTCGAAAAACGACAAAGCAACAATTGTCTCGTTAAAGTACCACAAGTGACTAGCTAATTTTTTCGAGGCAGCCTCCCCTACTACAGGATTCACTTCGCAATAACGAATGAAATTTTGTAGCAGTGACAGATCTTGATTTGGGGCCAAAATGGGGGGAAAACGTTGCGGTTTCCCGTTCGTGGTGCTAGTGTGAAGCTTGTAATTTTGCACTACGAGCTACCGCATGCTGCCGCCAGGTGGCAGCGTGTTCCATGGCGCGCACGTCGCTTAAATAATAAAATTTAATTTCAGACAGCGATACCACTTGAACGGTTGTTCTAAGCTAATTGTTCGTAGGAATTTTTTTGTAGGGAATTCAACTCTCTATCAGAATATCATAATGACATTTTTGTGAGATTTTTTTCTGAAGAGTTTTACTACGACGTTCAGAAGTGCCAATATTTTCCTGTGTTATTCTTATGGAAAGTATTCAAATGCAATGCGCCGTTCGAAATAATTTTTTTTGAGCTCTCCCGCGAGCGTTCCCCTTTTTTTACCTTAATTCACCTTTTTTTTGTGGATGCAGCCGAAAAAAAAATATCGATTTTTTTCCGCACACCCTAATATATATCCTATTCGTGGTTAAAAAATTCGCATTCGAAATTGCAGTTCAAAATTGTTAATTTTGAAACACAATTTTCAAACACACACATACACACACACACACATGTATATATATATATATATATATATATATATATTAGGATGGTTAAAAAAATAATAATATTTTTCCGCAGTACTCAACGGAAAATGTTGCAACGTTGTGAAAACGTAATCCATACAAAATTTGAGAGGTCTAACATTTTTTTTAGATAGTGCTCAAACAACTCAACTGGTTTTTCTTGGTCATAAAGTGGTTGATATAATTTTCACAGCCGAATTACATATATTGATTCTTAATCTACAAATACAAATTGTTTATGTTAAAAAAATATTTAAATATAAATTATGTATTGTTAAAGCAAAAATTAAATCAAGACTTACATTGGATCACGCACTAACATTTTCTGCATCGAGATTCAAAAAAATTAATACTCCGATAATCATGAAAAAAAAAACAAGAAAAGGCGTTTGAGCACTAACTAAAAAGTTGTTTAGAACCCTCAAATTTTGCACAACTTTCTTTTTCTTAACATATTTTTTTAATACGATAGATTCTTTTAAAACGATATTTTTTTAACCACCCTAATATATATATATATATATATATATATATATATATATATATATTAGTTATGAATGGTTAACATGGCATAACATTCATAACTAATATATATATATATATATATATATATATATATATATTAGTTATGAATGTTATGAATGGATAATCCTGCAACTGGCGATAGGTCAGATAATGTCCTACTATATGCTGGAATTTCAGTTTAGTGAAAGTCCCACGGTTTTCAAGATTTTGGGCTTTGTTTGGGTTTGTTTGGGTTTCGCATGATTTCGCATGATATTTCTACAAATAATATGAATCGACAATAACTAAGCAACTATTTAAGATAATTAGCACGATATGCAGAGTACATTTTTTTACACCGCAGGCTATCAAAGTCAGATGGTCGAATTCGTTTGTATGAAGGTTCTGCCTGAGATCTTTTTTTATAAAATTACTTTAAAATTCATGGAAAAAAAAATACTTTTCTAGACAAAACAAATAACCAAGTGTATTTTTTTTAAACCGGCTAAAAAAAAGTTATTATTTGTAGAAATGGCATGCGAAAAACGAAAAGCAGATCATTTGACCTATAGACAGTTGCGTTATTATTCATTCATAACAGGACAGCCTGTATATATCTATATGTGTGGATGTGTATCTATATATATATCTAGATATAATTTAATTATTAAAATATGTGGGTTATACATTAAAATGTATGTCAATAGTATTACAATAATAATATGATTATGTGTAGTTCTTTGATTCAAATACTATGATTAATAATTATATTGTATTATAGAACATGATTATATAATTATATAATAATTATAAATGATATCATTATATAGCTGTGTATATGAACCTTGTAAATATCCCAATAATGATAAATACTAAAAAAAAAAATTTAGAAAAGCATATGTCTATGCATAAATAATTTTTTAAATTACATTATTATTTTATTAAAATTATTAATACAATATTTTCGAATCAAATGTCCCGTTTCTATTTAGGAAATTATATACGTGAGATGTCCTATTAGTGCGGTGAACATCTTATTTGAAAAAAAAAAAAGAACACTTCAAAATTGACGCTTACTATAAAACAAAACACTTGTCGTTCGCAACCAAAAAATATAATCGTTTTACAGCCCTCAGAGAGAATCGAATCATTCGCTGCTGGCCAAACGGACGACGAGGATCTTGCAGGATCCGGTGAGGAAGAAGGAAGTGCCATTGACGATGATGGCTGGATCACAGAGCCCTCGCGCTCCGCTGGCCAAGCGCGTAAGTTTGGACTTTTTTTCTGTAATTTTAGTTCAATCATAATTCGGTTGATTTTTAACGTTTTCGGCAAATCTCTGTTTTCAATTGAAGTTAAAGGGGAAGATATCTTTCGATGAGGAAAAAATTGCTGATTTTTATGTTTTTTTTAAGAAAGTTTTTTCTACCAGTTTTGAGACTTGAGGTATGTTTTGTTACTACTTTCGGATGTCACATGGTATTTTTATTTACTTTTAGAAATGGTGGAAGTACGGCTCGGACAATTATCTGACGAAATTTTGCACTTTCCACCAATTTGCCTAAAAAATCGTCGGATAATTGTTATAACAAATGAACTGTGAAATATTTTTTTTTTAATCCTCAGTACTTCCATAGACAATGTATTTTTCAAGATATATTCAACATTTCAAGTGAATCGGTTGAAAATTGTCTGAGTTATGTTTTCGGCCAACTTGAAAAATGCAGTTTTGAGATAAACGCTGCACAGCCGCCATTTTGAAATTAATAGCTTCAAAAAAATTATTGTACACAGTCACTGGCATGTATGATAAACACCCATTTTTGTAATCTCGATTTATTTTGTTGTTTTTCTGAAAAAAAAATCCCAAAAAGTCTATTTCTTCGGCCTCTAGAGTGGCCTAAGGCCTTAATACTCATACGCAGAATATGAACTAAGAAAAAGTGACAAATATCGAAAATCCATGAAATGGTACGCTTTGAAACAGAAAGATTGAATTTTCCAAAAAAAAATTGGCTAATTTTTGCACCTAGAAAATACTTTTTTCCAATTTTCAAAAACATTTAGGGCCATGTTTTAGACAATAAGGTTAGAAAGATTTATACCAAATTTCATCAGAATCGGTCGATTAGTTTTTTAGCTATACGTCACACCAGTTTTGAAAATGCAGTTTAGAAGACCGTGCCATATCTCCGCCACTTCAAAGATTAATGAAAAAAATTAATATACCATGTAACAGTCGAAAGTAGTATATAGTAATTATACTAAATATAGTAACTAGTAATAAAACATACCCCAAGTCTAAAAAATGGTGAAGAAATTAAAAAAAAAAAAAATCATGAAAATCGGCAAAATTTTTCATCGCCTAAATGCACCCCCCCTCCCCCCTAAGATCCTTGGCTATCAAACTAGGCAATAAACAATCCTTATTCTTTCTAAATTTGAAATTTACGGGCACCCCTTAAGGTAGAATGAGCACGCGCTCTTGATTTCTATAGATTTTGTTCAAATTTTAACCAGACATTGTTCATAACATTATGCATGTTTGAATAAAATATCAGAACAGTCGACTATTTCGATTGGGAGATAATGGGTTTTAAAATTCCAACTTTCAACACTGGAGGGTCTGCATTCACCGAAAGTCAAGTCACATAATTTATCGTACCATTCTAATGTGTTCGTGAATTTTGAAAAAAATATATCTTCAGATAGCAAACTAGCTAAGGAAAGAGTGGAAAAAGTTTGGATTGCCAGTAAAGACAAAATAATTCTCCGTAAAAAATATTTGTTCCCTATAATAAGAAGACATATGGCAACACCGCAGAACAGTATTGTTCAATATTTCGAGAGAAAAAAATAATTATCGTGTTCCTAAAGTTAAAAACTTTTATCTTAAAAAAATATTTTCGTCATAAATATTAATATTTTATATCGTTTATGTTATCTTCATTCACAAATAAAAGCGTTGGTTAATTCATACCTAATTAAAAACTTTGTTCGATTAAAAATTACTTCGAAATAAAAATTTATAGTAACAGGGGACAAATATTTTTACGGGTAATTTTTCTGTCTACATTTCAATGCAGACCCTGCAGTGTTGAAAGTTGCAATTTTAAAAGTAATTATCTCCGAATCTGAATAGTCGACTGTTCTGAAATTTCACTCAAACATGCATAATTATATGAACAATGTCTGGTTAAAATTTCAACAAAATCTATAAAAATGAAGAAACCACCTTTTAAGGTAGATAATATATTTGATAATATAAAAGGTAAATAATATATGCCTAGGTACAATAGAATTCCACTATGAAAACGATCAACTAGCTCTATTTCGGTGCCGAAAAAATCGTCATACGATAAAGTTCAAGTTTCGGGTCACATCTATCGACTGAGTAAAATATTCGACACATGAACATAACCTGTAAAAATATTTAAGGGGCTATACCAGTGTGTACTCTGAAAACTTCGGTGATTTTCGGGAATTTTTTGGAGGAAAAGTACTCAATTAAATATTTCGGAAAATCAAGAATATATTTGGCTATATTCGACCTATATTACATAATTTTTTCATAGAAAAATATTGAGATCCAAGCGACTTATGCGCTGCCTTCGGCGGCGCCAAAAAAAAGTTCCTCCACTGCTGACATGATTCCGGCCGATTGAGTAGCCGAAACCGAAAAAGGAAAAAATGTCGTTAAACTGGAAGGTATTTCCCGTACAATGACGTAGGATTTTCGAAAAATATCAAAATCTAACAAAATGGCGTAGTTATGGAAAAAAGTCTGTCTCCTTGCCTATAAAATGGTCGTTTTTTTCAATGCGAAATCGTCAATTTTCATCCAATCGAAAATATCCTACGTCATTGTAGAGTAAATATATCCAAGAGTACTCAGTTCAAATTTCAAGTCAATCGGATAATTGCTCTTTGAGTTACAATGTCAGCAAATGTGAAAAATTTCATTTCGAAAAAAACGCGTTTAAAGATTTAACTATCGATTTTTGCAAGATAAAATGATATTGATATTCTTGAAAGTATAAACTCTCGAAAAAGGCAAAAAAATCGATTTTTTGAAAGTGTCGCTCTGGTATAGCCCCTTAAACATTTTTACAGGTTATGTTCATGTGTCGAATATTTTACTCAGCCGATAGATGTGACCCGAAACTTGAATTTTATCATGTCGCGATTTTTTTCGGCACCGAAATAGAGCTAGTTAAACGTTTTCATAGTGGACTTCTCTTGTAACTAGGTAATGCGCATATATTATTTACCTTTTATATTATCAAATATATTATCTACCTTAAAAGGTGGTTTCTTCATTTTTATAGATTTTGTTGAAATTTTAACCAGACATTGTTCATATAATTATGCATGTTTGAGTGAAATTTCAGAACAGTCGACTATTCAGATTCGGAGATAATTACTTTTAAAATTGCAACTTTCAACACTGCAGGGTCTGCATTGAAATTTAGACAGAAAAATTATCCGTAAAAATATTTGTCCCCTGTAACTATAAATTTTTATTTGGAAGTAATTTTTAATCGAACAAAGTTTTTAATTAGGTATGAATTAACCAACGCTTTTATTTGTGAACGAAGATAACATAAACAATATAAAATATTAATATTTATGACGAAAATATTTTTTTATGATAAAAGTTTTTAACTTTAGGAACACGATAATTATTTTTTTCTCTCGAAATATTGAACAATACTGTTCTGCGGTGTTGCCATATGTCTTCTTATCATAGGGAACAAATATTTTTTACGGAGAATCATTTTGTCTTTACCGAAAGTTTTTAGCAAAACGGAATAGTAAAGGCAATCCAAACTTTTTCCACTCTTTCCTTACCTAGTTTGCTATCTGAAAATATACTTTTTTTCAAAATTTATGAACACATTAGAATGGTACGATAAATTATGTGACTTGACTCTGGTATAGCCCCTTAACCCACGTTTGTGTGCATTATCTTTCGAATCTGAACAAGACTAATCAGCGATCGACGGTCGATTTTTTGCTCAGGCTTTTACAGGGTCACGCTCACCGTTCTCGAGCCCTTCGACAAGAATTACACCGACAGAAACAGCGAAGAGTTCAAAGAATTGTCGGAGAGCCTCGCCAGAGGTATCAAGGAGCTCTATCGCCAAAAGATCCCCGACTACGAACACTTTGCCAACGTCGTCAAAATCTCGTGAGTTTTCTCTCCGTGTAATTGCAATACAAATTTTTTTTTCCATTTTTTCGATGCTCTTACCATTTTTTTGTCGAACTTTTTACACCAGATTTTTTTCTTGAAGTAATTGAAAAAAAAACTAACAATATTACCCAGTACTCGAAATGTTCACTCGAAAAATTAATTTGAGACATATTTTATTTATTTATTTTTGGTCTACAGTTTTTTGGCCCTTTTTCGAACCTTGCTGCCTTCTTTACAATTGCTACCTGAGGCAATTATTAATTCATCAATTAATATTGCCCAATATTTATCTCGTTCCTCTTCAATTTTTTTTGTAATATTTTTAAATACTTCAGAATAATTTATTTGCTCATTTTGCACTACGAATCACGGCCTATTGGCTGTGCCCTTTTGCGTCGATTTCGTGACACGTACGAGCATAAATTCTTCAGGCCACTCGTCGACGACTCTTTCATGTCGGAGGTGACCCTCGACATCGGCTCGACATTCGGGGACGAGTCCGAAGTACGAAATATTCTCGAGAGGCAGTTGCAGTCTCACTCATTGGGCGGTATACAGGTTAACTTGAAGGGCTTCACGTTCCGCAATTTCCAAGGTAATCTAGTCATCCTTTCAGCCTCTCACAAATGTATACGTATAGGTGCCCGAACGATCTTTCGACACGTATTTGTCGATTTCTATAGGTACATCTGAAAATATAATCTCCCATTCTTGAGCAACGTATATTATATATTTATACAATATTTATACATTTTTTTTTATTCGTACTAATTTTATTCGTCTGAAAACATATTTACCCAATAAAAATCAATCTCTTACTCTTGACCAACGTATATTTATACATATTTATACATGTATAACATTTTTATACAATTATACAATTTTTATGCAATATTGTGTTTCAATTTGATTTTTTTATTCATAGCAATTTAATTTTTTTTATTCGTAGTGACGACGAGTGTTTAGCCATCCTTTCTAGCCGAATAATTTTTTCAATTATTTGACGTTTCGAAAATCAATCTCCTACTCTTCAGCAATGTATATTTATACGTATTTCTACATTTATAAATAAATTATACAATTATAGAATATTTATGCAATATTTTATTTCAATTTAATTTTGTTTATTCGAAGGAATTACATTTTTTTTATTCGTAGTGACGTCGACCGTTTGGCCATAATTTTTAGCTGAATTATTTTTTCAATTATTTGAAGTTTTTTGCAAGTTTGATAAAGAACGTCGGATAATTGAAAAAATATATAATCATATGTACACACACATTTTTAAAAATTTCGACAGGCTTGGAAGAAGTTGAATTATTTTTTAATTACTTGACGTTCTTTTTCTTGTTGGAAACTTCTTGGAACTTTAGAATATGTCTGTACAGATATACACACACATATTGAAAAATTCTGAGGTGGTTGAATGAGAACGTCAAAAAATGAAAAAATTATTCGGCAGAGATGGATAGCAAAGCAGTATATTTTATTACGGATAAACATATTAAATTTTTATGATAATTCCCAATACACGTGCAATATATATGAAATCCACGAAACTTGATGTGGCTGGTTCGATAAAATGAAAATCTCTCTCTCTCTCTCTCTCTCTCTCTCTATATATATATATATATATATATATATATATATATATATATATATATATATATAAACTAAAATTATTTGGGCCCCTCTAATATAATTGCGAATTAAAAAAAAAGTGCAATCTCTTTTACTTGAAGATTTACTTGAAGGCAAACAACGAATCAATAATTGATCCTTTGTTAATGTATTTTTTAAACTTTACTTCGAGTATTTAATTCGTAATTAAATTTCTCCAACTTATACTCAATTTGAATTTATTCAATACCTTCGATTTCACTCCAAATCAATTTCGATAACTAATTCGAACTGGATCCATAGACTTTTTTTACTACGCAATTATTTTGAGAAAATAAGATTATGGAGACGATCAATATTATTACCAAAGTATCCGTACGTACTTATTTTTTACTTTTTGAAATTTTTTACCCAACTTCTTAACTTTTGTATGGCGTTCTCTTTTTTTTTCGACAATAACGAGTCCAATATATTGTTGATACTACGAAAACTAACATTTCCGAATTCCTTTAATTTCTTTTGGCAGATCTTGTCCCTTGATCATTTTTTAAAATACTCGTTCTAAGATCCACAATATAAATCTACGAACCTTTTTTTGCATAAAAACAAAAGCGAGGAAATAATCATTCAAAAAAGACCCGCTGTTGCATTCCAAGAGTGCAAAGTTCATGTACATATTTTTCACTCCATGACGTAGTGTTTTTATCTACGGATAAAAAAAATTAAAATATACAAAATGAAAAATTAAATAATTAAACAATCAAATAATTAGAAATTAAAATAATGAAATCAGGCCGTGGGAGTGTGTAATGGTAAAGAAAGTATAGTTCGTTAAAATATCATAGAAACGCATGTGCACGTTCGATGTTCCGCATCAATTTTTCCTCGTCCCAAATTTACGATTGACGTTGACTTTGCCCTTTTTTTCTCCCGTTTATGTTCGTATACTTTCGTCCTTTGATCCTTTTTTTTCGTTGGAATGAAAAAAATTGATCGGATAAACCAAAGGATCTGGAACGGGGGTTGAGGAAGGCGGGCCCGAGTGCGACGAGCACAGGGAGCTCAGATGTCACGACGGCACTTGCGTACCGTTGAGTTCGCGCTGCGACAATATATATCAGTGTCCCGATCGTTCCGACGAACTCGACTGTCCGACTAACGTTCCCGTCCATGAGAACCGTAAGTACAGAAATCGCAGCTTCGATAAACACGTATACATAGACATGGACACTGGGAATTTCCGGAGATGCGTGTGTGTACCTGGTGAGTCACTGGAAATTGGACGCTCGGAGACCGAGACGTGGCTAACGGGACCGCGATAAAAAATCGCATAAAAAAATCGCAAGCGATCAATGAAAAAAAAAATCGAACGCGTTTTTCAATTAAGAATCATGATTCATTTCCGGAAATAACGCGTTCGTTATCTGTCGCGAACTAATTTCGGCTTTATTTGGTTTATTTTCCCAAGGCCATGTGAAGGTCATCTCAAGGTCATAGTAATCATAGAAAAAAACTGAGCTTACGGAAATCTTTATTGAAACGTTAGCATTTTACCAAGGTCATCCCAAGGTCATCAAGGTCATCTCAAGGTCATCTCAAGGTCATCGTAGGTCATGTTTTTTTGCGAGGTGCAAATGGCGTTCTCGTCCGAAAAGTAGCGTTGACCTTGAAATCCGGTTGAGATCTCAGACTGAGAAAAAAAACTAAGCCAACGGTAATCTTGATTGAAACGTTTACCAAGGTCATTTCAAGGTCATCATAGGTCATGTTATTTACAAGGTCCGAACAGCGTTCTTGAATGATTATTCATTTCCGGAAATAACGCGTTCGTTATCTGTCGCGAGCTAATTTCGGCTTTATTTTGTTTATTCCCCCCAAGACCATGTCAAGGTCATGCCAACGTCATGCCGAGGTCATCTCAAGGTCATAGTAACCATAGCAAACAAACTGAGCTCACGGAAGTCTTTATTGAAACGTTAACATTTCACCAAGGTCATCGTAGGTCATGTTTTTTTGAAACGGCGTTCTCGTCCGTAAAGTAAAGTTGACCTTGAAATCCGTTTGAGATCTCCGACTGAGAAAAAAAAACTAAACCAACGGAAATCTTGATTAAAACGTTTTCCAATGTCATTTCAAGGTCATGTTTTTTTACAAGGTCCAAACGGCGTTCTTGCCCGAAAAGTAAAGTTGACCTTGAAATCCGTTAAAGACCTCCGCTTGAGGAAAAAAAACTGAGCTTACGGAAATCTCTATTGAAACGTTAACATTTGACCAAGATCATCTCAAGGTCATCGTAGGTCATGTTTTTTGCGAGGTGCAAACGACGTTCTTGTTGGAAAAATAATGTTGACCTTGAAATCCGTTTGAGACCTCCGCTTGAGCAAAAAACTGAGCTTACGGAAATCTTTATTGAACCGTTAATATTTCACCAAGGTCATCTCAAGGTCATCTTAGATCGTGTTTTTTTGCGAGCTGCAAACAGCGTTCTTGTCCCAAAAGTAAAGTTGACCTTCAAATACGTTAGAGACCTCCGCTTGATAAAAAACTCAGTCGACGGAAATCTTAATCAAAACGTAAACATTTCCGTTGTCGTTTTTTTTTGTTGAAAATCAATATCTGGGGGAATTTCCGAGTGCCTAATTTCTAGTGACTTGGCTGGTGCACACGGCATGGGAACTCGGTTGCCGTACACATGACAATTTAAGAGCGAAATTTTATTTTCTGTTTTTTTATGTTTTTATTTTTGAAGACCATTTTTTTGACAGGATCCGAATCAACGATTTTTATTTCTCGCATTCTTCTTTCTCAAGACCTGTTGCATTATATTTTACTTTTTTTTCGTCAAGTTAGAACTTTTTTACGATTTTTATATGTTTGTATATTATTTCTTGAGCTTCGGTATGAGAAGACGGGAAACCTGTCAATTGACATTTTCGGACTCTTTCGGAAATTGTTTCGGAATTTTCTGCGATTTTTTGTTTTACTTGCAATTTTCATTATTCGTTGCAGTTCCTCGTTACTGGTTAGTCTTCATTATAAATGTAATTAATGAAGGAATATTGTTCACTTTTTCCCCTTATATCCGATATATTTAATTTTCTTTATAATGTCCAATGTTTTCAATTTTTTTTCGTAATATCTCGTATATTTATTTTTTTCCCCAACGTCCGTTGTATTTGAAAGAAATATGTTTTTTTTTCATTGGCCTAAAAGTGTATAATTTTTTTTGTTTCGTTTTTCTGCTGCATTGTAAGGAGTGTTTTCCCTTTTTACATGCCCACCTTATTCCATTTTAAAAGTATTAAAAACCATTTTTAACGCGGAAAAATGATCTCGTAATTATCTCAAAAACTGCGAGTATCGCTTCCGTCGGACTGGCTCGTTAAGCAGAACTAGCGCACTCACGAAGAATTGCATCGAATTCGCATTTTCATTGAACGCCAGTCGTCAAACTCACGATTCTCCAACTTCACCTCGCACTTGCACATAAATACATACATTAAAGCCAAATTTTTCAAGAAACGCTCAAATATGCACGTTGTATATAGCTGGGTTGTAAAAAAACTGCCATCTTTAATTCCTGAGTGATTATTAACTATTTCACTAGGGATAAAAAGAGAAATATTAAACTCATTGTTCTATTACTTGACATTTTTTTCGAGGAGTGACAATAACAAAAACAGCAACAATGATAAAACAATACAAAATACATCGATTTATGCCAATTTCAATAAGAAACTTTTATTTGCACACTTTTTGCTATCATTTGAAACTCACTATTTAATTTAATTTTTTAAATAACAATATTAATAATTGTAGTAATCAAATAATCAATACACTCAACTTTTATCCTGGGCTAAAAAAAATATTTTTTATTTGATTTTTTGGCAAATAAAAACAACAATAATCACAACAAAAATGGCAGTCACAATAATAATAAAAATGATAGTAAATTCAACAATTTATTTTAAATGCATTTTAGACCTATTTTTTTCCTCACTTTCGTCCACTCTCCATAGTATTGGTAGTTAGAAATTTGTTTGCAACAAATAGTGAAAATAATGATATCAAAATCAATAATAACGACAATATTAACCCTTGGTCTGCACACTTCCGCCACGAACCTCTGACTGCATATGGGGTCGATCCGATCCCAGACGTTTCTCAGATCGTTGTATTTCGACAAATATGCATTTTTTTGTGGAGACGTTTTTTGTAATCAATGATCCTTATTTTATGGGCCAAATTCTATTTCCCAAGCAAAACAAAATTAAGTGCTTAAACATGCGTTTAAAGCATGCTCCCCCACCCCTAAAGAGTAGGAGTGGGGGAGCTCTATAAGAGAAGAGATGCAATCCTCCTATAGAGAAGTTCCCCACCCCTAAAGAGTAGGAGTGGGGGAACTCTGTGGGAGTAGAGACACAACACTCTTATAGAGTAGTTCCCCCACTCCTAAAGAGTAGGAGTGGGGGAACTATATAGGGGTAGAGACATAACACTCCTATCCAGTAGTTCCCCCACTTCTAAAGAGTAGAAGTGGGGGAACTATATAGGAGTAGAGAAACAACACTCCTATCGAGTAGTTCCCCCACCCCTAAAGAGTAGGAGTGGGGGAGCTCTATAGGTGTCGAGACACAACACTCCTATAAAGTACTTCCCCCACTCCTAAAGAGTAGGAGTGGGGCACCATTCGAGAGCCGCACTGCGACCGAATGGATTGCCCCGTTTTGCGATACAGTCAGTTGAAAAAATTGGTGTCAAAATGACCCAGTGTGCAGTCGAAGGGTTAATAACCACACCCATGTATAATAATCCTTCATCAAAGTTTATTTTTTCCGCACGCTCGTAATTCATTTCGCTTTGCCTTCGCCACTTTCTTTCATTCTCACTATCAATTGTAATATATGTATATGTATATATATATATATATATCTATCTTTATGTTTTTTTCGTTAAATTCGATTCTCGTCGCCATTGTGACACGGCATTTTGTTTGAATTGTTTTTCTCCCACTCGTCCTCCCTTCTGCTCTGTCGATAATGGAAAAAAACCAACAAAAAACGGATGAACGAACGAAAAAAAAAGAATCGCCGTACGGAGAGAGCGATGAGGAGGAAACGATCGGTCCGGAGTACACCTTGAGCCCAACGGACCCCATAGAAGTCGATTCCGTCGAGACTGCAGCGGGTCCGCTTAGTACCGAGGCGCCCTTGGGGCCGCGGCCCACGAGCTCCGAGTGCCGTGGCGACGATTATCCCGTCGCTTGCACCGACAAGAGTCGGTCCATTTGCTCGTTGCAAAAATGCGACGGTATTCAAGATTGCGACGACGGGGCTGACGAGGAAGGATGCCCTCCTCTAGGTAGGCCTGTTCACCTGGGTTCCCCACTCCCTTTTCCGACCATTTTGAATTTTATTTACTTCTCGTGATTTTCATGATTTTTTTTTTTAAAGAATAGATTTTTTCACCATTTTTTAGACTCAGGGTATGTTTCATTCCTACTTTGGCCTGTGACATGATATTTTTCAAAATCCATTGAGCTTTGATAATGACGGTGGTATGGCACGATCTTCTAAATGGGTTGCGGTGGATGTTGTCAGACGGCGTGACACGTAGCGTCGGCGGGATTAATCTGACAAAAACCAACGAAGATTTTTCTTTCGTTAACACTCATACGCAAAATATGAACCAAGAAAAAGTGAGAAATGTTGAAAATCGATTAAATGGTACGCTTTGAAACAAAAAGATTGAATTTACCAAAAAAAAATAGCTTCGTTTTGCACTGAAATGAATAATTTTTGTTACTTTCAAAATAAATTTAGGTTCATGCTTCGGACAATAAAGTTAGAATGATTTTTACCAAATTTCATCAGAATCGGTCGATTAGTTTTTCAGGTATGCGTCACGCCAGTTTTGAAAATGGAGTTTAGAAGACCGTGCCATACGTCGGCAAGTTTTTAAGATAAATCAAAACAAAAAATACCATGGAACAGCCAAAAGTAGTAGTAAAACATACCCCAAGTCTCAAAAACGGCGAATAAAATCATTCATTTAAAAAAAAATTACGAAAATCTGCAAAAAAATTTCCTCGCGAAAGGTATCTGCCCCCTTAACAAGGTGGAATCGGTGCAGGCAGCAACGGCTGACTTAAAATTCCTCTCTATGTTGAATATCTTCGGCTTCTGTACAGTTCAAATTTGCACGATCCGCAAGCTCGCATGTCTTCGCGCTTGGAATGCAATTACTTATTAGTCGAGCGAACGCCACGCTCGAAATTCGCTTTGTGCTGACCATACGTCAGTTTTCTTCTTAGGGCAAAATGTACTCGCTTGTGGGAATATTTTTTTTTACTCTTCGGGCGAAATTGTAATTGGGGAACTATGTATGATAAAACCTGTAAAAAGCTGTCTGGTTTATGTTTGACTTTTTCAGCGGCTGTGCTCGTGTTCTGGGAGCAAAAGTCTCTGTAATTTATCTAACTTTTCGTCGTATCGAAATGCATGTTTTTAAGGGTCTGGCGCGGAGATTTTCCGACCGAGAAAAATATGATATTCGATGGTTGTTCAAGTCCCGTTCGAAAAAAAATATAGCGAATTTTCGTCATGAGTATTACTTGCCAGAAAAAATGGAGCATTCCGAAACAAAGTCAAAATTCCATTATCAGTTTGGCAGAATGAAGATAATTGAATTCCGAATACGAAACACTGGCAAACACTTTTTTTCAGTGGCATTAAGTTCCATTGATTAATTTTAGGCATGTAGAAGATCAACATAACCTCAAAAATTTTAAAACCCAGTTTTCTCATAGATTGTTAAGTTTTTTTATTAAAACAAAAGCATCAGACTCTGTGAAATTTACTGATGCAGAGCTTGACGATTTTATTGGGCCCTAAATATTATTCGTCTCTGAGAAATGTCGGTTAAAAAATGTTAGCTATCTCTCTCGCACTTACATGTCACGTGGTGAGTCTTCTACTCCGCCTTAAAATGCATCTCGGATAATTTTTTTTCGATAGATGGATGCTCGATAAAAGTTTTTCAGGGGTGCTTCGTTTTCAAATATAAATTCCCTTTATTCTGCAGTTCTGCCAAAATCAGATTTTTTTTTCTGGAATGCTCATTTTTTTTGGAACATACTACTCATTCCAAAAATACGTAATATTTTTTTTGCGAGAAAGACTTTACAGACTAAGTAAAATCATATTTGTCTCAGTCACAAAATCAGCATGCAAGACCCTTAAAAACGATATGACTACCTTATAATTGTCCCCCTATATATATATATATATTAGGGTGATTCGTTTTAGGGCAACTTTTTTTTTACCCATCGTGCCCGAAAACCTTTAGTTGATACCCAAAAATGAACTTTCGTGAAAGGGGGGTGGTGTCAAAAAATATTTAGAGGTCGCGAATCAAAATTGAAGGTTTCCCATTTGATTAACATTGAAAAAAATGATTTTCTCATTATTAGTGTTACCATTCCGCGAATTTTGATATCGCGATATTTTCCAAGTCGGTTCTCATAGGAAATATGATACTCCACAATAAAGTTCATTGAGCCATGGCCGTAAATTCAACCGTTTCAGCGGCATCATTATTTCCAGTGAATATTGTGCGAAAATATCTATTCAAACGGCTGTAACGCCTAAGCTATTAGATATATCGAAAAAAAATTCAGATGAGAACTTTGTAGAGAAAGTAATTTTCTACAAAAAAGTCTCATAAGCCGAGCCCGAAAATTCAACTCTTTCTCAGCTATAGGTGGATGAAGTAAAATAAATAGATTTTTTTTGTATAAAAAAATCTATTTATAAATAGATAATATAGTAATAGAAATATAGTAAATATAGATAATAGAAATATACTAAAATAAATAGATTTTTTTTAAACAAAAAAAAATCTATTTTACTTCATCCACCTATAGCTGAGAAAGAGTTGAATTTACGAGCTCGGCTTATAAGACTTTTTTGTAGAAAATTACTTTCTCTACATAGTTCTCATTCGAATTTTTTTCGATATATCTAATAGCTTAGGCGTTACAGCCGTTTGAATAGACATTTTCATACAATATTCACTTGAAATAATGATACCGCTGAAACGGTTGAATTTACGGACATGGCTCAACGAACTTCATTGTAAAGTATCATATTTCCTATGAGAACCCACTTGGAAAATATCGCGATATCAAAATTCGCGGAATGGTAACACTAATAATGAGAAAAACATTTTTTTCAATATTAATCAAATGGGACAACTTCAATTTTGATTCGCGACCTCTAAACATTTTTTGACAACACCCCCCTTTCACGAAACTTCGTTTTTGGGTACCAACTAAAGGTTTTCGGGCACCATGGGTCAAAAAAAAAGTTACCCTGAAACGAATCACCCTAATATATATATAAACTAAATTTGATTAATACTCGTTCTCCCTAGTCTCCAGCCTAAACTCACAGATTCAACGAACCCAAACGAACTCAAATGAACTCAGATAAACCTAACCTAGTTTCGACTAACAGAGTGGTTCAGGTGTTAATGGCAGCCCATATACGTGTATATTATGTATATTAGAGTGATGGAAAAGAAACTCCTTTGGGGGCATAACAAACATTGTTAGTATTAAGTTTAAAAAATCGCAAAAGTTCAATTGTTGCTCAGTTTTTAAAGGTAGTGCAAGCTATTTTCCGGTATTTTCTTATTTTGTGTCGAAGATAACGGTTTTTACGTCTTCATAAAAATTCAGTCATTTTTTTCCATCACTCTAATATATATATATATATATATATATATATATATATATATATATATATATATCAAATTTTGAATAAAAAATGGACTACAAATTGCTGATATCCCTCATCATCGACATATCTGTGTGTGTGTCTAATTATATGTATATATCGATCATCAGGGATGTTTTATCCATCAATTTTCACCCCAATCTTTTTTTTATCAGGTGGAAATTAATACCAGCAATGTGTTTTTTAATCATGTAACGTATTCTCATTTCTTGTGTGATTCAACTAACTTGAATTTCCTCAATGATCTGTATATTGTTGTTTTGATAAGCAATCAGACGATTGATTCCATCCATATAATATTTCTCGGTTAAGGAGGTTGGAGCGTTAGCCACAAGCCAAGATTTAAAAAAAAAAACTAAAAATCCATGTTATTGTCTATACTAAACTGAGTCTTTACGATTTTTTTAAATTTCTTCACCGCAAAACGCCAGAGGTAAAACATAGATTAATGTATTGTTTTCGTATGAAAAAGTGATTTACTCATAACATTAATTACCACATCGATTTAGTATGAATATCAAGCTGTAAGAAAATTTTTTTTCTTTCCCCGTACAAAATGGCCGACTACTCGGAACTTCTCGAAACAGCTTTTTTCAAACTTTTCATTTTATGAGCAGTTTATGAGCAGTTATAACGAAATTTTTGACGGAAAATTCATTTCTTAAGTTCAAATACCTACAACTTTTGAATAAAACGAAAATTTTCAAATTCCGTACGTACTTCTCTAGGCATTCTAATGTAGATTGACGATAATTTTTGTTTTTCGTTGTAGGTAAAAAAATGTGGATGCTAAATGTCCCGCCGCGGAGCGCCTAAAAAAAAGATAACAAAAGAAAATATTAGTAGTCGAGCATTTTGTACATCGAAAAAAAAAATATATATTTTCTAAGAGCTTGATATTCATACTAAATAGACGTTTAATTAATTTTATGATCGAACCACTTTTTCATACGAAAAAAATTGTTAAATTCGCACATGATTTTATACCCGTTACTGTGGCCTTAAGCTTGGACGCAAATAAGTTTTTCGTTACCAATTATTGTCTGTTTGAATATTATGAACGAGTCGGTAACTAATTTTGGGAAATTATCCAAAATTCATACGTACCCCCTTAAGGCTTTGCATCGACCTTTCTAACACCCTGCATCAACTCGTATGCATTATTTCGAGGTTCGTTAAAAAGAATAATTCATAAACCATCATTTGACGCAACTGGAGCGCTCCAACCCCCTTAAACTCCGGCAAGACGCTGTGAAATTATACCTCCGATCGGGGAATATCGAATCGTTCTTGCGAAAAAATAAAGGGCAGTTTTCTGATCATGTTTCACAGACCCAACATACGAAGGTGTGTATTCTCGTCGCGTCTTGTCAGAGTTGACGATTCGAACGAACGGTCGGATTGTTCGATTATTTCGGGTGTACGAGAAGGATGCGAAAGTGGAAATGAATAATAAATGTGTTTTGATGGCAGGCTGCGAAGGCGGTGAATTCATGTGCGACGTGTCCCGATGCATCCACGATTCTCAACGTTGCGACTTCAAAGTCGACTGCGACGACGAAAGTGACGAGCAGGGCTGCACCTATCCGGGTAAGTCTTTCCCACTGGTTATTATTATTTTGTAGCATGATAACGAATTATTCGTACAAGTTGGTCGTGTGTAATTTCCAACGGAGTATAATTCAGGGGGTCGAAAAAAATGGTCATGTGACGAACTTGATGTGTGGGCGATGGCTCAAGAGCAAACTTTATTGCCTTCCTCGTTTTTTGAATATTTTTAGGATTTTTATAAAAGTTCGAGTATTTCAGAAAAATCGTATTAATTTCTGAAAAAGCAACATTTGAACATATGTGGTAATAAGTCCATTCAAGCTTGGATCAATTGATTATATATATGTATATATATATATATATATATATATATATATATATAATATTTAATTGATTTCTAGCTTCTTTGTACAGCTTAAAATATATTCATCGAAATACGAGAAACATTCGCATCAATAAAATAGTCTTAACCAACGATAAAGACTACTTTCTTAAGCGAAATATTTCTTGTAGAACAGTTTGAAATTTTTAATTTCCTCAAAATTTTCTTCAAAATTTCCTTCTCCAAGTTTCATTCAATATCTTTATTTTTTTTTTAATTTCTTCAAATTTAATTAAATTTTTCTAATGTTCTTAATTATTTAATTTATTTATAGCTTCTTTGTACAGTTCAAAATTGATTAATCGGAATAGCAGGAAGATTTTGGGGAATAAAATAGTCTCAATAATGTTTAATGATCTTAAAAATGATCCAGACAATTATCTTCTGCAAAATCTTTCTTGTAGAAAATTTATCTAATTTTCTCCAAATTTCTTTAATGGTCTTTAAAGTTCTTTGATATTCTTCAAATTTTTCGAATTTGTGTAAACATTTTCTTCAAATTTCTTTAAATTACTTTATGTTTCTTTCAATTTCATGAATAAAAAGAAATGTACTTAAACTAATTCTTGGTATAATTAAAAATGTATTCATCGAAATACTAGAAACATTCCGATTAATAGAATAGTCTTAGTTAATCATTTTGAATGATCTCAAAAAGGATCGAGACAATTTTCTTGAGCGAAATCTTTTTTGTGTGCTGATAAATAGATTTTTAAGTTTACAATGAAAGGCAGGAAATTAATTTGTTCACTTATAATATATACGATGATACATTTAAGAGGGGTGGACAATTTTTTTCGTCGAACAATTTATTTTTCAGTTTTTTACCATTGAAATTGTACGTCGAGCACTCGCAGTATTTACGAATTTCGCATTACCGAGCGTAAGTCTTTAAAATTTCCTTCTGATCGACCATCGATAACAACGGAGCGCTTGTTGCCTCGTGTTGTATAGGTAGAAAAAGCTTTACTGGCAGTCGGTAAGGAAAGTACCCTCGACTGTGGGGAAATACGAATTCCTTCTGGCTAGTTCTTGCATATTTCTACTTTACCTCCGATGAAATGGAATTTCTCAGACAGTTCGTCCGTTTACCGACTGTGGTAAAACGCAAATGCGCGTGCAAACTTGGGAAGCTTACTTGAAACTCCTTGTTTGTTCGTTCCTTGGCAACTTCTTTCACTCTGTTAACAAATTTTAGATCAAACATGTCTACTATTATGTAATACCCTATGCTGTATTGTTGAAAAGGTAAGTGATGTGTTTTTCGTGGATTTTGTCTTATAAAAAGGCCTGAACATTTTTATGAAACGGCTTTGACATTATTAGTCAAAGAAACCGTTAAACAAAATATGATAATTCTTCGTCAGTAAGAAAAACCGTAACGAATAATTTGACAGTTCTTTGATACTCAAAGAAACCGTAAAAAAAAATTTATTTCTTCGACAGTCGAACCAAAAACCATCATTAAGAATTGACAATTCTTAGGTACAACGAAAAACCGTAAAACGTTGTTCAATCTGTTTAAAAAACGGATAAATCCTCATTAAAGATGGCAATACCCTATGGTGTATCGTTGAAAAAGTAGGTGATTTTTACCAAACGGCTCTGACAGTGTTAGTCAAAGAAACCGATAAACAAAATACGATAATACTTCGTCAGTGAAAAAAACCGTGACGAATAATTTGACAGTTCTTTGACAGTCGAAGAAAACGTAAAAAAAAATTATAATTCTCCGTCAGTCGAACCAAAACCACCACTGAAAATTGACAATTCTTAGGTACAAAAAAACGGCAAAAAATTTGTTTGATCTTGATTAAGGGGAGATATACACCTAGGAGCCAGGAAGAAAGGTCTTTTATGTGAATTTTCTCAAGGAAAACTATTTGAAATTTCGAATTAGGGTTTTAATTATCTAAAAGTGTATACATTCAAAAACATGTTTTATTTTCTTTATTTAAAAATATCAAAAATATACAACGATATTGTATAATCCTTGGAGCGTCGTCAAAAAATCTGCGTATACGGTACCCACTGGCGTTTCTTCAAAAATCATCTGAAATAAAAAACGAAAAAGATTATTAAATTAGATACTATAATCTAGTACTTGTCATAGCCGATTTTGAAAATGTCGATTTATGACAAAATGGCGGACGTTTGAACATAAATAGTGATTTTTGGACCAAAAATTAGTTATTATTTTGCCTATATAACAAAAACTAAGTAACGGAAAAAAATTCCTATGACAAGTACTAGATAATGGTGTATAGAATAACCACAAAGAACCTCAAGGCAATCGGTTCATTGGTTTTCGATAAATTTTGGGTACCGATTTGAAAAACGTGATTTTGAGAAAAACGCGTTTGAAAATTTGGGAATGAACAAATCATGAAATTTGTCAACTTACATGGAATCATCGATACCAGGCCCATAGTGCAGGTCTTCTACGGTCCACGGAATGTTCACAGCGTCTAAATTCTCGACCTCGACCATCTACCGGCGTAAAAATTCTGATGGGGCCCGATCAGGTTGCCTGACTGCCCTGGTGGGGCACTGATAAGGCAGCCTGAAAGGGCCCTACTAGGAAATGTAACGTTGTGTCACATATGGGCCACACACACACACACACACACACACACACACACACACACACACACACATACATACATACATACATACATACATACATACATACATACATACATACATACATACATACATACATACATACATACATACATACATACATACATACATACATACATACATACATACATACATACATACATACATACATACATACATACATACATACATACATACATACATACATACATATATATATATATATATATATATATATATATATATATATATATATATATATATATATATATATATATATATATATATATATATATATAATTCCTCTCCCTCTCTCTCTACGCCTTACAAAGCTGCTGAAATCTTCTAACACGCATCCGAGTAGCATAACTTTTTTTGTCGTGACAGTCCTTAGCACCTTTTCTTTAAATAGAATTCAGGAATGCATCGAAACTCCGAAGCTACGATGCTGTAAAATCGAAGTTTCCATGTGGGAAATAAGAGGTTACGTGCATCTATCGACTGCTGAGGCAGTTATAGGGCAAGCCTATTTATGGCCTCATCAGGGAAAGCCATAGTAGGGCTTATGAGGGCAAGCCTTCGTAGGGCCCTATCGGGGAAAGCGATAGGGCCCCATTGGGGACAGCCTTTGTAAGGCCCTATCATGGAAAGCCTTAGTACGGCCTATCAGGGCAAGCCTTGGTAGGGCCCTATCGGGGAACGTCTTAGTAGGATCTTATCAGGGACGGCCTTAGTAGGGCCATTTTAGTATAGCCTGATTTAGGGCCTAAATACTTCCGGCCCGATCGGGGCCGGATCAGGATGTCCGTAATAGGTGTTACCCGTGTCACACCCCGATCGGGGCCTGATTCTGGTCAGGTTAACCCTAAGAAATTTCTATTCGGGTAGGTGTATATGTCTCCTCAAAAACGGACAAATCCTCATTAAAGATGGTCCAAACACTTTGGCATCTTCTTGTCACAATTTGCACCTGTCACAAAGTCCGCGTTTTTTCCCGACTATCCCATCATTCTCACTCTCTCTCTCTCTCTCTCTCTCTCTCTCTCTCTCTCTCTCTCTCTCTCTCTCTCTCTCCCTGTCTTCCATTTGACGCGTCAAAACTTTTCGTTCGAAGATAAGACAATTCCGCCTTGCCCGGTCAAGAATTTCGCCAGCTTTCTCCATCGAGGAAGAGCGCATAACTTCGTTCCTTCGTTCGCGCAAAAATAGGGTTGCGCGGGCTGAAGAACACGAAGCTGTGGGCTCGTATGGGAAGGAAAAAAGGAAGAAGCTTCATGACGAAGGGACTAGAAGCGACGACGGCGGAGCAATGCAAGCGAGACGAAGCGATGAATATTCATCGCTCGAGAGCTTTTTTTCCATCCTCGTTTTGCCCTCTCCGCATCGTCGTCGTCGTCGTCGTCGTCGTCGTCGTTGTCGCCATCAATGTTCCTCGTCACCCTTTCCTTCCTCATCGCACCGGGCTTCTTTCTCTCCAGCCCACAAAACTCATCCGATCTTGCCATTGAGCTTCAAGCTCGTCGAGGATCACTCGTAGTCAACAATGCGGAAGCCTCGAAGTCGTCCAATCTGGATACCGACCCGCCTTCCTCCCATTTTTTTCTGTCCTTCGTCTTGCTCACTCGTGCATTCTCTTCGTATTCATCACCCACGTGGTTTTTTTTTTTCAAAATTTAAAAAAATCCGAAACCAAGGAAGAATCTCTCTGTCTCGCACACAAAAATTAGTTCTATGAAAAGCTAGGTCTCAAAAATGGTGAAAAAATCATGAAATTTAGCAGATTTTGTTTTCTTCCCCCTTAAGGGGAGATATACACAGAGGAGCCGGACAAAAGGTCACTTTTGTGAATATTTTTCAAGGAAAACTATTTGAAATTTCGCATTGGGGTTTTAATTATCGAAAAGTATATACATTCAAAAATATGTTTAATTTTCTTTATTTAAAAATATCAAAAATATACAAGGATATTATCCTGTCTAAATTTCAATGCAGTCCCTGCAGTGTTGAAAGTTGCAATTTTAAAACGCATTATCTTCCAATCTTAATGGTCGACTGTTCTGAAATTTAACTCAAACATGCGTAATGATATGAACAATGTCTGGTTAAAATTTGAACAAAATCTATAGAAATCAAGGTTGCGCGCTCGTACTACCTTAAGACCTGATGTTTCACCCGACAAGATGACGGTTAAATTTTAAACTCGTTTTTTTTTCTTATTTCTTACGTTCCACTATAATTTAACTTGTATTTTTCACTCTCCATCTCTTTTCCAATTGATCGGAAGACAGATCGCATCGACGGAGTACAAAATTGTGCTGGTTCGTAACACGACTATCCAAATCGTCCCGGAACACCCAAAAACAAATATTTTCTCGACAATCCACATTCCTCTGCTATTATTTGGCTACGAATATTCGATTTTGCGCTAGAAGGTTCGTAATATGCGTGAAAAATATTGGCGTTGATTACCGCGTGCAAGCAGGTCGAGAATAATTCTATTCTCGACCAACGAATAATTCTATTTTGTTTTCCTTTTTCTCACCATCAAATAATTATCTTCTTTAGAGACAAAAAAAATTCGCGAAAGCTGCGAACGGTCAAAAAATATTTCGAGATCTCTCAAGCCTGCCAAATTTTCACAAAATAATCGATTTTTTTTTCGTCTATTTCTCACTCATGAATTTTACGCTTGATAATTTTTAATTTTTCTTAAAGCGACTGCTAAATAATCATTGGCCGGCTAGAGCTTTCGCGAGGTTCATGTAAAATTATAAAGCATAAAATTCATGGGTGAGGAGTGGACGAAAAAAAGGTCGATTTT
This sequence comes from Ophion ellenae, assembly GCA_963210295.1. NCBI lineage: Eukaryota > Metazoa > Arthropoda > Insecta > Hymenoptera > Ichneumonidae > Ophion > Ophion ellenae. Next base: position 8,291,894 of record OY723387.1, on the reverse strand, counting down.
ATAATGAAAGTTTTAATTTTTGGGAAGCTTGAGCGACCTCTAAATATTTTTTGACCCCTCGCAGCTTCGGCGACAATTTTTTTATTTCTTTAAAGATGATAACGGGATGATGAGAAAGAGTGAAAAAAATTGAGCTCAAATTTGTGCCACTCCAATCTAAACTCATATGTTATTCAGTATGTGAGCACATGTCAAGCCCCGGTCACGAGGAACAACAACTGCATCGTTTATCTACGTTGCCCTCTTTTCCGTAGTTTGTTCGGTTGTACTTCGTTATATCCGGCATTTCACATAATGCCTTTCGACGAGGACAATTATGAGTAGTCGGGCAGTAGAAACGGGGATGCAGAAAGGACTGGAAGCAAAGGAACAATGACAAAGAGGGAAGGCGTGGAAGACAGGGGGTGGAAGAATAAGAGAAAGAGGGTGGAAAAGGGTGCAAGAGAGAGAGAGAGAAAGAGAAAGAAGCATTAAAGGAGGTTGGTAGGTAACCGCACGCTAGGCACTGCCACGACAAACGTCAAAACCACTGTCTTCGAACATTATTCAGATAAGCCAGTTGGATGGTCATAACACAGCGAATTAAGTTAGGCGATGGGGCAGAAATAGAAAGGGGTAGTGGAGGGAGGAAAGCAGTGGATTACTCGTAAATTATATACATAGCTCCAACGCAATGTGCATGTTGAACGGATACCAGCCCTCTCGTCTACAATACAAATTCATACGATATCTATCCCAAAGGAAATCTGACGTACTGCCAATTATCGTCACTAAGGGTTCTTTTTCTGTCTGGCAAATCAGGAAGGCTACAGAAGATCGGACAACCGAGAGAAATTAATTGGTTGATCAACTGTGACAAGTGCAATTATTTTTTTAGCAACTATGTATTTTTACTTATTGCTGGCGAAATATTTATCGGATTTGAAGGATGCGCTTGGCGCTCAAAAACAAAGAATTTGAATATTTTTTTCTGATGACGGTATTAGGATGATGAGTCAGGGATTTTACGGACGGTTGATACATAGTCGAGTTTGAGTTTTTTATCATCTGAAGAATATTGATAAATAATAAAGTTTAACTATTTGAACTAAGCATCGAGGTTGATGTATGGTAAATCGGTATAGGTGGTTCTGGTAATTAGGGTCAACTGAAATCAGAAATGAAAGAATGTGCTTTTAGTACAGTAGTAAAATGCTCGTATGACCGGACACTTCAGTCGATCTATGTACACTAAATAGTGTATTGAGGCATTCCAAATACACAATTTACCATAGCAGCGGAAAATAAAAAATATCTATGAGCATTTTCTATCGTAACTCACTTGCATGTAGTGATAAAGCACCAAATTTCACAAGAAAAAATGTTTTCACTTTCAAGTGAGAACATTTTTTCCTGTGAACATGCCAGTGAATTAGTGCGATTGATGAGTTAGTGAGTTTGTTAGTTAGTGAGTTAGTTGGTTGGTTAGTTAGATAGTTGGTTAATTGGTTAATTGGGTAGTTGGTTAGTTGGTTAGTTGGTTAGTTGGTTAGTTGGTTAGTTGGTTAGTTGGTTAGTTGGTTGGTTGGTTAGTTGGTTAGTTGGTTAGTTGGTTAGTTGGTTAGTCGGTTAGTTGGTTAGTCGGTTAGTTGGTTAGTCGGTTAGTTGGTTAGTTGGTTAGTTGGTTAGTTGGTTAGTTGGTTAGTTGGTTAGTTGGTTAGTTGGTTAGTTGGTTAATTGGTTAGTTGGTTAGTTGGTTAGTTGGTTAGTTGGTTAGTTGGTTAGTTGGTTAGTTGGTTAGTTGGTTAGTTGGTTAGTTGGTTAGTTGGTTAGTTGGTTAGTTGGTTAGTTGGTTAGTTGGTTAGTTGGTTAGTTGGTTGGTTGGTTGGTTGGTTGGTTGGTTGGTTGGTTGGTTGGTTGGTTGGTTGGTTGGTTGGTTGGTTGGTTAGTTGGTTAGTTAGTTGGTTAGTTAGTTAGTTAGTTAGTTAGTTAGTTAGTTAGTTAGTTAGTTAGTTAGTTAGTTAGTTAGTTAGTTAGTTAGTTAGTTAGTTAGTTAGTTAGTTAGTTAGTTAGTTAGTTAGTTAGTTAGTTAGTTAGTTAGTTAGTTAGTTAGTTAGTTAGTTAGTTAGTTAGTTAGTTAGTTAGTTAGTTAGTTAGTTAGTTAGTTAGTTAGTTAGTTAGTTAGTTAGTTAGTTAGTTAGTTAGTTAGTTAGTTAGTTAGTTAGTTAGTTAGTTAGTTAGTTAGTTAGTTAGTTAGTTAGTTAGTTAGTTAGTTAGTTAGTTAGTTAGTTAGTTAGTTAGTTAGTTAGTTAGTTAGTTAGTTAGTTAGTTAGTTAGTTAGTTAGTTAGTTAGTTAGTTAGTTAGTTAGTTAGTTAGTTAGTTAGTTAGTTAGTTAGTTAGTTAGTTAGTTAGTTAGTTAGTTAGTTAGTTAGTTAGTTAGTTAGTTAGTTAGTTAGTTAGTTAGTTAGTTAGTTAGTTAGTTAGTTAGTTAGTTAGTTAGTTAGTTAGTTAGTTAGTTAGTTAGTTAGTTAGTTAGTTAGTTAGTTAGTTAGTTAGTTAGTTAGTTAGTTAGTTAGTTAGTTAGTTAGTTAGTTAGTTAGTTAGTTAGTTAGTTAGTTAGTTAGTTAGTTAGTTAGTTAGTTAGTTAGTTAGTTAGTCATCAAACCGTCATCGAGGGACAAGTTCTGACGGGGTGCGGATAGGGTGAGACGGTGTTTCAAAAAATAACATACTATCCAAATCTGAAAAGTTTCATGTTAGTACTTTTTCGTTTAGTAAAGTTAAGGGGCTACGTGGCGTTCGAAGCCAAAAAAAGCAATATTCTCTATTTAAAAAAAATATATATAATATATACATTATTTTATTCAAAATGTTAAGCACATAAAAGAGCGACATTTCAACAATGTTTAAAAAAAAATCATCGAAAAATTTGAGAAATTCAGTAGGTGGGACCAGTTTTTGAGAAATCGTCTCCACCGACTTCAAAAATAGTGTTTTGAGAAAAATGCGATATACCTGCGTCGCTCCGAAACGGTCTTTCCCAACGGGGGGAATTCCCAAAGGCTCTCTCTCTCTCCTGGACTTTGACTTCGATTGACCTAAAACTTTGGGAAAATATTCTAGACATATTGTACTATTAGATAATGAAATAGAAAATGAATTTTTTTAAATTTTCATACCCACGTAACCCCTGAAGGTCAATGTGATTTCCATTGAAATTTTCGTAAGTAAATACTCAATCTATGTATACTTATAATAAAGACGTAAGGGACGAAAAGCCAGTATGTTTAGATTATAAATTTTTAAAAATAACCAAGATGAATTATCAAAAACCGTAGACCAGGTAGTCAAAATAACTATTTCAACTGGTAAATCGCGGGCGAAGCCGCGGGCCCAGGCTAGTTAGTAATAAAACATACCCCAAATCTAAAAATAGGTGAAGAAATTAAAAAAAAAAAATCATGAAAATCAGCAATTTTTTTCCTAGCCTAAAGGTATCTCGCCCCTTAAGGTAGTTCTGTAGGTACACGTGTATGAGCCAAAAGTTTCGGTCGAAGCGTATAGTAAAATACAATGCCTATACGATGCTGTTGGTTGTAAATTTTTGATAGAGCTCGTACCCTCTATATGTACCACACATTCGCACCTCATGCATGGATAGGTCTCATGCTCGTATAGAGAGCGGCGCTTTAATCGTGGCAACAGCGCGATTTTCCTGCAGTCATAGCGTTGAGCTTCCTACGATCCGTCTTTCGCGAAATATTTTATTTGAATAAAAAAAGGCGTGAAAATGTCAACCCAAATGCGATACAAAGGAAAGTTTACAAGAAAAAAGGCGCTTGCTGAAAGACTGAAAGCTGTGACAGCCATGTGTCAAGCAAATGCGGCTAAACGCGATGAGAATAACCATAACCTCAACGATCAGCAACAAAAATTCGCTGTCGAAGGACGTCGGATCGTGGATTTACAACATCCTGCCGACAGCTTAAATTGTATTCGCTGTAACAAAGCCAAATACATGCATAAATTGAACCAATTAAATTTGTTTGAAGAATAAATTTATTTCACATCAGTCTCAGAATTACTAGAACTCGGGGAAAAAAAAACACGCTTCGAGTTCCCAGACCACGCGCCGATCAGCTGGCTGCCGCGTACGCTGTTGCCATTCCGTTACAGATGGTTGGGCCGAGTTTGGTGTGGAATAAAATTACCACTTTTCATAAGTCGATATCTCCGAAACTAAACGGTCAAAGTTTGTCATTTCTTTTTAAATCAATCCCACCATAGTACCGCTTACACGAGTGTTTTTATTTTGAAATCCTAAGATCCGTTTAGAACCTATATCGAGAAATGCGAGCAAACTCCTATCGGTTTACGTGTTAGGTATAGGGATCGCGTACAAAAATACCCATATTCAATTGCATTTATCTCATGAACTAAACGGTGAATCGAATTGAATTTTTAGGCATCAGTCCATGAAGGTCATATCTACACCATACTTAGATTTCAGCCAATTCCTACGATTCGACCAAAAGTACAGAACTACCTTAAGGCGTTACCCCCACTTGTAGCGCAAAAAAGGCCTTTTTCGTGAATTTTTTTAAAGAAAACTACAAAACTTTTTTAATCGATCAATATACCATCTTAAAGAACACATCTTGAAGAACTTTCAGTAATTTTTTTATTGAAAAATATTACATTGTTTAGTGGCAAATGGCCGTCAATGAAATAATGTTTTTATATACACGGTTTGCGGTGACCAACATTGCGGCGAAGTGGATCATCTGAAAAAAAAATGCGAATGGATTTAGTCAAATATAAGTATAAACTAGTCTTTAATCGAAGGATTTTAAAAAATATTCATTTTCCACAAAATGGCGGACAGTCAAAGTTAATGGTTCGATTTTAACGAAAAAAAACGGCCTTTTTTGGCTATAAAACGGCCATTGTTTTCGAAAAAAAAAATCGACTTGAAATTTTCAGGACATATTCTCAGATACTTATACTTCAAAAAAATGCAATAAAAAAAAATCGATTTTTTCAAAATCGCAAGTGGGGGTAACCCCTTAAGAAAACGGCCCGCTAAACAATTCGTATTGTTTATCCTCCCTTCGTCATTCTCCCTATTCTTCACGAACCAACCTCGAATCTTTGACTCTATACGCGATTTTTCTTTTCTCGCGCTCAACGAGACGCGGACGTAATGCCCCTTTTACAACGTACCGGGCACACGGCTCGCGGAGTACCTCGAAACCAATATTTCGCATTGTTTTAATTTTTTTCAAACCACCCCGGTACCGAGCGTAGAGCTCGAAAACTTGGCCAGGATTCCGAGGAGTCGTGAAATCGCGTGCTCGAGCCTGCCGTATAGGTTCGTTTACGAACATGCTCTACACATGCACGCGTTCGCAGGTTCCTGTCGTTGTTTATGCCTACCTTTCCACGAAGATCGTCAAAGGCGAGACTTCGTCTTGTTCATGCAATTTGAAACAACCACCACCACCACCACCACCACCACCACCACCCCCTCGACGTTCGTCGATATATGTACTTCGTAACGAATGATCCGATTCTTAGACTCGAGTTTATGGATTTTCTTCACTGGTGGGGCGACCGCCGTATATTAATATCCGGTCCCGGGACTAAGAAACTTCGGGGCGTTGCGCGAGAGGGTGATAAATAAGAAAGGGACATACAAGTCGAGAACAACGGATTCGATAGATCGTTTTCTCGTGGATTCCCGGGGGTTGGGACAATACTCGGATGGGTGACCGCTCAGCCACGCGCTTGAGGGAACTATTCGGAGCAATTGCGAAAATGAGGAAAGTTAAGGTAAAAACAACCCCGATGCACAATCGTTGCGTTCCAAGGATGCGGAATTTTGAGTCGTTTTGGGTGGGCATTCTAGACGGACCGGTGATCCGTCCAACTGGTACGAAATCATAGTGATTGGTGTCTCTGTGGATTGTGCGAATTCGCTAATTTTTTTCCGCAAGTCCCGTTCTGGTGAGATTTTGCTTTTTATTTTTATTTTTATTGACAAACTTTTGTTCTTGATTTTTTTCAACATTTAGTCGTTTTCTATAATGCAATAATGTCAATTGATAAATGGTATGGTTTTAGGGGCTACACGAGTGTGAACGCTGAACGCGCATTTGACCCATATTACACAATTTTTTCATAGAAAAATATTGAGATCCAAGCGACTTATGCGCTGCCTTCGGAGGCGCCAAAAAAAGAAGTTCCTCCACTGCTGACATGATTCCGTCCGATTGAGTAGCTGAAACCGAAAAGGAAAAAATGTCGTTAAACTGGAAGGTATTTCCTGTACAATGACGTAGGATTTTCGAAAAATATCAAATTCTAACAAAATGGCCTAGTTATGAAAATAGTCTGTTCTCTTGCCTATAAAATGGTCGTTTTTTTCAATGCCAAATCGTCAATTTTCATCCAATCGAAAATATCCTACGTCATTGTAGAGTAAATATATTCAAGAGTACTCAGTTCAAATTTCGAGTCAATCGGATAATTGCCCTTTGAGTTACAATGTCAGCAAATTTGAAAAATCTCTTATCGAGAAAAACGCGTTTAAAGATTTAACTATAGATTTTTGCAAGATAAAGCGATTAGAGATACGACCTTGAAATTTTTACAGGACATTCTTGAAAGTATAAACTGTCGAAGAAGGCCAAAAAAATCGATTTTTTGACGTGTCACACTGCTATAGCCCCCTAAAGAAATGCAATGTACTATTTCATTTAGATGAATGATTCGCACAGAAATTTCGCAAGTAGTATTTGAATTTGCCGCTAAAGTGATAAAAAATTATTGGAAAACTTTTTCAATACGTTAATATTACATACAAAGCATCGAATATCAGAGAATCAAATATTTAATATTATGTCATTATAGGAAAAAAAAAACTAAATTTTGAAGAAATCAAGTAGTAGAAAGTTTCAATTTGGAAATTAAAATACGAAGAAAAATCTTACCACGATGGGTCTTGCGGCAAAAAACGCTAAACTTCCCATATGTTTTCACGAAAGAAAAAAATTGAAAATAAAAAATGTAAAACTTAGAAAAATATGTTGTTTACAAAATAATCACGTTGAAGATGACTGAATATTAAACAAACAAAAAAGTTCATAAAGTACATTTCATAACAAGAAAATTAAAAAAAATAAAGATCTCATATAGTCAATTCTTTAAAAGAGATGAGCATTTGACAAATGAAGTCGATTTGCTCAAAAATTCACTACACATTAGCGATGATGTGAAAAAAATTGAAAAAAGTCACACAAGCGTTTTTGGAAGGAAACAATAACATATTTAAGTTACTGCCAATTGAAAAGGGGTCGAGTTCAAAAGTGGCGTGGAATTCTCCATATATATATATATATATATATATATATATATATATATATATATATATATATATATATATGCTCGCTCAAATGAAAAATTGTTTTTCAATAATTACCACTCACAAAACATTATTACGAAAATAAATAAACTACGTACGCGTATCCCTGCATGATTGAATAGACGCGCTTGGTTCTCCGGAGAAAGCCCGAAAAATCTGTTGGCCGAATGAGATTCACGGGGTCGCGAATGAGCTTCTCGTGAATTTCATCAACGAGGTGCGTCGTAATTGTTCGCCGTGTAATACGCGTCGGGCGTTCCGAATGTTGGATCCAAACGCAAATGCGTTTCACGGGCTTTTTAGAATTCATTTTCGGTCTCATTTTGCTCGGCTCCTGATGCCCCTCGGCTTTCCCCTCGGTCGTTCAACGAACGACCTTAAATTAAACGTTATCGCGGGAGCGAGTCGCGAATGAGCGTTAGCGGCAGTCGCCACCGCACCGCGCGGGCGCTTGTCGTAACGACAGCGGCGGGTGGGCGACCAGCTCGGTTGCAGATTGGTAGGCGTTACCGTGGACGCGCTCTCGCGTTTGCTGCTGCTTTGGAAAACCAACGACGACGAAACCCCATTTGGCCTCTCTCTCTCTCTCTCTCTCACTCTCTCTCTCTCTCTCTCTCTCTCTCTCTCTCTCTCTCTCTCTCTCTCTCTCCCCCTCTCTCTCTATCCGTGCTTTTTCTCGGTTTCCCTTTGACACAGCTCTCCCTTTCTCTCTCGCTCCCATTCTCTGCTTTTTCCTTTGCCCCCCTCAGCCCCTCTATCTCTTTATCTTCCTCGATTGTTTCGTTATGTGTGTTACAGTTGAGATTTTGCCGATCAAAAGTTCAACTACACCTCGACCCTTCAAATATATTCGTACAGGGTGACAATTATTGCATTATACATTATACATTTTTGTAGAGGGTGACAATTATTATACTGTATATTATATACAGGGTGTCCCAGAACTGAATGCGTTCCCTGAAATGGGGGGTTGGGGTTGAAATTCTAAGTCGATTGATATAAGCATGTGTGGGTCTCAGATCAAGCCCTGAATTATCATTAATTTTTAAAGGCGGGCCAATCGGGTGCGCCCGATGAGCCAGCGCACCTGATTGGCCCGCCTTGAAAAATTAATAATAATTCAGGGCTTGATCTGTGACCCACACATGCTTATATCAATCGACTCGGAATTTCAGCCCCAATCCCCCATTTCGGGGAACGAATTCAGGTCTGGGACACCCTGTATATATGTACAGGGTGACAATTATTGTCATATTATGAGGTGGCCGTCTGTCTTCTATGAGAGGACACCACTGTGACGGGCCAATCACTACCAAATATTTTGGTAGATTTGTATCATCGATACTGACCTTGAGTGACCTTGAATGACTGACCTCCTAATATTTTTTATACGGCTTGAGATGCTCCACAAGATGGTTGAACAAAAAAGTACCGTTCCATTACAAAAATTGGAGGTGACCTTCACTGTGCGCCAGGGACTCCAACGAAAAAAAAAATGGTAGCATTTGATGGCCCCCTTCACACCGTACAACTTTTGTCTGGAACATTTTTTGTGACGTTGATAGTTACCGAGTTATTTCGGGTGGCAGCGATAAGAGGGACACCCTGCATATACACATTTTCTTGTTTTTTTAAGAATAAATTTACAAAAATTGTGCGTACGTACAAAGCAGCGAATATATAGATATATTCATACGACACAAACAAGGAGCAGGCTCTTCGGTTTGACCTTTTTTAGTTTTTGAAACACATTTTTGCCGAAGAACTTTTTTGTCACGGCGTTTCGGGCTACTCTTATGCAGGAACGAGAATTTTCTTCCTGAATGCACGAAGTAACGATGTGTCCCTCGCGTCCGATATGTGCTTGATTTCATATACCTGTATATGCAGGTGTGAAGTATGTATCCATCTCTCGCTCCATCTCTCGATCTGGACATATGTATGTATACGTGCATCGTCGAAGCAATCCCGTTTGCCCACCCGCGGCGCTTTTTTTGTATTGTTGATTTATATGACAACCGGCGGGGCAGAGCTATCGTCCTTGGGCTGGGAGATGAAGTACAGTATGCGGCAATACTGCCCGATGAGAGATAGCATTTATCCAAATATTACACTCGTAACTGGACCACAACGGATGAAAAGTTGAACTTGCACGAATGAACGCTCGGCCGGGTGGAACAATTTGTATAATACCGCGAAATTATGAGGCAAGGAAGTTTTGGGGGTCCTCGAATTGGTGACGTGTTTTGATGATTTGCCGGAAATTCATACATATATATATATATATACATATATATTTATATATATATATATATATATATATATATATATATGTATATATATATTAAATAAATAAAAATATATATATACTTTTGGATTTGAATCACTACGAAGTATTTGGTAATAATCCGAGATATTTAGATTTGTATTTCATTTTAATAGGTGACCTTGAATGACCTTGAACGACTTTGACCCCCAATGTTTTTCATGCGGCTTGAGGTGCTCCACAAAAGTGTTGAAAAAAATGTATCATCCCATTTAAAAAAGTGGAGGTGACCTTTACTGTGCGTCAGTGCATCCACCGAGATAAAAACAATTAGTCGTATTTGATGGCCCCCTTCACACCGTACAACTTTTGTCTGGAACATTTTCTGTGACGTCGATAATTACCGAATTATCTCTACCACCCACGTGGAATACCTCATATATATATATATATATATATATATATATATATATATATATATATATATATATATATATATATATATATATGAGGTATTCCACGTGAATCCGGTAGACTTTTTCTTGACCCCCGCCAATTCGATTTATTTTGCAAAATCTGATTCCATTGACTCTAAAAGACACCGCGAATTTTTTTGATATTTTTCGAAACAACCCTTAGTCAAAAAAAAAATCTCCGAAAAAAAACGCCACGATATGAAAATCTGAAAAAATTCCCAGAAATGCGTGATTATTTGTAAAAATTTTCAGGCTGTCACCCGCAGTGGAAGTATGATTTTTTTCTGTGCTTTTAGAGCGATTAACGTTAAAAAAAATCCGATAAATTCAAGAACCACTTATTTTGGGCGGATACTTAAATATTTTGATACCCACTATGAATTTTTTTGACCATTTTTTAATAACCAAATCACAATCATGGACCTTGAACAGTTAGCAGTCAATTTTTCGGATTTTTTTCAACGTTAATCGCTCAGAAAGCACAGAAAAAATCATACTTCCACTGTCGGTGATAGCTTGAAAAATTTTACATATAATCACGCATTTCTGGGAATTTTTTCAGATTTTAAAATCGGGGATTTTTTTCGGAGAATTTTTTTTTTGCTTGAGGGTTGTTTCGAAAAATGTTTTAAAAAATCAGGGTGTCTTTTAGAGTCAATGAAATCGGATTAAAAAAAATAAATCGAATTGGCGGGGTTCAGGGAAAAAGTCCACCGGATTCACGTGAAACACTTCATATATATATATATATATATATATATATATATATATATATATATATATATATGAAGTGTTTCACGTGAATCCGGTGGACAGAAATTCCCTGAACCCCGCCAATTCGATTTATTTTTTTTATTTTTATTTATTTTTTTTTTTTATTTATAGATTTTATTTATAGATATATATATATATATATATATATATATATATATATATACCACCTGCCCTCACTAAATCATCTATGACTTGGTCAATTTTCAATATTTCAACTTGAATTTAAAAAAAATATATTCTTGAATATCTATACTTTCAGAAAATGGGGGAAAAAGATTTTTTTTACTCGGCCACAGTCCCTTAATACTCGAAGAAAAAAGTATGGTGCGTTAGCAACTACTTAGCCATTGCCTACTCAGCGTCGAACTTTGAATGCAAATATCTCGGTCACCTTTTGCCGCGCGACATTCAAAAAAGCCCTTTTTTGGCAATGACACCCTATTCGCTCACCAAGGGAACCTTAATGGCTGTGAATCACCCCGTATTTATCGTCCTCCTCAGCCAAATTTTGCTCGCGTACAAAATTAAATGTTCCGTAAAGGAACGTGACGGGAGAGACCTCGTTCTTTAGCGTTAACAAGGAAGAACGCTAATTTTACGAAATTGAAAAGACGACGAATTTTCCCTCGTCTCGAACGAAGAATTTCCTCCGGATGTTCTTCGTCGTTCGTGCTCAATGCTCGAATTAATTGCGCTAATAATTGCGCGCTTTTATTCCCGGAGACTTCTGGTGAGCGCGGCGGTATCGAGTGATAGATCGTTTCCGCCGTCGTGCCTTCGACGTACCAATATTATTCCCAGTCTTCCACAATATACAGGGTGTTAGGAAGGTCGATCCACAGCCTTAAGGGACACGACTAGTGTGACTGCCCAAAAAAAAATGATTTTCGGGAATTTATCGAAAGACAAGTATTGCATCGAATGTTTCGAAATTTTCAGGATATATTTGTGTGTAAATTATGTATATACAGTCATTTTTTTTGTATAAAAATATTCAATTAAAATAGTCAATTCAAAATAACGCAGGATCGAAAAAAATTAAATAAAATCCAATAAAATGGCGGAATATTGAAAAAAAAGTTCCAAATTACGCTTAAAAATCTGATGGTTTTATGCATGGGAAATTGACATTTTTATCCAATCGAAAAACTGGAAAGTCATTGTATGAAGAAACAAATACTAAATACGCTCAAACAAGATTCCTATCGATCGGATGATTTGTATTCTAGTTACAACTGCAGGAAACTTGAAAAATGTCGTTTTGAGAAAAACGGATTTAAAGATAAAAATATTGATTGCATTGTTATAAATCGATAAAAAATATAAGGTATAGTTGAAGGTATAGACTATCGAAAAATGCAACACAAGAAATCGATTTTTTGAAAGTGTCACACTAGTGGTGCCCCTTAAGGCGAAAGGCTGAATTAGAAGGTCCAAAAAAGAGTTTTTGTTTTCGGGAATTTTTTAGACGAAAAAAAAACAAGTGAGCCCAGTAAACATTGAGTTGACTTGTCATGTGTATATTTGAAATATACAAAAATTTATCAGCCTATTCCATGTGCGTCTTGCCACTGCAGTCCTTTATCGGCGGGGAAGATGCAGCTCGTAATTCTTGACTGAACCAAATAAACAAATAAAATTTTCAATTGTCATATATTTTTCTTCTGGGTGAATTATGAAAAAGCTGAAAAAATCCTGAAATTATAACTTTTCTCAGGTTTGAAAAAAATGTGTTAAAAAAACACTTTAAGGTGCTATAAAAATTATTTGAAAATTTTTTTTCAACGAGGTTACAAATTCACTTAGAAAAGATTTTCATACTGAAGAAAATAAACGTTGGCTTGGTTCAATAGGTCGTTTAGTTTTTTTGCTATCACGCCCGCCAATTTGGAAAAATCGTGAAAATGAAAACTGGAGAAAACGCGCTTCAAAGTTTTCAATAGGAGGAAATATCAATATCAAATTTCAATCGCGTCTCTGCTTTTGGCCTTGTATGTTCGAAAATATTTACAATTATCCTCTGTAACTTTGTAAATATATTCTTGGATAGTTTATCTATCGATTTAAGCAATTAAAAAAAACGATTTTTTGGACTCTCCAATTCAGGCTCCCGCCTTAAGGGGTTAGGCCTAGGGAAAAAAACTACAAAATAAATCGAGATTACAAAAAAGGGTGTTCATCATTCATATCAGTGACTGTAGACAATCGTTTTTTTGAAGCGATTAATTTCAAAATGGCGGCTGTGCAGCTTTTATCTCAAAACTGCATTTTTAAGTTGGCCGGAAACATAGCTCAGACAATTTTCAACCGAGTGACTTGAAATGATGAATATCTCTTACAAAATATATATACAAATATACATAAAAAATATATACAAAATATATCTACAAAAATACATTATCTATGGAAGTACGTAGGATTTTTTTTATATTGCACAGTTAATTTGTTATTAACAATTATCTGACGATTTTTAGGTACATTTTTCACTTTCTAGAAATTTGCCTAAAAAATCGTTAATCCCCAAAAAGCCTATTTTTTCGGCCCCTAGAGTGGCCTAAGGCCTTAAGGGAGTGATAGGTTACCTCGTCCGGAACATATCTAACCTAGATTATCTATCTTATATTAGTCAAACGTGTAAGGATTTCGGGTTATCATGGTAAGTATGATTTTCGGAAAATGTCCCAAAATGAGGTCCTAACTCGTTTACCTCTGATGTTAATGTTATTTTTTTTTTAATAGCATTAACCTAAGAGGTATTTTTATTTTTTGACAAGTTTTTAATTATTCAACACGTCCCATTTAGTTAGTTGTGTGGATACAGATGATTGTATCGGTGTTTGTCGACTGAATACACATTAAGGCGTTTCCCCCACTTGTAGCGCAAAAAAGGCCTTTTTCATGAATTTTTTTAAAGAAAACTACAAAACTTTTTTAATCGATCAATATACCATCTTAAAGTACACATCTTGAAGAACTTTCAGTAATTTTTTTATTGAAAAATATTACATTGTTTAGTGGCAAATGGCCGTCAATGAAATAATGTTTTTATATACACGGTTTGCGGCGACCAACATTGCGGCGAAGTGGATCATCTGAAAAAAAAATGCGGATGGATTTAGTCAAATATAAGTATAAACTAGTCTTTAATCGAAGGATTTTAAAAAATATTCATTTTTCACAAAATGGCGGACAGTCAAAGTTAATGGTTCGATTTTAACGAAAAAAAACGGCCGTTTTTTGGCTATAAAACGGCCATTTTTTTTTCGAAAAAAAAAATCGAACGATTAAAGACTACATTTGTATGTATTAAATAAGCCTGCAAAATTTCAAGAAGATCGGTTCATTAGTGTTCGAGTAATCTTGGTCACCGACTTCAGAAATGCCATTTTGAGAAAAACGCGTTTAAAGTTTCTCTTTCAACGCTCTTTCAACGCGGATTCTTCTCTTTCAACGCTCATATCTCAGTCAATTTTGTTCGGATCGACTTGAAATTTTCAGGACATATTCTCAGATACTTATTCTTCAAAAAAATGCAATAAAAAAAAATCGATTTTTTCAAAATCGCAAGTGGGGGTAACCCCTTAAGCTAAGACACGATTCAATTTTTAGTCACCAATAATTGTTTGTTTGAACATTATGAACGCGTTAGTGCTTAATTTTGGGAAATTTTCCAAAAATCACAACTACCATGATAACCCGAAATCCTTAGACTTTGGACCAAGGTATCCTAGGTTAGATATGTTCCTAACGAGATTACCTATCACCCCCTTAAGGCTTTGCATCGACCTTCCGAACACCCTGTACAGTTGTCACGAAAGCGGAAAATATTTTCACACAATATCGCCAATGATAGAGTTTTCTCAATTAAGACCGTGGTCATTTTGAGAGTTGTTTTATTCTGCATCTTTTCTCAGCGGCGACCGTGCATTTCGCTTCATTATGCATAGTCACGAACTTTGCGGCTTCGCTCGACCTGCTCGCGCTATATTCGACCTACGTCTCGCAGACACTTCGAGAATTGTTTGGAAGAATTCAATTTCAAACAGGATGCTATAAAATATTAACTTGTCATTTTCTTTTCGGGCACCGCAAATAGAGTGGCAAACATTAATAATAATAGGATTTATGAAGTGCGAAAGGCAATGGGTCATTTAATGAATTTTGACAAGACGAAATTGGATATTTTACATTCTGCAAGAAAAGACGTGAAATAATAGATCATGTCATTCACGGAGTATATTTCGGGCTAAAGGAAAAATGCTTGGATTCCGACATTTAACATTATCGGAAAAAAAAAACGTAAAGCAATTGCCAATAATTGTATATACGCATTATATTTCGGATTATAAAAGTAATGCTGCAATTGCATGAATTTTGTCGAATAGTGATAACATATTTTACATGTTCCAAAAAACACCAAAAGTTATCGACAACCAATTATGAATAAATCAATGATCATGAATAAATTATATTTAGGACTGAATAAACAAACTTTTGTTTCTTTGTTGTTTTTTTTTTATTTCGAATTTTATTCGTGATTGCACATTTTAGATTTTCGAAAAAATCGTTTAATTGTTGAACTCCCGTGACGCTCCGAGTCTTCGGCGGTAGAGAGGGCAAAGTTCATCGAACGCGATCCAAAAATATCCAAAAATAAATCCAGCGAGATTAAACATCGGAGCGTGAAACAGGGCGGTGCGACGAAGAATTTCGATAAAATTCAAGCTCCAGGAAGTCACCCAAACGGAATTATTCTCGGCTGCATGGAAAACTCGGGCCGCGCTTGATGGGGCAGATCTATATCGGGAATTAATCAAATTTTTTTCATCGAACACCTTTGTGCTGAGGTATAACGTCTCGCGTGCGCGCCTGTCTCTTCTTGATATTTCGGTGGCGATTGAACCTTGGGCCATTCGATCGTTCGCAATTTTCCACATTTTCCGAAATAGTTCCGACACTTAAGGGACTATACCAGTGTGAACGCTGAAAATTTGGGTGATTTTCGGAAATTTTTTGGAAGAAAAGTACCGAATTAAATGTTTCGCAAAATTAATCGTATATTTGGCTATATTTGACCTATATTGCATAATTTTTTCATAGAAAAATATTGATATCCAAGCGACTTATGCGCCTTCGGCGGTGCCAAAAAAAAAGTTTATTCACTGCTGACATAATTCCAGCCGATTGAGTAGCTGAAACCGAAAAGGAAAAAAATATCGTTAAACTGGGAGGTATTTCGAGTACAATGACGTAGGATTTTCGAAAAATATGAAAATCTAACAAAATGGTTATGAAAAAAGTCTGTTTTCTTGCCTATAAAATGGTCGTTTCTTTAAATGCCAAATCGTCCATTTTCATGGAATGAAAAATATCCTACGCCATTGTAGAGTAAATATATTCAAGAGTACTCAGTTGAAATTTTGAGCCAATCGGATAATTTCCCTTTGAGTTACAATGTCAGCAAATTTGAAAAATCTCATTGCATATTCTTGAAAGTGTAAACTGTCGAAGAGGCGAAAAATTCGATTTTTTAAGTGTCACACCGGTACAGCCCCTTGAACGTGGTTAGGGTCGTTTCTTTCCAAAAACACTAATGAAAATATTACTGGAATTATTCTCTCTGTCTCTCTCTGTCTCTCTCTCTCTCTCTCTCTCTCTCTCTCTCTCTCTCTCTCTCTCTCTCTCTCTCTCTCTCCCTCCGCCCCCCTGCCCTCCGACAAAAAAAGCACGTAAATAATTTTTGAGACATTTGGGCCCACATGAAAATAAAATATATAAAAAATATATCGAAAAATATATAAAACATGTATTAAATATAATTTGTTCGAAAAGTTGGATATGCCAATTATATTTTTGGGTAAGAGTAAAACCTATGCGATATATAAATATAAATCCATTTAAGATACATCTTAAATATATCAAACATACAAGCTGAATGTATGTTTTATATATTTTGAAGATGGTTGGTTAAGCAACTTGAGTGACAGATGACGTTGCGAATGAAAAACATCTTCACGTCGGTATCTCGCGATGACCTAGCTGCACTAGCCGGAATAAATGATCGGACAAAAAAATTGAAGGTTATGTAATTCTATTCGATTATCGCTCTCTATGCGAACGCAATTAAGTAATTGATCCGATAATTTTAGTTACTCTTGTTAATCCAAGCATTTCTCAATAAACTAATATTGTGTATTGTACGATATGCAGGCGATACGAAAGTTCAACAATTTAACAAGTAGAACTAGCTCAGTGGACAACGTCCCAGCTCATCACTCAGAGGTCCCGGGTTCGAAACCACCTTACGGGCGTGTAAGCGCCTGATATAATTTAAATTTAAACCATTAATATATTTGAAGCGCAAACACCATAATCGTAATTAATGACAACAAAAAATATCGTAAAAGGCTGCAATGATGTAAATAACGTCATAACAAAATTTTTAAGAATATTTCAAATATAGTTTAAATATATTTCAAGTATATCTTAAATACACGTTGAATATAATTCAATATTATTTGAAATGTAGTATGAACATATTTAAAGTATATTTTAAATGGAGTATGAACATATATCATGTACATTTTAGATGTAGTTTAAATACATTTAAAGTATATTTCAATTATAATTAGAATACACTTAAAATACATTTACAGTATATTTTTAGGGTAATTTGAGTACATCGTAAGTATATTTTCAATATAGTTTGAATATACGTAACCGCCTATCCAGCATATATTTTTTATATACATTCTGAAGATCTATTTTGGCCGAAAAGTTTGATATCGCGAATATATTTTTAATACATTTCCCGTATATATTGCATATATCTAATCTATATCTAAGATGGATAATATATATCTGAAATGTATTTTACATCCATTTTTAATATATCGAAAAATATATTTTTACATATATTTTATTTCCGTGTGGGGGATAAGTGATTTTGAAATCATAAAAAGTGCCCTTGAAATCATAAAAAGGGAGTGATCATCACTGTTCCTTTTCGCCCCGGATTCAAGTCATTTTTTCGTCATTACCAAACTGCAAAAACGTTTCACAAAATTTTCAAACCCTAAATTGCAAAATCTCGACTCCCACAATAATTGTCGATTATCAAATTGGCAAATTCTACCTTTGTAGTATTTTTAAATCATACCTTTTCGATTATTCGCAATGTCTGACTATCGCGAGACGTTACTACTGGCTCCCTGGCCGGTGGGATCACACTAGCACGTAGATGAGAGCACGAACCCGAGCCTGGCCACATCGCGGCAAGAACAAGACGAGAGAACGCGGACGAGTTAAAAAAGTCCATTAGTATGAAAATGCGTTGCACAAGATGCTTTTGAATAAGCGTGTCTTTTTTTGTCCCCCGTGACACACCTTCGAGAATTTTTTCACCATCGTGCAATGCATGGTCGCACGTTTTATCTATACGTCCACAAGCATATATATATGGGAGACAAGGACGGTCCTTGCATTTTTTAAATGTCGTTTTTGGAGACAGGCTAGTCCAAACGGCCTGTCTCCAATCCAACGGTGATTTCGAAGCCATGGGAATTATCGTAGCGTTGAATATGCAGATTGTAGGCTACTTTGAGGACGGTCCCCGAAGTCGAGTGTCCGCAAAATCACTTTTTCCCATATACGTATAGAATGAAACGTGAAGCTGTGCATTTCGCGTTGTTGGACTTCTCGTAGCCTGACGTAACGACGGGGCTCACTGTTGCGATCACGTCGCGCATTACTTCTTATCGAGGCGAGAATGCGCCACCGTAGGTTGGGATCTGGAGTATTTGACCTATATAATGACAAAAGCTCCCGTTGTTTCTTGTCGCTCGGTGCAAAAAAGTCGTAAATCCCACGGCACGGACATACGTCAACGTTTTTTTTTTCTTCTTCTTTTCGTTTGCGCAAAAGTTATTTTCTTGCAACTTTTATAATCGCGTCAAAGATTCCAGACGTTCGTCCGATTTCGATACGATATTCGTATCGTGTAATGGAAAATACAATGGGCTTTCGGGACCATTCCAGTGGGACTGATTGGAAAATTGCTGATTTTCCTGTTTGTTTTATTTCAATTTTTTTTTACTTCTAATAAATTCGATAATCAGTCCGATGTTTTTTTTCGTTTATACAAACGACTTATGTTGTACATAAACATTTTTTTTCATGATTTGGTTTCATTTTTTGTATAATTTATTTCGCCACTGCAAAATGATGCCTCAAAAAAGTGCCTGGCAAGTGAACAGCCCTATTTCTCCAAAAATTGTCTGAAAGAAAAAAACCAAAAAGATTATTAATCAGCGTGAAAATCTGTAGGGGCGTACGGAGGATATTTTTTATTCGATGAAACTTAACAAAATCTTGGCCATTTCGAAATTAAGTCATAAATTATGTCTTTTTCGACAGCTTATCGATAAAAGAAATGTAAAATGGTGAAATTAATTCGAATAATGGTCGAATTTCGCGACCAAAATTGAACAGCATGTTTATAAAAATCCACATTTTCGGATAATGCAAAAAAAACGATTTTCAAAAAATGTTACACTCGAATGGTCCCTTAAGGCGGGAGCCTGAATTAGACGGTCCAAAAAAGCGTTTTTTCGAGCCTTTTTTTAAAAGGGAAAAAACAAGTGAGCCCATCAAACATTGAGGTATCTTTTCATGTATATTTGAAATGTAAAAAAAAATATTCAACGTGAAACAATAAATTACTGGAGATTTATCAGCCTATTCCACGTGCGTCTTGCCACTGCAGTCCCCAATCGGCGGGAAAGATGCAGCTTGTAATTTTTGGCTGAACCAAATAAACCAAAAAAATTTCAATCGTCATATATTTTTCTTCTTGGTGAATTAAGGCCACTCTAGAGGCCGAAAAAAATAGGGTTTTCGAGGATTTTTTTTCAGAAGAACTACAAAATAAATCGAGATTACAAAAAGGGTGTTTATCATACATATCAGTGACTCTATACAATAATTTTTTTGTAGCGATTCATTTCAAAATGGCGGCTGTGCAGCGTTTATCTCAAAACTGCATTTTTTAAATTGGCCGGAAACATAACTTATACAATTTTCAACCGATTCACTTGAAATGTTGAATATATCTTAAAAAATACATTTTCTATGGAAGTACGAAGGATTTTTTTTTATATTGCATAATTCATTTGTTATTAACGATTTTTTAGGCAAATTTTTGTAAAGTGAAAAATTTGCCTAAAACTTGTCAGATAATTGTTAATAACAAATTAACTATGCAATATAAAAAAAACCTACCTACTTCTATAGACAATGTATTTTTCAAGATATATTCAACATTTCAAGTGAATCGGTTGAAAATTGTCTGAGATATTTTTCCGGCCAACTTAAAAAATGCAGTTTTGAGATAAACGCTGCACAGCCGCCATTTTGAAATTAATCGCTTCAAAAAAATTATTGTATACAGTCACTGAAATGTATGATAAACACCCTTTTTTGCAATCTCGATTTATTTAGTAGTTTTTTGGAAAAAAAATCCCCAAGAAGCCTATTTTTTCGGCCTCTAGAGTGGCTGTCTCAAGAAAAGTGGCCTCTTGAGAAAAAGCTGAAAAGATCGTGGAATTATGACTTTTCTCAGATTAAAAAAAATGTGTTTAAAAAAACACCTTAACGTGCTATAAAATTTATTTGAAAATACTTTTCCAACGACTTTTTTAATTCACTTTGAAGATATTTTCATACTGAAGAAAATAAACTTTGGTTTGATTCAATAGGTCGTTAATTTTTTTTGCTATCACGCCCGCCAATTTGGAAAAATCGTGAAAATGAAAACTGGAAAAAACGCGCTTCAAAGTTTTCAATAGTAGGAAATATGAATATCAAATATCAGTCGCTTCTCTGCTTTTGGCCTTGTATCTTCGAAAATATTTACAATTGGCCTCTGTAACTTTGTAAATATATTCTGGGATAGCTTATCTATCGATTTGAGCATTAAAAAAAAAAGATTTTTCGGACATTCTAATTCAGGCTCCCGCCTTAATCGAAGCATGACGTGAATTTGTGAAGGGCAAACGATATTTCTTCTGATTGCTGCCGACCATGGAAAAAATAAATAATTTATGATAACAATAGAAAAAAAAGATATACGTATATTTTCTGTGCTATCGCGAGCGGCCCGAACTCAGCTCGATTTGCGAAAGCTCGATGTCCTAAAAGCGTGTCAAGAGGTACGTTGCTCCTCGTTTATTCGTAGTGTTGGTCAACCCGCTGGCATTAATTCGTTCTTTATTATATGCGCGGCACCGACGCGACGCAGCATTAAGCAGCAATTGACGATTTCGCGTGACACTTTTTTTCTTCCTGTTTCCGACCAATTAGGCATACCGAGAAAACACTCGCGTCCGTCCGTCTGTCGGTGCCAATCGCCCCCCCTGCCCTTATAGGGATAAGGGCTGTAACCCTTTGGGTTGAATAATGCTATTTTATACCAAGTATCGAATAATCAAACGATTGATTGACTATTCAGGCTTCACTTAACTTATTTTTAGAACAATCGTATAATAATATTATGATATAACAGTATAATGGTATGGTAATATAATAATATATCAATATAATAATATAGTGATATAAATGTGTAATCATATCTTACAAATATAAAAAATTGAGTATCTTTTTGTATTTTCTTTCGGCAGAAACGGAGTCGGTGGGGTTAAAAACAATTTTGAGATAATTATAGTAGAACATTTTTTCTTCCGAATGAAGTTGGCTTCAAAACGGCTCTATTTTTTCTCCATGAACTTTTGATATGCAGCGAACGTTTCCAGAATTTCCCTGCACTATTTTTCGTGAAGAACCGTGCGGAAACCCGATTTCCCTGACCTT
>OY723387.1:8247218-8269909 GCA_963210295.1 Ophion ellenae | reverse complement strand
CGTTGCGCTACTTGCTCTCTCTCTGAATCGTCTGTAACTTGGTTAATTTTCATTATTTCAACTTGAAGTTTTTTCCACTTATACTTCAATATGTATACTTTGGGAAAATGAAAAAAAAGACTCTTACTTTTACCCGTCACAATTGATGTCCCGCCTTAATATGATGAAACAAAACGAAGTAAATAAAATAAATAAGTACACGAAAAAAGTACACATGTAGAGTAAAAATAGGAAAAGAATTGAAAAATAGATTAACAAGTTTATATAAGAGAGACAGAGAGATTAATTGTCAATTCTCAAAAATATGTTTCCATTTACTCACAAATATTAAACCTAAAAGTCGATCACCACGACAAGAAAGCTACAATCCTACTATATTTTCAAAACTAAAACCATCGTCCCACGGTAAATAGGATTCCCCATACACGTGCTCTAACATCAAATTGCATTTTTAAGAAATATTTATATTTAAAATCCGACTGCAGTTTTTTTTTAATCGCGCAGCTTTAAAATAACAAGCTCCTCTTATCCGAACGCAGGAATATTCTGGAAAAACTGGACGCTCCATCAATATTCAATTGCTCATTACGCAACCCGATTCATTTGATTTTTCAACCCTTTTTTGACGACCCTCGAGGTTATCCCGCCACACTGCCCGGGTCTCAGTTCATCTGCTCGATCAATTAAGGGGGGAGAAGACACCTTTAGGCGAGGAAAAAAGGTGCTGATTTTTATGATTTTTTTAGATGGAAAAATGCCTTCATAATTTTTGAGACTTAGGGTATGTTTTATTACTACTTTTGGCTGTATATGGTATATTTATGTTTATTCATATTTAAAAATGACGGAAGTAGGACATGGTCTTCTAAACGGCGTGACACGTAGCGTCGGTGGGATTAATCTGAAAAAAACCCAACGAAGTTTTTTGTTTCATTAACACTCAAACGCAGAATATGAACCAAGAAAAAGTAGGAAATGTTAGAAATCAATGAAATGGTACGCTGTGAAACAAAAAATTGAATGTTCCGAAACAAATGGCTACATTTTGCAATAATCACTTTGGTTTGATTCAATAGGTCGTTTAGTGTTTTTGCTATCACGCCCGCCAATTTGGAAAGATCGTGAAAATGAAAACTGGAGGAAACGCGCTTCAACGTTTTTAATACGAGGAAATATGAATATCAAATATCACGCGCCTCTTTGCTTTTGGCCTCGTATTTTCGAAAATATTTACGATTGGTCTCTCTAACTTTGTAAATATATTCTTGGATAGTTTATCTATCGATTTAAGCAATTTAAAAATAAACGAGCGTTGTTTCATTTGAATGAACCATTGCTTTTTTATGCAATGTGTATGCAATCCAAAATCGTCGGAAATCGCGAACGAAAAACGAATGTTAAATTAAAACGGTCGCAATTCCGTCAAAAATGAAATTTTCTAAAAAAAATCCTACGTGGCGAACGCGAGAAACTATCGAAGAATATTGTATCCAAATTTCGACGAAATCGGACAAGTCGTTTTCGAGTTTGAATCGCTTCCAGTCAACGAAATTATTTAAAAAAATTCCTGAACATACCTCAATGTCATTTTTTCCAATAAAAAAGACCCAGATCCAATCGAAACATTAGTTTTTGAGATAAAAATCCCCGAAGTTTACCTGTTTTTCTCGCGGTTTACTCAGGTACCAGTTAAGGGGCCAGTCCACTTTGGAGCCACGAAAAAGGCTCTTTTCGCGATTTTTTGGAGGATTTTATAGAAGATATGAATATAAAAGTTGTTGGGCTTGATAAATAAAGTCTTGAAATACATAAAAAAAATGTTATCCATTTTTATTCATTTTTAAGTACAATAACTATAGTTTAACGTAACGCCTCAAAAATAGGTGGGCTAGCTAGCCATCACAACTCGGCAACGGCTTGTCTGAAACAAAAAAATCAAAGTCCATTAGATTCAGTATGACACCAGCTACAAAATGACCCTCGGATATAAAGTTTTATCAAAAAATGGAAAAAAATGGCAGATGAAAAACGAAAAAAGTATTTTAAAAACTCGTTTTTTTCGCAGTTTCGCGCAAAAAAAGAGTAAAAATAAAAATTTCAAAACCATCGAGGGTCATCTTGTTGCGAATCATGTTTACAGTATGCGGTTCAAATTTCAAGAGAAACAGTTTATTAGTTTTAGAGATACGATGGAGCTAGATTTTGAAAACGTTGTTTCGAGAAAAACGCTTTCGAAGTTGATACTATGAAAAACTCTTACCTAAACTCAATCGGCAATTCGTGCACCGTACGAAATCCCTTCTGATTGCTCATCATCGTCGATATCTTCAAGTCTTGCTTTTTGATTTTTTTGAAATTTTCAAAGTGGACTGGCCCCTTAAGGAGGTACGGTGATGACCATGCTAGTAAACTTGGAATCTATTTCACGCCGCAATACCGCCACGTTTTAGATATATGTATATGGCCTATTTTTCGAGAAATATTTGTTAAGTATTGAATTTCGAGTTTCCTATTATTTTCATAATATGGGAACAACCTCAATAATCCACTACTCGACTTCAGTAGTACGCCATATCGTTGACGTTTAGCATCGTCGCATTTTCGGTGGCTGTCATCGGTTCCACGCGGCCGGCATATTATTCTTTGTAGCCGGTTAACATGGAGAATGAAAATACTGTGGAAGTTTATCAAAAGAGTAACGGGATTGTACCTGAAGTCCAGTTTAGAGACAAATGTAGATTCTGACGGACAAGAATTAGAAAATGAAAAGATAATATTGCGATTGCAAATAAAAAAAACGTCGCGTTGAAGTTAACCTCAATATCCAATGTCCAATCTGTCCAAAGTCAAAAAATATTTCATCGATTGTTATGTTATTTTTCCCTTTCCCAATTTTCACAATATTTGCAGGTACAAAAAGGAACGTTTATTTTATACGACGGTTCTCCCATGCTGAATTAATATATAGATGCGTTGTATAGGCACATGTCGCCAGAAAAATTGACATGCCTTTGCTGTACGTAAAAGAACTTCAAGTAAATATCGACGAAAGGCCCTTTATAATCCATTAAAAAATGTACGGCTTCGCACAATCATATTTTTCATTCGCGTTGAAAATATCCGATAGACGAGTCAAATTTGCGCGGGTTTCCGGCGTTGCCACACGTCGAGCAAGATGGCTGCTGTTACGTCACGAGAAGTCTCGCTCTCCGAAAACTTCGGTTTTTGCGACTTTATTTCTAAATTTATTGCTTATTTCTGCGGTGAGCTTTCCAATTCGAGGTGCCTTATCGATCACGAAGATTCAACGAACGCAACCATCAGTTTTTTTTACGTATTTCTTGGCTCCAAGTGGCACAAAAAAATCGATATACGAGAGGACATGCACATTTTGTCGTCCACGTGGTGACTGATTCACCAACTTTGACAATTAATAACTCGGAAAGTGTACGGTAAATCTCGTGGAAACTCCGCATACGCATGGACCAAGGTCTCGACGATGCTATAAAAAAAAATCGGGCTTTTATCTTGAACTCGCTCCAATCACCGTACCTCCTTAAAGGAAAAAATAGAAATCGATTTTTCGATCGTTGTGAATGTATATGCCGCCAGTAAGTAGCCAGTTGCAATGAACGATGAAGAGTGGAGAGCAACTGATTAATAATCAGGCGTGTCGATAAGATTGCACATGGATCCTTTCCACGCAGTCGACGATGGGTTGAGGGAGAGACAAAGAGAGAGGAATACCGCGAGAAGAAAAGAGCCGAAGAGATCCAGAGTGGCTTGTTTCCTCCCACGCTTGCACTTTGTCAGAGGTGGACGGCAGCAGGGCGGGGGGCGAGGAGAGGAAGAGAGAGAGAGAGAGAGAGAGAGAGAGAGAGAGAGAGAGAGAGAGACAGGGGAGATTGTGTGCTCGCTTGCCGCTGCGTGTGCCGCTAGTAAGCGTAGCAAGGCACGACGGTGTTTCCCTCGTAACGTTCGCGGCTGCGGCTCCTCGCGCGTTGTTCGTTCGCCACGCGACCACTGCCGGTTTGTCAGTCCGCCAGGTTCGGCCGTGGCGATAACTCCTCGACTCCTCGGGTGACCGCAACAAGACGCATTAATCTGGCCGAAAGCTCCGTCACAGCTGACAAGTCCATTTGCTTCCGTCAAACCGATAGTACGTTTGCAATATCCCTTTGATTTACGCGGTGCTCCCCCCCCCCCCCCTCGGTTATTTTCCTCCACTTTCCAATTGTTCGTCGAACTTTCGGGCGTTGGGGACGGAAGAGAACGTTTCACGCCACCGCTGGTTGGAAATTACCACGGGGAAAAATGTGGGGAAAATCGCCACTGAGGGCAATTGAGGGATCGTCACAGTGTAACGAGTCGAAGAAAAACTAATTTTTGCGATTTTTTTTCGATGGTTCAAATACGCTAATCAGCACGATTTTTTTAAGATTTATTTTTGAATTGTTAAAAATGTCTTCGAAAAAAGTCCTCACGGTGTACATATTATGTGAAAGAAAATTGGTAAAAAACGTTATTAAGAGGCTGTACCAGTGTGAACGCTGAAAATTTCGGTGATTTTCGGGAATTTTTTTTGGAAGAAAAGTACTCAATTAAATGTTTCGGAAAATTGAGAATATGTTTGGCTATATTTGAGCTATATTAGATAATTTTTTCATAGAAAAATATTGAGATCCCAGCGACTTGTGCGCTGCCTTCGGCGGCGCCAAAAAAAAAGTTTGTTCACTGCTGACATGATTCCGGCCGATTGAGTAGCTGAAACCGAAAAAGGAAAAAATGTCGTTAAACTTGAAGGTATTTCCTGTACAATGACGTAGGATTTTCGAAAAATATCAAAATCTAACAAAATGGCGTAGCTATGAAAAAATGTCTGTTTTCTTGCCTATAAAATGGTCGTTTTTTCAATGCCAAATCCTCAATTTTCATCCAATCAAAAATATCCCACGTCATTGTAGAGTAAATATATCCAAGAGTACTCAGTTCAAATTTCAAGTCCATCGGATAATTCCTCTTTGAGTTACAATGTCCGAAAATGTGAAAAATCTCATTTCGAGAAAAAAACGCGTTTAAAGATTTAACTATCGATTTTTGCAAGGTAAAATGATTAGAGATACGGCCTTGAATTTTTTACAGGATATTCTTGAAAGTATAAACTGTCGAAAAAGGGAAACAAAATCGATTTTTTGAAAATGTCACACTGGTAACACCCCTTAATCAGTATAAAAGCCGCTATCTTGCTATGAAGGTTTTTTTAATCAATATTACCAAAATGGCGGCGGTTTGAAAAAAGGTATCGAATATAACGTATTTTTTTAACTTTTTTCTCGATGGTTGAAATACGCTAATCTGTCTGATTTTTTAATGTAAAATCGAAGCACTGATCAAGAAGAGAAAATAAATTTTTAAACGTTAATTTGTATTTTTTTGCCTGTTTTTAACGCTTGAAAATGTCTTCGAGAAAAAGAAGTCCTCACGGTGTACACAGTTGTGGCCGTGAATATTATCCATAGCAAATTTGTAAAAAGATTATTAATCAATACGATAGCCACTAACTTGGTATAGAGATTTAAAAAAATCAAAATTGACAAAATGGCGGTGGTTTAAAGAAAGTATCGATTTTAGGGTATTTTTTCGAAAGTTTTTCGTAAAAAAAAAAAATATGAAGATTTCAAAAGAAGAAAAGCTTTCGTAGCAAAATAAAGAATAGCGTGAAGAATGTTGTGTCAAAATTTGCGACGGATAGCTTGAAAATCCATCGACTAAACAGCATGTTTACAACCGTCTATACAAATAATTTTTAAAAATCGATTTTTCGAAAATTTCGCACCGTGATCCCTTAAATCCTCATCGAGGGCGGAAGTTTCGGTTTTACTTGGTGTTTCAAGTTGTTCGATGCTAAATCTGCCGTGGTGCGTCTCGCCGTTTCGAAACTCGTGGAAATCTCGAGCATGCGTGATCCACTTGCGCGTCTGACCAATGCCGACTCGTACTACTTGCCCGCGTTTTTTTTCGCACCGTTTCGCCCGCGACGTTCTTTGCCTCTCTCTCTCGTTCACCGTCGCCGTCTCGACGCGGAAACGACGCAAGTGAATAAATACAATTGCGCTACGAGAAATGATAAAATTTATTGTTTGGCGGGCAACTTTTGTCGCGGCGTAGCGCAACGACGAGACGCGGACTAACGAGTCGTCGTTGTTCCTCTAATTGATATCGAGGTCGAGGCTTTTGTTTTCGCGGACTCCTGTTTTTTTTTTTTTTGCCACCCTCATCTCGAAACGTCGGGAGTAAACAATGGCGAAGAAATAAATAGAAGGACGAAAATTGCTCGGAGAGTATTCGCGCGAAACAGGGCTGAAAAATAATTAAAATTAATCGGATTTGGAAGGAAGTTGATTTACGTCAAGATTGTCGGCGATAAGAAAATGTCATTGTCCCGTGAACGACGAGTTATTTTTCCACCGCACCACCGTGCAAGCTCTCGTGTTGTCGTTACGATTATACACGCACGAAAAGCTCTCCTTATGCGTGTGATAAAAAAAAAGCACACTCGTCGCGAATAATTTTCTTTTTTTTTGCCGCGACTTTTTGATATCAAGGAAAAACGCAGTGACACACGTGCTGGCCCGTGAAAATGTACATATATTTTCAAACGGAAAAAGTCACCGCGAGAAAAGCGTTTGGAATCGCGGGATTCCTGCTCGCAGACGCGAAAAACTAACGAGACCCTTTTCGCGCCAGGATCCGGGGAAATATCGCGAAAGCAAACGTCAAAGACGGCTTAATTTTACTTATTCGGGGAGGAGAAAAAAAACGGGAAAAGTAGGACAAAGCTCTCTTCTGTGCCCAACAAGACCCTTGGTGTCTTCTCTTCCCTGTGACGATAAAGAGACATGAGCCCTTTTGTCGGCCCCTTTGTCACATACGCTGTGGGAGAAACGCTTTATTTGAATCAAACAAATGGCGGCAGCTTTGCTATGTGGAAGTTTGCATCGTTGGAATGCTCCGAAAATTATTTTTCAATTTTTTTTTCTTCGTTTTCGTTATCATCGATAATATTTTCTTGGATACTTAGGCTGATAATGTCTAAAGAGGATCGTGAAAAACGTGTGAGTGAATTTGGAGGGCTGAATGTGCCAAAAAAGGTTGGACTGCGAAAGTTCCGTTGCGTTCCAACGTTGCAAACTTCATCATGCAGCTTTTACGTGTCGTTGCTCGAAGTAACCACATCATTTTGGTCATTGTTATTTTAATAATTGTTGGACTCGAAGAAATGGTGTATTTGAAGCTTGACTGCCATTTCGAAAAAAAAAAACAGCTGAGAGCTGACTCTGAAGGAATTATTTGTTTCAGTCAGTGAAATTATTCGGTGTAGTATTTATTTGTGTAGCTAATGATTCGTTGAATTGAAAAGAATCTTCGGCAGCAGGAATTTTATAATTATTGAGCAACATTCATCGTTTTTGATAAAATCTTAAAATTTGTAATAGCATTTTGTAGTTTTAAATAAAGCTTTATCATTTTCAATAGCGTTTTCTCATTTTTAGAAGAATTTTATCATTTTCAATCAAATTTTATCATCTTTGATAAGATTTTGTAATTGTTTATAAGGTTTTATGATTTTTAATAGCGTTTTGTGATTTTTAGAAGAATTTAATCATCTTCAATCAAATTTTATAATCTTTGATAAGATTTTTTCATAAGGTTTATCATATTTAATTTTTTGAATTGTCACTAATAAATGTGTAATTTTCAATAAAAGTTCATCTAGTATTTTTAATATTTCGTCGTAAATTTGAATAGGCTATTTCATGGTGACAAGGCGCAAGATTTTGTACGCAGAAGCAAAAATCTTTGTCGAAGGAATGAAATACTAATCAGGTGAAAGTCAGATTTTTCTATTTGAAGCCTTATCGTTTTCTGACAAAGTCAAAAATATTCGTCAGATAAATATATTTCAGTGAACTGAGTTTAAAAATCTATTTAAATTATAACATTTGCTAGTCAGTACGATTTTTCTCAGAGTCAGCCATCACCGATTTTTAATTGGAACAAATATGGGGCCGGGTTGAAATTCCGAACTTTGAATGACCAGAACGCTCAAAACTCCGACAAAATACTACCCCGAAAGATCAAAACTCCGAAAGAATTTTACGCGAAAGACCAAAATTCCGAAAATCTGAACACCGTCAAAATAATTCGGCTATGGAAGTTTTAAAAGTTTCAAAATTTTCAATAGATCGACGAATTATTTCAAGATTTTTTTTTATCAAGACGTGATTTTACGTCAATTTTAAAATTTTTCTAGTTTTTTACGTCATACAGTTTTTTACATCACGTTTAAGACGTGATTTTGCGTCAATTTTGAAATTTTTCTAGACTTTCGCTGGCATAATCTTGACGAACCTTGCAATTTCGAAACATTAAAATTAGGAATTTTAAACCGTCGGCGCATTCAAGGCAACATTGTCTAGACAAATTTCAAAATTGACGCAAAATCACGTCTTAATAAATGAAAAATTCTTGAAATAATTCGTCGATTTATTGAAAATTTTGAAACTTTTAAAACTTCCATATCCGAATTATTTTGACGGCGTTAAGATTTTAGGAATTTCGATCGTTCGTGTTAAATTCTTTCGGAATTTCGAGCTTTCATTCAAAGTTCGAAATTTCAACCCCCGGCCCTATCTTGAATTTCGGAACATTAAAATTCGGAATTTTGAATCGTCGGAGCATTGAAAGTTCGAAATTTCAATCCGGCCCACGAATATATTATTTAATTGATCATGAAAATTTAATTGATAAAAAAAATCGATTAAAAATCGACAATCAAAAAGTCCATTATGCCGGTATTCGAAAACAATTTGATTTCATTCAGACAAACAATTTCTCTCGGTGTATCAGCGTCACGTCAACTCGGAGAAAAAAATCGTCCAATCATTTTAAGATTGACAGCTAGATCGAAGTCTTCCTGTGCTCGTACCGAGTTACGACTGAAGAACATTTCCATTCCGCGCGTCTCCGGAAGTCGTCCCGCCGTGACGTAAAAGCCCCGGAAGAGTACTTCGAGCACGCGAGAAGTGACAAATTTTTCAAAATATCGCGTGACAGTCGAAAAGTTGCATTTTTACACGTAAAATCAAAGTATCTTTCTCTCTGGTCTCGTGAAATCCGCAAAGGGAGTCCGAATAGAGAACTGTATCAAAAGTGGAGCG
Organism: Ophion ellenae; assembly: GCA_963210295.1. Taxonomy (NCBI): domain Eukaryota; kingdom Metazoa; phylum Arthropoda; class Insecta; order Hymenoptera; family Ichneumonidae; genus Ophion; species Ophion ellenae. The sequence continues at coordinate 8,260,688 of OY723387.1, read as the reverse complement.
AGGGTGCGAGTAGAAAGGGGGCGAAAAGTTCTCGCGAAGCAACTGGTGGCTGCGACGTCAAAGCTCGATCCTTGACAAATAAAAGCTTCGCGAAGAAATCCATGATCTCGAGCGAACCGACTGCGCGGACAAAAAGGAGCCAATAAAAATAAAAGGGCCATCGCGGCCTTGAAAGCTCTGCCGACCGGAACTCGAGATGGGAATTTCGAGGATGCGCGAATGCGTCGTTTTCATCGCAATATTCCTGCTCCTTCTTGCGGACTCGACCGTGTCGCAGAGACGACGACGTCCGACGTCCTATAGACAACCAGGTAAAGCAAAACAAAAATAAAGAGACACAATATCGATGAGCCCTTTTGGTGCACGTTCATTATTGATATTACAAATAAATAAATGAATAAACGGACAAAGAAATATGTAAACATACTTAGATAAAAATTAATGAGTTCATCGAATGCCGGAGTTGACATTAAAAATTTGATGGAAATAAATAAATGGAATGTCCAAACGAAAGTCTGATTAAACAAATGGGAAGTTGAGACAATTTAGGAATTATTATTATCTATAAAGTTCACATATTTTATTTATTCGTTAATTAGTTTTATGAATTATTTATTAGTTTATACAATTTGGACTATTTTATTAATTTCGACAATTTACGAATTATTATTATTTATAAAAAGAAACCCATTTTTTTTATTCGTTAATTAATTTTTTATTTAAATAATTGTAAACTAATCAATCATTCAATGTAATTATTGAATTAATAACTTAGGTTGATAATTAAATTAAATTAATAATTCAATTTAATTATTGTACAATCTTATCGTAATTATTAAAATAATCGTATCCAACGAAAATTGGCGAATTCCAACGATGATTCAAACTACAAAAATAACAAGTCGCGACTTTTTTTTAATAACAACAAATATTTTATATTACTATTGAAATAAGGTTTTTCCATGTTGAAAATCGAAACCTCTTGAACTTGTTTTTCTTGATTCTTAATTTCACAACCTAGCGAAATTTGTTGAATCCGAAAGGAACAAATATCGTGAACGAGCACGAAAATAAGTATTCAGTGCTGAATATTTGGATACTCACGTCAGCAGACTCGAGTTCGTGAAAACTTTAAAGTTAATCCGTCCCCCCACACGAAGTTGCTGAAACCGATTAGCTGTTATTTCGTAGTCAATTGAAGTACGAAGATTGGTAGAAATTCACTTTACAGACATTTCTCAGTTTTTTATTCAAATACGTATATTCACGACTTTGGATCGATATCCATTTTGATATATGAATAAAAGGTGACAAATGTGGTCACCTTTTATCAATTTATCAATCATTAATATGACACCTTTTATTAATTTAGCATTAAGGGGCCAGTCCATTTTGAAGCCACGAAAAAGGCTATTTTCGCGATTTTTTTTTGAGGATTTTATAAAAGATATAAAGTTCGGATATAAAGTTTTATAAAAACAAAAAAATATGAAAAACGAAAAAAGTTTTTAAAAACGCGTTTTTTTCGCAGTTTTTCGCCAAAACAGAGTAAAAATCAAAATTTTTAAACCATCGAGGGTCATCTTGTTGCGAATCATATTTACAATATGTGGTTCAAATTTCAAGAGAATCGGTTTATTAGTTTTAGAGATACGATGGAGCTAGATTTTGAAAACGTTATTTCGAGAAAAACGCGTTTGAAGTTTATACTATGAAAAACTCTTACTTAAACTCAATCGGCAATTCCTGCACCGTACAAAATCCCTTCTGATTGCTCATCACCGTCGATTTCTTCAAGTCTTGCTTGCTTTCGATTTTTTTTTAATTTTCAGAGTGGACTGGCCCCTTAATATGACACCTTTTATTGATTGGGCATCAATATGGCACCTTTCGTTAATTTGGCATTAATATGGCACCTTTTATTCACATAAATTAAAAGTCCAGGAGGATAAAACCATTCGGCGGCCTTTAATTGCACTCATATGAATAAAGGTGGTAGAGGCAAAACCTTTAGGTGCGGAAAAAGTTCCTGATTTTCATGATTTTTTTTAAGAGGGAAGATTTTTTGACTATTTTTGAGAGTTACAGTATGTTTTATAACTATTTTTTGTTGTTACATGGGATTTTTTTTATTAATCTTTAAAAATGGCGGAGGTCGGGCACGGCCTTCTAAACGGGCTGCGGTAGATGTTGTCAGACTGCGTGACACGTAGCGTTGGCGGGATTAATCTGAAAATAAAAATGATGAACATTTTTCTTTCGTTAACACGCACACAGAATATGAACTAAGAAAAAGTGAAAATTATTGAAAAGCGATGAAATGGTACGTTTTTGGAACAAAAAGATTGAATTTTCCGAAAAAAATCGCTCCATTTTGCAATAAAGGAAAGAATTTTTGTTAATTAAAACACATTTAGGTTCATGTTTTAAACAATAAGGTTAGAAAGATTTATACCAAATTTCATCAGAATCGGTCGACTCGTTTTCCAGCTACACGTCACGCCAGTTTTGAAAATGCAGTTTACAAGACCGTGTCATACCTCCGCCACTTCTGAAGATTAATGATTTTTTTTAAATACCATGTAACAGCCAAAAGTAGCAAAGAAATATATCCTAAGTCTAAAAAATGGTAAAGAAAACTTTACTTAAAAAAAAATATATATAAACCAGCAAATTTTTTCCTCGCCTTAAGGTTTCGTATCCTGAAGGATCTTAAACTTGAAATATCTTAAAAATCTCAACGTTCATTGATATTCACTCTTATTCATCAGCAATAATGAATTTTCTTCGTTGCCGAAAAACTATGCCTTCAATTCTAACAAGGAGCACCACTTAAGTGTCCGGCGTCGATTTTGTTGAAACTCATACATGTTATAAAGCATTGAAAACTATTAGATACGTATTTTTTTTACCTGCAGAAAAACGGCTTTAAGGGGGGAAACCACCCCTCGAAGAAAGGCGTGTCGAGGGGTGGTTTTGAAGTTTTACCCACAAGCAGTCGACCGATCTGAACGAAAGAAAAACCAAAATTCTTCCAATGTAAAGCGATGAAAGATCCATTATAAAAAATTGAAAAAAATAATTAATTAAGGGGTGACACGTCTTTCTTTTAGGGGACGCTTGCCCCCTTTAAAACTTTTTTTTTGCGGATAAAAAAATCGTGTCTAATAGTTTTCAATGCTTTATCAAATATATGAGTTTCAACAAAATCGAAGGCGGACACTTAAGGGGTCATCTCACTTTAGATGCTAAAAAAGGCTATTTCAATGAATTTTTTTGATAGGTTTATATTATCGATATTGATATAAAAAAAGTTACACTTCATAAATACACTTTCGAAATACATTTAACATTTTCTTTCATTTTTTTAAGTCACTATTTATAGACGAAAATGGTAGTTAAAAAAATGTACTAAAAAATGGGAGGTCTGCGTTGTTGGTGAAATCTCGGTGATGGATGATCTGAAACAAAAAAATCAAACGGTTTCAGATTCCGTATGTTAATAGCTATAACGCATATCATACGATTTTTTATATATGCAAAAATAACAAAATGGCGGATATTTATCGGAAAAACAAAAGAAACGAGTTTTTTCACCGTTTTTGACAAAAAAAATAGTAAATAGTTAAATAGTAAATAGTAAAATAGTAAACAGTAAAATAGTAAATAGTAAAATAGTAAATAGTAAAAAGTAAAATAGTAAATAGTAAAATAGTAAATAGTAAAATAGTAAATAGTAAAATAGTAAATAGTAAAATAGTAAATAGTAAAATAGTAAATAGTAAAGATTTTATCAACAAGCCGTCGAAAAACGTTCTTTCGAGAAAAACGCGTTTAATATTTGTTTGGATTACATAAATACATTGACATTTTTTTAAATGCATTTCAAAAGTGTATTTATTAAGTGTAACAACTTTTATATCAATATCTATAATGTAAACTTATCAAAAAAAAAACATGAAAATAGCCTTTTTTAGCGTTTAAAGTGGGAAGACCCCTTAAGTGATGTTCCTTGTAAGTACGTTTGGGTTTATCAGGGAGACAAATCCCCCCACGAAAAATATTATTGCTCCTCCCGCATATGGTAGAGGACCTTCAGAATTGAAGGCCCCGAGTATTTGGTCTTCAACATGCGAGTCGAAAGGATGCAGTCAACCTCAAAAGCTCACGTCACGAAGTCACGTTAGTTTTTATTCTGTGCCTCATTCGGGACTGCGCATTGGCAAGGATGGATGTGTACAGACGGAACGTTGAACAAAAAAAAACCGCGACAAGTTATAATCTATATTTATGCAGACGCGCATAAAATATCCTGGCGAATATATGGGGACCATATAATGGCCCGTGTTCTCTTTTCTTCTTCTATTTAAGTTCATAATGCACCGCGATAACGTCGCATAATTATTGGATCGAAAGGACGTCCCGTCACGCCATCATTTTCCGAGCATTCTCGTACCGTGCCACGCTACTCGTGTCCACGACTCTTCCCTTCCGTTTGTCTATACTCGCGCATTTTATTCCTCGTCCGACCAATACGCTCCGTACCTCCTGTATCGAGAACGCCGCAGAAAACTTTACGAAAAATCGCGTAAATTAAAAAGTCTCGTATCACTTCCGTACCGCTCGCGAAGCTTTCACTGCGAGCAAAACGTTTTTTTTTTTTCGAGCCACGGAAGTGGCGCAAAGCATTCCTTAGGAATGCTCTATTTGTGCGAAGGAAGCTCGAAATTTGAGCTGAGCTCGAAAAATAATTCCGAATTTGGAAAAGATACGCGGTTTACTAGTTTTTCGAAAAAGGCAAAAATTTTCACAATTGCAAGATTTTTTTAAATCGCAAGATTTTTCAAAATTGCTAGATTTGTCAAAAATTGTAGATTTTTCGAAAATTGTAGATTTTTCAAAATGGCAAGATTTTTCAAAAATTGTAGATTTTTCGAAAATTGTAGATTTTTCGAAAATTGTAGATTTTTCGAAAATTGTAGATTTTTCGAAAATTGTAGATTTTTCGAAAATTGTAGATTTTTCGAAAATTGTAGTTTTTTCAAAATGGCAAGATTTTTCAAAAATGCAAGATTTTTCAAGAATTGAAGATTTTCCAAAAAGTGAAGATTTTTCAAAAATTGAAGATTTTACAGAAATAGAAGATTTTTAAAAGATTAAATATTTTTAAAAAAATGAAGATTTTTAAAGAATTGAACATTTTTTGAAAATGTAAGATTTTTTGAAAATGTAAGATTTTTTGAAAATGTAAGATTTTTTGAAAATGTAAGATTTTTTAAAAATTGACGATTTTTTGAAAATATAAGATTTTTTAAAAATTGAAGATTTTTCAAAAATTGAAGATTTTTCAAAAATTGAAGATTTTTCAAAAATTGAAGATTTTTCAAAAATTGAAGATTTTTCAAAAATTGAAGATTTTTCAAAAATTGATTTTTTTATAGAAATTTGAAGGTTAATAAAAAATGCATTTTTTTTTAACAATCCGAGACCTTTAATGATCGTAGTCGTATTAGTAGATATTAACCGGTTTTCAACAATACTCTATTAGCGTGGAAAAAATCCATTCGATATCCTGATATATGAGTAGACTGAAGCACTCAGTGCATTTTTAAAATTATGGGGCTACATCTACCCAGAGAAAAATGGCCAAGTTGCGCATTTTTTTGCTGAGAAACGATTGGTGAAAAATAAACGTATTTTTTAGATACCAAAGTACGTAAATTGAATGTTTAAAAAAAAATCGCCACAAAATACAGAAAAACATCAAAAACATTGCCGCTAGCAGAGGATGAACTTTTTTAGCGACGTTTGGTGGTGGACACTCTCCAGCTTCAACGATCCATTCGAAATCTAAAAACGAAACGTGTTATTCAAGTTAACAATAGATACGAGTCGTTGACGATCATGGATTTTTTAAATCATTTTTTTAAACAACCTGCTGACGAATTGAAACTAAAGCACACAAAATCTATGGATAAAATTCGTCATTTTTACGCAACAATTAAAAAATGAAGATCGGTTTTAAAAAAAGTGAGATCGTCAACGACTTTTGAATGTTTCCTGTCATATCTTCTGTAAATTTGGGAACAATCCATCAAGTGGGTCTCGAGATATCATGTCCACCGACTTTGAAAACAGTATTTCGAGAAAAACGCGTTTGGAGTTTGAAGTATGATGCTGCTACCGCTCGCCCGGCCGACTATTAGAAGCTGTAGCTCATTCAATTTTAGGAATATTTTCATTACATTTTCAGGGAATACGTGTAAAAGGTGATACTATCGAATAAAAATATTTTCCGAAAATGCAATTTTTTGACCCACTTAGGTAGATGTAGCCCGTTGAAAAAAACTCAAAATTGAATTCCACCCTTCAGTCTAATTCTCGCTAAATTGAGTCCTGACTGTCCTTAAGCGGAATTATTCGCGTAGGAGAAAATTAATCTCTATACATCGAAATTCGAGAAAGTTCGAGCGTTTGGAAAACTTTTCGAATTTCAACATTTCAAAATTTCGCGTGTGGGAAAGTTTACCCCGGCATCTCGAAATTCACAAAAGTAGGAGCAATTTTCGAAAATTTCGAATTTTGATAATATTTGAACGGTGACATCGATTCTCGCCACATTCAACCCGCACGGGGAATCGCTGGTGCTGTTCACGTACCGCTGTTCATCTTGATAGCGCAGAATTAGCTGAAATTACGCGGAAGCCAAACATTGTTTTACAGCAATGTCGTCTTTCGATGTTTCTGAAGATTCTCAACGCATTTCCAAGACTCGAAACACAAATTAATCACCGGGAAAAAAACTTTCTCAACTATAAAGCAAAATCTACAAACCCAATAAACTTTTTTTTTACTATTTGATAAATATATTTCGAAAAACCATAGGCGAAAAATCGACAAGTTATAACTTTGTAGATAATTAATAGATAATAAGTAGATAGAAATAGATAATAAAGAGATAGAAATAGATAATAAGTAGATAGAAATAGATAATAAGTAGATAGAAATAGATAATAAGTAGATAGAAATAGATAATATGTAGATAGATAAATAGAAGGAGTGGATTGCTCGAAACTTTTATCCAATGCAATTTTTTTCCTCTTCCTTCACCCAGTCTTCATCACGATCCGATTGACATTGCCCGGAAAGTCGTTGCATTACAGCAATTATTCAATTACTGCATGCTGCAGCAATGATAATTCAGAACCGCATAGCCAAAAATAGCCACGCAAATAATGTTGCTGTGTACCGGTATAATTAAACAGCACAGTGGTAGCGTTACAAATAATAGCAAGATGTAAGTAATTAACGCTCTCAGGTAGCACACAGTCGACGATCGCATTTAACCAATCAGTATAAAATCCAGCCCAATAATTACATTCGCTCCCTATACGCGTTATATTTATCGTTACATTATAATACTATCGACGTACGGCTGTAATTGCTAGAATGAAAAAATAGGTCTGTAATTACCATTCTCTGACAGTACAAACGGTACTTTATTGTTTTTTTCTATATCACGCATATTTGAGGTTTCCCTTCGTCCTACTCACCGTGGATATTAAATTTGTTGTTTCTTTTTTGGTTAGGGGAGACTATCAGTAAAGGGTCCGAAGAAAGATGAACTTCAACAATTTTTCATGAGAACCCAGTTGATGGAATGAAAATTCTCCCTAGTGGCCTTTATTTCACATATCTTCGAGTATCTCAACAAATTTGTTCACAAGATTTTATAACAAAATGCTGGCTGAAGGAATCATCATAGTGTAGGTCGAAAAATAGGTGATTTTTTTTTCGATAGTTAAAATACGCTAATCAGTTTGATTTTTTAATGTAAAATCAAAACACTCACGAAGAACAGAAAATAATTTTTTTAACGTTTATTTTCATTTTTTTACATTTTTTTAACGGTTGAAAATGTCTTCGAAAAAAGGGGTCCTCACGGTGTACACAATTGTGGCCGTAAATATTATCTGAAACAAAATTTGTAAAAAGATTAATTATCTTGCTACGGAGGTTTTTGAAAAATCAAAATTGACAAAATGGCGGCGGTTTGAAAAAAAATATCGACTTTAGCCTATTTTTTCGACAGTTTTTCGTTAAAAAATATGAAGATTTAAACAAAGCGTCCATAGCAAGATAAAGATTGGCGTGGAGAATGTTGTGTCAACATTTGAGACGGATAGCTTGAAAACTCGTCCTTTGAAAGTGTACACCGTTTTGAAAAATGAAATTTCGAGAAAACCGCGTGTAAGTTTCGAGTGCGGAATTTTCATACAAATTGTCCATATTCATAACCGTCTATACTACCGGATAATGCAAACAAAAAAATCGATTTTTTGAAAATGTTACACTGTGATGCTTCCTGAAGCGAGTCACCTATGCCTGATGGTGTCCCGGCAAGATTTCTCCAATTTTCTACCTGAAATGGAAATACAAAATAATTTGAGTTCCAGATAAGATTTGCTTTTGACGTACATAGAAAAATCCAAAAATATCTTTTTTTTTTTCATAAAACATTGCGGGTTAAAAAAAATGTTTTTAATAAAAACGAATGGTTGAAAATAATTTTTTCGGAAACAGTTTTCAACATGTCAGATGTCCTCTGTGTACTTCGAAGTGAATTGTTGTTATGAGGATCCAAAAAAAAAATTCGTGTAAATCGGCGGAGAATTGTCGATGTAATGGCGCCAGCCGCAGGACGCTATCAGACAAAGGTGGCTTCATCCAGCTGCAGCGGGGCCATTTTTTCAGGAAATATTGTGAAAAATTTTGTGAAGTGACACGAAGATATGTGGAATAAAGTCCACCGAGCGGAATTTTCATTCTGACAAGTGGGGATGCATAAAAAACTGTCGAAATTCACCTATTTTTCCGGCCTCTACTCTGGTAGTGTAGACTTCTCACTTTAGACACCAAAAAAAAGTCTGTTTTCATGAATTTTTTTGATAGGTTTATATTATAGATATTGATATAAAAGTTGTTACACTTAATGAATATACTTTCCAAATACATTTAAAAAAATGTTTTTATTTATTTAAGTCATTATTTCAAGATGAAAATGGTAGCTAAAAAAATGTCCAAAAAAATTGTAGATCTGGGCTGTTGGCGAAATTTCGGAGATGGATCATCCGAAACAAAAAAATCAAACGATTTCAGATTCAGTATGTTAATGGCTATAGCGCATATCTTACGATTTTCGATACATGCATCAATAACAAAATGGCCGATCTTTTTCGAAGTAACAAAACAAACGTGTTTTTGTCACCTTTTTTTGCAGAATAAATAAATATCAAGATTTAAAAAAAAATCTTGATCAAATCTTGATATGATTTAAAAAAAATCTTGATATGCTACAGTTGTAAAGAATATGTGGTTAAAATTTCATGAGGCTCGGTTCAGTAGTTTCGAAGATTGGTAAATATCTAAAATTGGAGCTCCTGACCAAAAGGTGTTGAACATTTTTTCACCGAGCTGATATTTTTCAGGGTACTTTCTTATGATTATAGAACTCGGTGGAAGAGAATTTTCACCCTTATTTTAACCCTTAGACACTTATTTGCTTTTTTTAATTTTTAATTAAAAAACTATAAATCTAATTAATAAATTAAATTTTAATATTATTAAATTTATAAAATTAATAAAAATTGTTAGCCCCCGCCGCCGAAATATTATGAGTGGAGACCAATTGAAGCTGCGGATGACGAAAAATAAAATTGTCGACGTTTTCAGTCAGGAGCCCCGATTTTCTAGACATTTACCCGAAGATTTTATCAACACTGTCGAAAAACGTATTTTCGAGAAAAACGCGTTTAAAGTTTGTTCGGGTAACATGAATACATTTAAAAAATTGTTATGTATACCGAAAGGGTATTTATTAAGTGTAACAACTTTTATATCAAGATCTATAAAATAAACTTATTGGAAAAATCATGAAAATAGCCTTTTTTAGCGTCTAATGTGAGAAGACCCCTTAACAATTTACGTCGCCCTTGATTCCCGTCCCTTTATTCGACGTGCCAGGAGAAAAAATGTGAATAAATGAACGCCCTGTTTTTTCCACGTGACATATTTTTCGGAGTTTCTTTAATATCCGTGAACGGAGCAAAAATATGGGCATCATTTTATTCGAGCGTGGCAGTTTTTCTTAGCCACGGGAAAGACTTAAATTTTTTCTCTCGCTCTTTCTTTCGCCCCTTTGAAGTTTTTTTTTTTCACCACTGGCATCTCATTCTCAAGTGTTTCACGCTCGGTCCGTCATTTTCGAAATAAAACGATCGCTGCGGCGTGTACGCACCACCAGAGCAAACACCATAAATGTGTCGTATTTCATGTTCCGAGCACGCATACGTGTGATACGTAAGCATATATTTTTGCTCCTCTTACCGGCTGACCTGTCGCTCTTTTGCGGCTGTTATGAAATGCACGCAATAAAGGCACCGCCTCTCGCACGTCCCCAAGCCAACTTTTTTTTATCCTTCCACCCTCACACTCGCCAATGAGAATTTCCTTAACGCAAAAGCTACGTGAAAATTGAAGCGTATCTTTCTCGTCATATTACGATCTTTCGAGAGCGTAAAAAAAGAAAAGGCATTGATGGAAAGTGCGCATTTTTTTGGAATTTATAATTATTGTGGAAAAAACGAAGACGTTTTTTTTTACAGTACCCTGAGTAATAAAACATACCCCAAGTCTCAAAAATGGTGAAAAAATCTTTCGTTAAAAAAAAATCACGAAAATCAGCAAATTTTTTCTTTGCCTAAAAGTGTCTCCACCCTTAAACGCAAAGTGTTCCATCGATATTGATAATAAGCTGTTTAAAATTTTATACGTCCAACAAAATAGAAAAATATTTATGATTGAAGAAAAGAGATTTAAATTCTTTCTTTTTTTTTCACCCTGTAATTAAGTTCATCCAAATTCGCAATTTTCGTACTGAGTGCGAACAATTTTGTTTCCGTACGAAAGTTGCTGATTTTGCAGTGCTTATTTCTCATTGGCATATTCAAATTATAAAAAACAATTTTAAAATTGTTACATATAACATTTTTAAAAGCTTGTTACAAGTATCAATCTCGATGGATACTTATTATCTGAATTACAATTCGTTAGAACAATTGCGAATATCGTTGTAACGAATTGTAATTCAGATTAATAGTCACGATACAGGCAGAAGTGGAAATTGCGATGTAGAAAGGCCTGACGGGCGAGAGTCGATAGCACATTGGGAATTAAAAATTTGATACTTATGAATAGTCCAACAGAATAGAAAAATATTTACGATTGAAGAAGAGCGATTTAAATTCTTTCGGTATTTTTTTCCACACTGTAATGGAATTATCTAAATTTGCAATTTTCGTACTCAGTGCGAAATAATTGTAATTCCATACGAAAGTTGAAGATTTTGATGGAATATTTGCATTCGGAATGGAAATAACGAAGAACTTTCGATAATATAAAATGCAGGAGAGTTTCGAAGCGAAAGAAGATAAGTGATCCCACTGAATTCCGGGTCGTCTGGTACTAAACGTAAATTTTAGAAAATGCGTACCGAAGATGAATCCTCAAAAATGTGTATCAAAGATTAATTACAAAAAATGTCTACTATGAATCAATTTTAAGTAATTCACACAAAATATAAGTTTAAAAAACTTCTTAAGGGAGGACACCACTGAATTTTTGTTATCTACTAGATCATTTATTTCGGATTTGTAAAAAGGTATGTTATTAAGCATACATTGAACTTATTCCGTGTTAACTATTATTAAAAAGAAAATAAAAATAGAGCCTATGTATAAAAAATTGTGGTCCAACGGCCGGATCGATAACTTGACAATGGGTGGTCTGAATAATAAAAATAATGAAGTTTTATTATGTCGTATATCAATTATAACTTATACGAAATATTCAACTACATATTAATATGAATTTACATTTATATATTTGTACCAAAGATTTATACTAATTCATACCAATTTATATTTATTCTAAATATTATACTGAACATTTATGCCAATTAAGAATTTATACTAAATGTATGCCACTTATTTTTTTCCAATCACTATGACAACTTATCTGCCTCAAATTAAAATAACTTCAACATGCTTTGGATTCTTAAGCGGTTACGTGGGCTTCGAAGCCAAAAAAAACATATTTTCTATATAAAAAAAATAATATATATATTATTTTATTCAAAGTGTTAAGCACATAAAAGAGCAACATTGCAACAATATTTTAAAAAATTCCATCCAAAAATGTGGGAAATTCAGCTGGTGGGACCTGGTTTCCGGAGACCCCTAAAAAGTTTCCTCGTGGTGGTCAGGATAACTCATGATAGCTTTATCTATTTTTAAATATTTAAATATTTTAATATTTTTATTAAAATATAACTCATGATAGCGAAATCGAAAAACCAATTTTTTTCTGTTAGTAGATAAGTATAGCTCGTGATTGAAAGAAGTATATTTAAAAAAATTGAAATTTTAATTTTTGGCAGAGTTGTATGCGCAATAGTTCTATTTTTGGTACAATTTACACTACGTATAGCCTTGTAAAATTAGTTGTAATTGAAAAAAACTTTCGTTGAATCGCTAGTCAATGTTATTTTGAAATAGTGTCTAAAATTACAATAAGATCGGTGCATTAGTTTTTGAGAAATCGTGTCCACCGACTGTAAAAATAGTGTTTTGAAAAAAATGCGATATACATAGTGTACTATTAGATAATAAAATTTAAAAAAATGGATTTTTTTTTCATTTTTATACCCACGTAACCCCTTAAATACTTTTGCACCACAAAAATTGCATTTTTTCCCCAAGATGAGCAGAGGCTTCGCGACATTTGCAGCAAGTATAAAAAACAATCAAATCTTTATTTTCGTATGTTTCGATCAAGCCCCCCCCCCCCCCTTTAGGTTGCTCTTGCGCACAGTAGCGTTAAAATTGGCACACATCTGTGTCAGTGACTCGTGTATTATTTCCGGTACTATTTATCATATTTAGGGCGCGTTTGATAACGCCAACGGTGGCACACGAATTCACAGCTTTACAGTTCGGATGCTGGAGAAACTCGTGTCATAGGAAGAGAAAGATCATCCAATAATTACACGCGATGACGTTTCGAGAGTTAATAAGAACCTCTCTCTCTCTCTCTCTCTCTCTCTCTCTCTCTCTCTCTCTCTCTCTCTCTCCGCTCTCTCTTCATCTCTGGTATCATAATGATCCTATCGAAATGTATCGAATCTTCATCAGCTGCGAATTCAAGCAGTTTCCAGTGCTGAAAAATGCAAAACGGACGGGGAAAAAAGGAAAAAATGCCACGCCCTGTGCCTCGTTTTCGCATTGAAAATGAACTCGGAGAGTATGAAGCAACACGTGAAATCGGAAACCAGAAGCAGCGGCAATACAGGTGGCGGTAAACGACCGCGAGAAACACACGGTTATCCTCTTTTTTTCGTTCGCGCTATCTTTT
>OY723387.1:7919718-8239718 GCA_963210295.1 Ophion ellenae | reverse complement strand
GTACCAGGCATATCTTAAATTGTACTCATACTACAAAATTCGGAACATCAATTTCGAAATGTCCCCTCTCGAGAGACTCCGCAGCAGAATCCTCAACTACTCCAGTAAAAGGGACGAAAACCCAGAACTTTCTAGCGTAGAATATGAATTTTTGACTGAAATTAGATGGTTGCATACGAAAGTAACCCCAATAAAATGTTGCTTCTCAACTCGCCCCAACCCTAAGAAATAGGGGTTGAAAACTTAAAAATCGCCGTATCTCGATAATTAATAGCCCGATGAAAAAATGTTTCAAACAAAAGTTGTTTGGAATTACAAAATACGTATAAAGTTATTCAACGTCCAATCGCCTATCTTTGAAAATAGCGGCACAAAAACACGCATCAACCCCGCATTTTCGAATCGTTTTTGTGCCGCTATTCTTAAAGATAGGCGATAGGACGTTAGATAACTTTATACGTATTTTATTATTCCAAACAACTTTTGTTTGACGCGTTTTTTGATCGGGCTATTAATTATCGGGATACGGCGATTTTTTAGTTTTCAACCCCTATTCGTTTAGGGTTGGGGCGAATTGAGATGCAACATTTTATTGGGGTTACTTTCAGTATGCACCCGTCTACCTTCAGTCAAAAATTCACATTCTACGCTAAAAAGTGCTGGTTTTTCGTCTCTTTTGCTGGACTAAACGTCCGGCTGATTTAAACGCCATTTCCGAAAATCATACGCGAGATCCGAGCCAAGATTTTCCTCCCCTCTGCAAATAAATAGTAACGTTTTAACCGGAACGAACCGAGACATCGGCAGCTAAAAATGGTGTGCCTCAGGAAGGTGAGAAAGAGAGTTATCGGGCGGCGATCGATGGATCGCAATCCCCACGCTCGTATCGGTAAAATATAGAAACGAGGAGCAGTACGAATCTCCAGGGATAAATAAGGTACATCGACGGGGGAAGTTGCGATTAAATACGAAAGACAGGAAGAGGAAGAGTCGAGAAAAATGGGAATAAGGAGGAGTGGCATCCCTCGCATCGCGATATATATCCTCGGACATGGTCGGAAGTACTACGTCATACTCGAGCCGTACTTCCGCGTTTAAAATCGTGCGAGAGGTTTTTTTCCACTCCTACGCTTCGTTCGTATACTGGGTGCATGTATATACAGGGTGATTCGCAACTATCAGAGTTCCCTCGATGAGCATATGGGGTGTGTCATTGCGAGCAAAACGCTTTTTTTTTTAAACGTCAGGCGACTAAAATTGGCCGAGATATTCCGAAAAAAAGATCGACGAATTTTTGCTTCTTCACGCATTAAGGGGCCAGTCTACTTTGGACCCACGAAAAAAAGGATATTTTCGCGATTTTTTTTTTGAGGATTTAATAAAAGATATCAATATGAAAGTTGTTGGGCTTGATGAATAAAGTCTTGAAATACATTAAAAAAATTAATTCATTATTATTTATTTTTAAGTACAAAAACTATAGTTTAACGTAACGCCTCAAAAATAGGTGGGCTAGGTAGCTCCATCACAACTTGGCACCGGCTTGTCTGAAACAAAAAAAAACAAAGTCCATTAGATTCAGTATGACACCAGCTACAAAATGACCCTCGGATATAAAATTTTATCCAAAAATAAAAAAATGGCAGATGAAAAACGAAAAAAGTGAAAAAAACGCGTTTTTTCGCAGTTTTTCGCAAAAAAAAAAGAGTAAAAATCAAAACTTTAAAACCATCGAGGGTCATCTTGTTGCGAATCATGTTTACAATATGTGGTTCAAATTTCATGAGAATCGGTTTATTAGTTTTAGAGATACGATGGATTTTGAAAACGTTATTGCTCACGATCGTCGATTTCTGCAAGTCTTGCTTGCTTTCGATTTTTTGAAATTTTCAAAGTGGACTGGCCCCTTAAGGCCTTAGGCCACGCTAGAGGCCGAAAAAATATACTTTTTGGGGATTTTTTTTTCAGAAAAACTACACAATAAATGGAGATTACAAAAAGGGTGTTTATCATACATATAAGTGACTGTATACAATAATGTTTTTTAAGCGATTAATTTAAAAATGGCGACTGTGCAGCGGTTATCTCAAAACTGCATTTTTCAAGTTGGCCGGAAACATAACTCAGACATATTTCAACCGATTCACTTGCAATGTTCAATATATCTTGAAAAATACATTGTCTATGGAAGTACGTCGGATTTTTTTTATATTGCATAGTTTATTTGTTATCAATAATTATCTGACGATTTTTTAGGAAAATTTTTGGAAAGTGAAGAATTTGCGTAAAAAATCGTCAGATAATTGTTAATAACAAATGAACTATGCAATATAAAAAAAACTACATACGTCCATAGACAATGTATTTGTCATGATATATTCAACATTTCAAGTGAATCGGTTGAAAATTGTCCGAGTTATGTTTCCGGCCAACTTGAAAAACGCAGTTTTGAGAATAACGCTGCACAATCGCCATTTCGAAATTAATCGATTCAAAAAAATTATTGTATACAGTCACTGATATGTATGATAAACACCCTTTTATGAACTCGATTTATTTTGTAATTTTTCTTTTTAAAAAATCCCCAAAAAGCCTATTATTTCGGCCTCTAGAGTGGCCTAACGACGTAAGGCACCACACCACGGTAAAAAAAAATTGTCATTTTTTTTTTCATTTTCTGAAAGATACATTTGTTAAGAATGCTCTCACCAAATTTTTTGAAGAAATTTGCAAAATTGGCGGAAATACAGCATTTTATGTGAAACTGTTCGAAGCGCACGACCGCACCGAGCGGCAAATGTGCGGCTTTGAACGCGTTTTTCTCGAAACTACGTTTCTCAACCTGGTTGACAACATATTAAAAAAACTATCCATCCGATTTGCATGCGCAGAGTCTTAAACTGTTCGAAAATCCAGTCTCTATGGCACCACGTAGGGATTTTTTTTATAAACGGCCCCCTCATATTTTTTTCTTATAAACGATGAAAATTTTCCATGAAAACCGGAAATAAAATTCGCTGGTCCGCCATTTTTTTTTAATATCGAAATTCCCCTACGTGATGCTGTAAACCTATGTGTCTAGTTTCTTAGTATATTTTTATTTTATTTTTCAAATGAACCGTATGGCTTAATCGCTGTCAACCGCCGAGCAGCTATTTCGTCGGAGTGTCCTCTTGGAAGCGGCGGACATGGCAAACTATCCTTTAGATTCCCGTACGAACAATTGTATACAGTCTTCTATATGTATATATTGACTACGAGTATTAATAAAAAAATCCATTCATCGTTTGCTTGGAAATAATTACGAAAAATACACGCTCGTACCGCGCACGAACTGTGGTGTGGTGCCTTAAGGGGTCTTCTCACTTTAGACGCTAAAAAAGGCTATTTTCATGAATTTTTTGACATGTTTATATTATAGATATTGATATAAAAGTTTTTACACTTGAAAAATACACTTTTGAAATGCATAATACATTTTTTTTATGTATTTATGTAACCCAAACAAACTTTAAACGCGTTTGTCCCGAAACAAATTTTTTCGACGGCTTGTTCATAAAATCTTCGAATCTACTGAACCGATCCTTATGAAATTCTAACCACATATTCTTTACAACTATAGCTATAGCGCATATCAAGGATTTTCTTAATTTTGAAATTTACTATTTTTTTGTTGCCAAAAACGGAGAAAAAACACGTCTTGTTTTATTTTTATAATAATGTCGGCAATATTGTTATTTTTGCTGATATGAAAAATCGTATGATATGCGCTATAGCCATTAACACACTGAATCTAAAACCGTTTGATTTTTTTGCTTCCGATGATCCATCTCCGAGATTTCATCAACAGCGCAGACCTACAATATTTAAATTTGTATTTCATTTTAATAGGTGACCTTGAATGACCTTGAACGACTTTGAGCCCCTAATGTTTTTATGTGCCTTGAGGTGCTCCACAAGATGGTTCAAAACGAATGTACCATTCCATTCAAAAAACGTGGAGGTGACCTACACTGTGCGTCAGCGCCTCCACCGAAAAAAAAATGGTCGCATTTGATGGCCCCTTTCACACCGTACAACCTTTGTCTGGAACATTTTTTTGTGACGTCGATAATTACCGAGCTATTTCGGGTGGCAGAGTTCAAAGGGACACCCTGTATATGTAGGAAAAAGGTGCATCATCCATAAGTCGTACGAAAAATATTACGCTCTTAATGGAGCCCATTTTGAACTCATTATTTAGTTTAAAAAAAAACGAATATTTTCTGTCGAAAATACCACGTTATTTGGTATGTCTAGCTAATCCCACGATCATGGGAGGTCATTGGTTTCAATTTTTTTAAGTGAAAGAGAAGCTTTAAAAATAGGAGTTTCCGCTAAAAAAAACTGTAGTGACGTTGAAATCAGACTAAGACCCCCTCCCCCCCCCAACTTGATTGATATGTCTTGAGGAATTCTTCGAAATTAAGTCTTCAACTGTTTTGTCTAAAATTTATATTTAGAGGAGCTTTCGAGGGTCCGATTTATAGTGGATGAAATGATTTATATATATATATATATATATATATATATATATATATATATATATATATATATATATATATACACTGAGAAAAAAAATGGTTGAATGTGCAAAATGCATTTTGTTGCTCGAAATTTTGTTGTTTGAACAGTTGCTCAGACATGCTAAATAAGCTACAGTTCACACCATCAAAACTATCAGTTAGATTAACAAAACGTTTGTTATGCCAATCAAAAATCAAGTTGAACGGATTTAAAGATACATTTTGTTTAACCAACTGACTTTTGGTTGGATGAACGAATTTTTTTTTTCAGTGTATATATATATATATACAAACCGGTGCGTGTATACATAAAAAAAGCTCTCAGAGTCATCTACTCATTACAAAACGCTATATCGATAGCAACCGATCGCGAAAACTTGCACGGTGGTGTGGCACTGTGCAATTAAGGTGTAAAAAGCTCTGGGCTCGGCAATCGCTCGAATTCACGATATAACAGCAGTAGTAAACAGCGGCTTGACACGCGAAATCAATAAATCGAAGTGTGCATCTCTGCGGTCGCATCACCGCGTCGAGATGCGGGTGCGGCTGAACTTGAATTTATGGCGTATAATTAATCGAGATCGGTCGCGTCATCGACACCGCGCGCGCGTCTTCCAGCGACGAGCGCGATAAGAAACAGATCTGATGGGTTCGAAACGGGATAGAAAACTGTCCAGTTTGACCACACGACTGTCCGACATTTTCTGACATCTATATCAAAATATCGATCGTTTTTGCACCTTGCACTTTTTTTTTACAAAAATATCGTTTTTTTCCACTTTGCACTTTTTCTTACGAAAAGATCGTTTTTTTTTTGCTATATGCACTTTTTTGCAAAAAGATCGTTTTTTTTGTACTTTGCATTTTTTGTGCAAGAAGATCGATATTTTTATCCATTTTGCATTTATTTTTTTCAAAAATATGGATTTTATTTTGGGTTTTGTATTTATGTTCTGAAAGACTCATTATTTTGCATTTCGCATATATATATATATAGATATATATATATCTTTTTAATCGATGCTTCTCCTTCGTTGCCATTGCCACAATTAAGAAAATACCTAAGAATGTTTTGCCACCTTTGAAAATTGACCTGGAATTTGTTTTTTCAGCAGACTTTTTCTAGCCTACTAACAGTTTTTCCTTTTTTCCATTACCCCAAAGTATGCGGGGCATTTCACGCCAAATCGTCCACCTTTGACCTGGCTAAAATTTAAATACGTTAATCTTTCCTTCTAAAAACGCTTGGGTGATGATTTTTTTTTTACTTAATCGGAAATATGTGGTGAATTAAAAAAAAATCAACATCATTTTTCAAATTCTTTCTTCTCAAAAATGGCCATATAAGATGCTTTTTTTCAATTTTTTGTTTTGTAAATTACATTACGAAAAAAAATATTTAAAAAATGTTCAGTCATTATCGATATAATTTTTTGGAAAAAAACATGAATTTTTCAATGTTTGACATTTTTGATCATTCGTTTTTTTTCGTAATAAAAGATATGATAAACTTAGCGTTTTTTTTGCCGCAAAGCCCATCGTGGTAAGATTTAGCTTTCTATTTTTTTCTTTCGAAGTTGAACAAAAAAGTATTCTCGATTTCTTCTAAATTTAGCTTTTTCCGATGAAAATAAATTTTAGCTCATTCCTCTCTCCGTCTCCTTGTATTCGGCGAATTTTTTTCTTTTTCACGGTACACCCATGTATATTGACTTTCAACCCTTTCATTTATTTCTTCTCTCTTCACCCCCTTCCAGCTTCACCCCCTTCCGCTTGTCATCACTCGAGAAAACACTCTTCTCTTTCGCCCCGTGCACACGCGATTGCTCTTTCGTTTTGCTCGAGCTTCGATACACCCTGCGGGCTTCCGCATACTCACTCTCGAACCACCGCTACTGCGAGGCTCGAAAATACGAGAAAATAAGGGAAAAATGTACGAAGAGAAGTGGGGGGGGGGGGGGGGTGAGGAAAGAGAGGAATATCATCATCGACGTATAGGTATCGATAGGAAACGTCATGGACGTTTCTTACACACGTATATGCGGACAAAATACAGGACAACGCCAAGATGCCCGCCCACGCCACCCTCGAGCAAGCCTTCGAGCTTCCTCTCACACCCGCACCTTTAGCCGCGGGATGAGGCTTATTAGATTTGTGGCTGGCGCGCCGCACGAAACTTTCCCTTATTCTCCTCACTTCCTCGAGTAAACAGACTTTTTTTGGTGGTGCCCTATGTTGGGAATCTACTTGGGTGCTCCCTTTTACTCTTGTGGATTTTTTCTTTATGTATATATGTGTATATATATATATATATATATATATATATATATATATATATATATATATATATATATATATATATATATATATATATATATATATATATATATATATACCGGGTGTTCCATTTTGATTCTACACCTGATTATCTCGAATAATACTGCTCCAATCAAGCATTGAGTATAGTGGAATTTTTGGAATTCAAAGGGAGACGTTAAAAAAAATTGGATCAAAATTCAAATTTATTTATAGATATATATATATAGATATATAAGGCGTAAGGCCTTATATACGCGATTTCGCCGATTTTCGAAGATACTTTTCTCGACGCGGTTAAAAAAAAATTACGGATATGAGCCATTCCACGTCACTTCAGCCAGTAAAAAAATATCCACAAATAATTGTGAAAAATCGAGTTATTTTATTGAAAAATATTCACCGGGTGTCGAAATTTTTTTTTTCTGAGGTTTTTTCTCGTTGATTACCATTTTTCAATATTTTTCCATTCAAATGGCTGTATCTTTGGCAGGATCTGACGTATTTACATTCGTAAAAAACGAAAATGTGCGTCTTGTTCTAGCCTTCCAGAAAAAAATTAATTCAAATTTTATTGATCAAGTTGAACGTCTGTTTCAGGGCAAAATATCCAAAAATGTTTTTTTTTCTCAGGGAAAGACACTCGATATTTTATTTTTGAGAATTTTCCTGAATTGTGAATACGAAAAACGGATTTTTGGAATTTTTTATATTATGGGATTCCTAAACACCGTGAAGTAACAGCTATTTTTATTTTTAACATTTTTTTATTAATATTCGATCGAAGAGTGTGGAGCACTCGCTGTATGTTTACCAGGTTTTTGAAATACACATGATATATATGTCATATGTATTGGAGCCTTGGAGTGCTCCACACTCTTCAATCGAATATTAATAAAAAAAAAAATTTCATAAAAATCGCTGTTACTTCACGGTGTTTAGGAATCCCATAATATAAAAAATACCAAAAATCCGTTTTTCGTATTGACATTTCGGGGAAATTTAATAAAATAAAATAATGACTGTCTTTCCTTGAGGAAAAAAATATTTTTGCATACTTTGCCCTGAAACGGACGTTCGACTTGCTCAATAAATCTCAATTAATTTTTTTCTCGACGGCCAGAAAAAGACGCACATTTTCGTTTTTTACGAATGGAAATACGTCAAATCCTGCCAATGATACAACCATTTGAATGGAAAAATATTAAAAAATGGTAATCAACGAGAAAAAACGGCAGAAATTTTTTTAAAATTTCGACACGCGGTGAATATTTTTCAATAAAGTAACTCGATTTTTCAAAATTATTTGTGGATTTTTTTTTACTGGCTGAAGTGAAGGGGAATGATTCATATATTGACAACATTTTTTTACAGCTCATTTATGCACATGGTTATACTTATGTAATAAGTATAACCATGTGCATAAATAATATACTTACATATACTTATGGAAAAAAAAATCAGAAATATTAACAAAAAAAATCAGAAATATTAACAAACGGCGAAGATATAACATAATAAAGCAATGTTTTTTTTTGCGCGCGCGCTGATGGTGAAAGTTCTTGGCATCGATGTGGGTGTCTGAAAAAAATGAACTTATTTATAATTGCATAATGAATGTATCTTCAGTGTGAACCAACAATATTATTGAACAAAAAATAATAATTAAAATAAAAGTTCGAAACTTGAAATTTTTTTACTCAATTTTCTGTCGGTATTTTATTTTTTATATTTTTTTGTGTCATTGAAATTTTTGTTTCTTTGCTCCACACGATAGGTGATGATACTAAGAATAAGTTGTAAAAATTTCAAAGCGATCTGAACTTTCGTTCACGAGTTAGAACTTTCACAAGGTTAAAAAAAGTGAATCGTGGAAAAACGGCTTTGAAGTTGGCGGTCGGGCGCGCCGCGCAGTATCTATTATAAATGCAATCTTGCCTTATTTTTGGAATTTTTCAATTCTGTAAAGCTTAAAATATTTCTAACCGTTCAGGTTAATGGAATAAAAAATAATAAAAAAAATGAAAAATTTTGAAATTTTTCGCGTATATAAGGCCTTAAGATTGCCGACAATTTTTTTTTAATATCACATAATGGAAGTGGCAGAGACCTTATCCTTGTTTGGGTTTGTTTGGGTTATGAAACAAACTCACAGCCACACACACACGCACTTGGGATGTTGAAGATTTTAAAATAGTCAAAATGATATGCTAACCTAAAAAATATGGAGACAAAATTTGAATTTTGGGCGCTACTTTTTTTAACGTCCCTCTCTGAACCCTACAAGTTTCACTATACTCCATACTTGATCGGAGCATTATTTTTCGAGATCAATCGAGATTTCAAGGTGTAAGATTAAAATGGGACACCCGGTATATATATTTACGGCTACTTCTGGTGCATCGTCTGCACTCGGGGATTCCATTTTTTTTCTCGGAGCCGCAAACGAAACAATCTTTCCCAAGTTTCGGATTTTTCCTCGCCGTCTTTTATTTTCTTTTTCATTCCCATATTTATCATTTATATATAATAAATATTTAAATAAGAAATAACTGAAACAATAAAAATAAGGGATGTAAAAAGATCCAAATTAATTCTGGTGTTCCATTTTCTTTCATTTCAATAAAATAATTATTTTAATTAAAAAATCGTAAAACACACAATCGTTCCAACGTTTTAAATTTTTCGTCGCCGTCTTTTATTTTAAATAATAATATAAAGAAATAATAAGAATAATAAAAATAAGGGAAGTACAAAAACCGAAGGAATTCCGGTGTTTCACTTGTTTTGAATTCATTTTAAAATTAATTTTGGAATTTTAATGGATATTCCATTTTTTTCTCAATTAATTTTTAAAGTGTTATGTCCTTTTTTAAATCGCAAAGGACAGTTTCACAACGTTTTGAATGTTTTGGATTTTTCTTCTCTGCCTTTTGATTTCTGTTTTATTCTCATTTTCATTGTTTATATATAATAATTATTCAAATAGCAAAATGCTGAAGTAACAGAAGTACGGGAACTTTTTTGTTTGAAATGTAGTATTTTCAACCTCGATTTCAATTACAAATCATAAAATACCTAATCTTCTGAAGATGTCGGATACTTCCTTGCTGCCTTGTTTTCTTTTTTATTCTTATGTCTATTGATTATTTATAATAATTGTTTGATTAAGAAACCGCTAAAAGAATAAACGGAAGGGAAGCAAAAACATAAATAAAAATTCGGCTGATTCATTGATTTAAATTACATTTTTTATTTTTATTACAATTATAATTTATTAACTGCAAAAGACAATCTTTCGGCAGTTTCGGATTTTCCTCCAACACTTTCATTTTCGTCTTTGTTCTCATATTTATAATTAACATATAATAATTATTCGAATAAAAAATAACGAAAATAATAAAAATTAAATCTTACATTTATCTTATACTCCTATCTTATACATTATACTTATTTTAAATTATTTATCTTCTTATTTTTAACATGCTTACTTTATTTATTACAATTATTTGAACGAATCTAATTGCGACAAAAGTTTCTAACCTGCGAACCTCCAGCGATAAAATCCGCGAACAAAACTGCAAAAAGCCAAATTTCCATAACGTCGAAAATCTAAAAAGATACGTCAGAGCAAAAAATAATTTAAAAAAAATACAAAAAAAAAATCACATCTCGATCTCAAAAAAAATCATTTTATTTTCACTTCCATACGTCTGCAGTCGCCAAAAACCTTCGCGATGTGCAGCGACCGATAAAATGGACCAAAAAAATGACCAACCTTCGCACAAGAATTAATTAATTCCTTTTGCAATAAAAACCCCTTAAGCGTTAAATGTATTCCCGGACTTTGCCCACCACGTTGATTCCGCGCAATGAATATACATGGGCCACTCGACGCTATGTTTTTCGCCGAGCATAGTTTGAAGAAACGTCTTAACCGCCTCCGCCCCTCTGCGTCCCTCTCGCGCAATTCGCAGCCGTCAAATTGATAGTAAAGTCGTAATAGCCCGCGGAATAGCGAATGAAAGCGTATTCGTCAACTTCACTTGACGACTCGCGCCGTGCCAACCAAGAAGAATGATTCTTTGATATGAGCGAGCATAGGGGAAGGAATGCGCGCGCGATACACTATTATTCCGCCCTATTACGATTCAATTTTTGCCGCACGCTCGAGAGAGAATGTCGGCAGAATTGTGAATGACGATATGTATCGTTGCTGATTTTAAGTGCGGTTATTTGTGTGCTAGATATGGGAAATTCCACGCCAATTCGCCTAGCCCGTGGCCCGACAATTTTTGGTTTTACTGATTTTTTTATTGCAAAATTGTACCCTATGAAAAGAATAAGCACACCAATTTTCAGATTTTTATGTCTTCTCTTTTAGGAGTCATAATTTTCAAAAAATTGACAATTTCGGAAGTTTTGGAAACGTTTAAACGCTGATAACTCCCGAACTAATTGAGATATCGACAAATGACACTTCATCATTTTTTTTCATTTTGAGGCATACTTTCTTTAAAAAATATGAAAAAAATTATCAATTGTCAATGTCAACGTTTATTTGCTCCCAAAGTGAAAACTATTTTTTTCAAAGATGATCGCCTTTTTGAATTTTTTTCAAAAAATTCTCTAAAATAGAGTGACCCAATCGATGATTTTTGAGACTAGTATAATCGTGGGCTTATTTTTCCTTCTATTTTCTTTCGAATTAATCGAATTTTTCTTAGAAGATTTTTATCATCTTAATGTCCGATAATGCTATTGATGATTTTATGATTTCCGATTCGGCTTCGACAGGCCTGAAACGGTTTATTTCTTATTTGTGCTGAATTTAGAGATTTTTTTGTTTTAATTTTGAATAATTTTTTTCGGTAAATTCAGGACAAATAAAAAATAAATCGTTCCAGGCCTGTCGAAGCCGAATTGGGAATCGCAAAATGGTTAATAACATCATTGGACATTGAAATGATAAAAATCTTCTAAAAAAATATGATCAATTAAAAAAAAACAAAAGGAAAAATGGGCCCACGATGAGACTAGTCTTAAAAATCATAGAATAGGTCTGTCTATTTTCGAGAATTGTTTGAAAAAATAAATTGAAAAAGGCAATTATCTTTAAAAAAAACATAGTTCTCTATTTGGAAGCAAAAAAAAACGTTGACGTTGATAATTGATAATTTTTTTCATATTTTTTAACGAAAATATGCTTCAAAATGAAGAAAAAAAATTATATAGTAAAAAATTATATAGTTATAACCTATATAAAATTATAAAGTTATAAATTAGATATTATTTCTCGATATCTCAATTACTTCGGGAGTCATCAGCGCTCAAACGTTTCCAAAACTTCCGAAATCGACATTTTTTGGAAAATTATAAAGCCCAAAAGAGAAGAGATAAAAATCTAAAAATTGGTGTGAATGTTCCTTTCATGAGGTACAATTTTACAAAAAAAAATCAGGAAAAACAAAAATGACCGGTGTCCCGGGCTAGCTGAAATAGCGTAGAATTTCCCATACACAATATGGGTCAACACGTATATATATATATATATATATATATATATATATATATATATATATATATATATATATATATATACAGGGTGTCCTGTTGGGAATGGATAACCCTGCAAATGTCAATAGGTCAGATCACGTCCTACTATAGGCTGGAATTTCAGTTAAGTAAATGTCCCACGGTTTTCGACATAAATCCATCTGCTTTTGGTTTTTCATATGCCATTTCTACAAATGATAACTTTTTTGTACCCGATTTTTTCAAAAATACTCTTAGCTATTTGTTTAATCAGGAAAGTTTTCTTTTTACCCTAAAATGTTAAGGGGTTACCCCCACTTGCGATTTTGAAAAAATCGATTTTTTTATTGCATTTTTTTTGAAGTACAAGTATCTGAGAATATGCCCTGAAAATTTCAAGTCGATCCGAACAAAATTGACTGAGATATGAGCGTTGAAAGAGAAGAATCCGCGTTGAAAGAGAAACTTTAAACGCGTTTCTCTCAAAATGGCATTTCTGAAGTCGGTGATCAAGATTACTCGAACACTAATGAACCGATCTTCTTGAAATTTTGCAGGCTTATTTAATACATAAAAATGTAGTCTTTAATCGTTCGATTTTTTTTTTTCGAAAAAAATGGCCGTTTAATAGCCAAAAAACGGCCGTTTTTTTTTCGTTAAAATCGAACCATTAACTTTGACTGTCCGCCATTTTGTGAAAAATGAATATTTTTTAAAATCCTTCGATTAAAGACTAGTTTATACTTATATTTGACTAAATCCATCCGCATTTTTTTTCAGATGATTCACTTCGCCGCAATGTTGGTCACCGCAAACCGTGTATATAAAAACATTATTTCATTGACGGCCATTTGCCACTAAACAATGTAATATTTTTCAATAAAAAAATTACTGAAAGTTCTTCAAGATGTGTTCTTTGAGATGGTATATTGATCGATTAAAAAAGTTTTGTAGTTTTCTTTAAAAAAATTCATGAAAAAGGCCTTTTTGCGCTACAAGTGGGGGTAACGCCTTAAGGAAACTTTATGAAGAAAGATCTTATGCAGAATTTGTATACAAACCAATTCGAACATCTAACTTTGATAGCCTGCGGTGTAAAAAAATGTACTACGCATATCGTGCCAATTGAGTTAAAAAGTTGATTAGTTATCGTCGATTCATATCATTTGGAGAAATGGCATGCGAAGAACCAAAAGCAGATGATATTTTTCAAAAAAATAACCTAAGGTCTAAAATCTCGAAAACCGTGGGACTTCTGGTAAACTGAAATTTCAGGATATAGTAGGTCATGATCTGACCTATCGACAGTTTCAGGATTATCCATTTTAACAGGACACCCTGTATACATACATAAATATATACATAGAGAGCGAGAGGGAGAGAAAAAAGATTGAGTACAGAGCGCTGCTCGATAAGTGATTTTAAATTGGCGAGAAGCGGCGCGTTCCGAGAGCCGTTAGCTAAAGGGGTTTTAGAACCCTCCTCTTCGTGCTTCTTTCCTCATTCTTGTGTTTCGTCGCCTTCTTCGTTCCCTTATGTTGCAAATCCATGCAGTATCCGTCTCGTTACGAATAATACGTACTTTTCGTATAATAATAAAACTTTCGGTTAATCGGATACTTTTTCGAAATATCTCGGATCACTACCAAATATTTGGTAGTGATCCGACATGTTTAGATTTGTATCATCAATACTGACCTTGAATGACCTTGAACGACTTCGGCCCCTAATGTTTTTTATGCTGCTTGAGGTGCTCCACAACATGGTTAAAAAAAATGTGCCATTCTATTTAAAAAAGTGGAGATGACCTTCGCTGTGCGTCAGCGCCTCCACCGAAATAAAAAAAAATGCCGCATTTCATGGCCCCTCTCACACCGTACAACTTTTGTCTGGAACATTTTTTTTGTGTCGTCGATGATTACCGAGTTATTTCGGGTGGCAGAGATAAGAGGGACACCCTGTATATAGATATAAGATTCCACGTGAATCCGGCGTACTTCTTCCAAATCCCCCGCCAAATCGATTAATTTTTTTATACGTGATTCGATTCACTCTAAAAGACACCCTGAATTTTTTTACACTTTTCGAAACAACCCTTAGCGAAACAAAAAATTCTCCGAAAAAAATGCCCGGATTTAAAAATCTGAAAAAAATTCCAAAAATGCGGGATTGTATGTTAAAAATGTCAAGCTATCACCCGCAGTGGAAGTATGATTTTTTCTGTGCTTTCTGAGCGATTAACGTAAAAAAAAATCCGAAAAATTTATGACTTTTTTTTTACCATTTTTGAATAACCAAATGGTTATTAAAAAATGATAAAAAAAATGCATTGTGGGCATCAAAATATTTAAGTATCCGCCCGAAATAAGTGGTTCTTGAATTTTTCGGTTTTTTTAAAACGTTGATCGCTCAGAAAGCACAAAAAAAATCACACTTCCACTGCGGGTGATGGCTTGACATTTTTTACATATAATCACGCAGTTTTGGGAACTTTTTCAGATTTTTAAATCGGGGCGTCTTTTTCGGAGAACAATTTTTTTCTGACTAAAGGTTGTTTCGAAAAATGTAAAAAACATTCAGGGTGCCTTTTAGTCAATGGAATCAGGTTAAAAAAATTCACGTGGAGTGCCTCATATCTATACACACACACACACACACACACACACCACACACACATTTATATATATATATATATATATATATATATATATATATATATATATATATATATTGCTCGAATTTCCTTGTATACAGAATCTTTGCATTTTCATGCTTCCCTCCTAATATACATACATACACACACACACACATATATATATATATATCAAAACATCTACATTTTTGTATTTGCTTTTTGACCCCTCCATTCCTCTTTGCCGATGTTGATCGCCGCGCGCGGAACACGCGGTTCATAAAGCTTTGCATCTGATGCCGTACAATCATTTAAATGACGTTATTTACGAGCAATGCCACACGAGGAGCGCCGTCACCGGGCCCCCAAACGTTCTCTCTCTCTCTCTCTCTCTCTCTCTCTCTCTCTCTCTCTCTCTCTCTCTCTCTTTGCTTGGTCTCTAGCCGAGCTGAGAAATTCCCATTCGTATGCAACACGTTTTTATCAAACATCTTCCCCCCACGCCCGCACCAATCTTCTCTCTCTCTTTCTGCTTCTCTCCCTGTACCTCTCTACAGGCCAAATCTCTTTATTAAGGCGATTATTAAGGCCACTTGTAGCGCAAAAAAGGCCTTTTTCATGAATTTTTTTAAAGAAAACTACAAAACTTTTTTAATCGATCAATATACCATCTTAAAGAACATATCTTGAAGAACTTTCAGTAATTTTTTAATTGAAAAATATTACATTGTTTAGTGGCAAATGGCCGTCAATGAAATAATGATTTTATATACACGGTTTGCGGTGACCAACATTGCGGCGAAGTCGATCATCTGAAAAAAAAATGCGGATGGATTTAGTCAAATATAAGTATAAACTAGTCTTTAATCGAAGGATTTTGAAAAATATTCATTTTTCACAAAATGGCGGGCAGTCAAAGTTAATGGTTCGATTTTGACAAAAAAACGGTCGTTTTTTGGCTATCAAACGGCCATTTTTTTTCGAAAAAAAAAATCGAACGATTAAAGACTACATTTTTATGTATTAAATAAGCCTGCAAAATTTCAAGAAGATCGGTTCATTAGTGTTCGAGTAATCTTGGTCACCGACTTCAGAAATGCCATTTTGAGAAAAACGCGTTTAAAGTTTCTCTTTCAACGCTCTTTCAACGCGGATTCTTCTCTTTCAACGCTCATATCTCAGTCAATTTTGTTCGGATCGACTTGAAATTTTCAGGACATATTCTCAGATACTTATACTTCAAAAAAATGCAATAAAAAAAAATCGATTTTTTCAAAATCGCAAGTGGGGGTAACCCCTTAAACATATTGCAACGTGTTATTCAGGACGCGTTCGTGCGGTGACGCGATTTTCCGCGCATTTTTCAACACTCCTTATGGACCATTTCGCATCGTGACTTTTCCTTCTCTCTCTCTCTCTCTCTCTCTCTCTCTCTCTCTCTCTCTCTCTCTCTCTCTCTCTCTCTCTCTCTCTCTCTCTCTCTTCTGCTTTTTCTCCTGTCACCTCGTCCGCACTCGCATTGTCGAACTCTGTCGTCGTCGGAGAAGAATTTCAGGGACAGCGCAGCCACTGCATTATCATACGTATGTGTGTTACACGCGTGT
This sequence comes from Ophion ellenae, assembly GCA_963210295.1. NCBI lineage: Eukaryota > Metazoa > Arthropoda > Insecta > Hymenoptera > Ichneumonidae > Ophion > Ophion ellenae. The sequence goes on along the minus strand of OY723387.1, from coordinate 8,223,066 downwards.
AACGCGCGCACGAGCTCAACGACCTCGAAGTAAATGTCCCCATGCGCACCTCGATAAATTCGCAATCGCAACTCGATCGCGAAACGATTAGAGAATCCTCGATTATTGCCGCGGACTTTCCAAGAGAATTCCAGTTATGTGTTGCACACCCACCGTCGTACGAAATCGATCCAACTTACCTATTTATGTGTACATACGCTATATTCCCCATATATATATATATGGGGAAGACTAGGAGAAGGTTCGATGACTCGTGAAACGTCCCGCGTGTTCCATACAGCGAAAAGTCTCTGAATTCACGTGTCTGTTAGTGGATATATGTCTATCTTCCTTTCTCTCTCGCTCTCTGTCACTCTCTTTCTCTCTGGTTGCATCTACTCGTCCTCTTCGTCATCGAGCGGTTATATGGAGGTGCAATCGGCCCCATGATAAATTCCTCGGGCGAATTTCCAAGTCTTTGAGGACACACGGTTTATATTACAACACAAGGAGAGAGAGAGGGAGATAGAGAGAGAGAGAGAGAATATTCTGGGTACTGTTTGTACGTCGGGAATGTGTACTTCCCTAGTGTATCGTTCAAATCGACTGACCGCTATTGCTCAGAATCACTATGTATAGCAAGAAATATATATATATATATATATATATATATATATATATATATATATATATATATATATATATATATGTATATATATATATATATGTGTGTGTGTGTGTATTTATATGGATAAAGTACCGAAAAGCCCATACCGTTTTTTTCCTTGAAATGTTGTATACTCATGTATTTTGACTCACTCGACACGAATACGATAATTAAAATTGGCGCAAATTCGATTTTCAAGATAAAAACTGAAAAACCGGTTTTTTGTAGTTTTTTAATTTTATTTTAACAAATGTTGATCGTAGAGAAAAATATCTTTTACGAAAGTTGTAGCCCATCAAAAGACTGATAATTTATGTTCTATACAAATTTTGTCTTAAATCATTATTTTCCAAGAAAATGGGATAATACTCCCATAAGTATATTTTGCTAAACTCCATTAGTTTCGATATTATCTACTTACGCACTTTACTGCATATGGGCCCAAATAAACCCAAATAAAACAAACACAAACAGCAATCAAAACAAACCCAAAGAAAGTCGGGTATGTAGAATCGCGGGGTGCGTACAACACTGGGGTAGGTTTGTTGGGCACCTTGGATGGGTACGTGGAATCGTGGGGTTCGTAGAACACCGGGGTGGGTTTGTTGGGCACCTTCGATAACATCGAAACTAATAGAGTTTAGCAAAATATACTTATTGGACTATTATCCCATTTTCTTGGAAAATAATGATTCAAGACAAAATTTGTATAGAACATAAATTATCAGTCTTTTGATGGGCTACAACTTTTGTAGAAGACATTTTCCTCTACGATCAACATTTGTTAACATAAAATTGACAAACTACAAAAAAACGGTTTTTTCAGTTTTTATCTTGAAAATCCAATTTGTGCCAATTTCAATGTTCATATTCGTGTTCAGCGAGTCAAAATACATAGGTATACAAAGTTTCAAAGAAAAAAGCGGTATGGGCTCTTCGGAACTACACCCATTTATATATATATATATATAAATTTGGTAAATACTTACAAGTGGGTCTCAAGCCCCAATCAGCTCCAAACATTTTTTCACGTGTTCGGGGCTATTCTGCAGTATGAAAATATGTTTTTTATGATGACCAAACCCGTCTCCTCCATACCTTTAAGAAGGTAAAAAAAAGCGTTTGGGGGTTGAAATAAGGGTTGAAATTGTCTACCCCCGACTTAAATATTATAAACAAAGTGCCCTGAAATACATCGACTCGGTACAAAATTTCTAAACCCCTTTTCTAGCTGGGAAGGGGGTTTTCTAGCTGGAGAAAATTCCATCTATATACCTATATAGATGAGGAATTTCTGAGCAATGACAGAATGCCCTTTCCCCATACGTACACAGGGTGACAATTATGAGGTGGCTATGCTTTTCTTTTTCAAGGGTCCTGCGCGGATATCCTGCAACCGAGAAAGTTGCGTTAAAAATTTTTTTTTCCAGACCTCATGGAAAAAAAACAACGTACTTTTGTGATAAGTAGTATTTGGCAGAAAAAAATTGAGCATCCTGGAAAAAAATCCAAATTCCCTTTTTAGTACAGCAGAATGAAGAGGATTAAATTCAAAATACGAAACACTCGTGAAAAAGGTATTTGGTGCATCCCGTCATCGAGGACAAAATTATCAAAGATGCATTGTCAAGTGGATAAATGGACTTGAATTTATTTGAAAAAAGTTTTTTACTTGTGTTTCGTATTTGGAATTTAATTATCTTCCTTCTGCTGTACTAAAAATGGAATTTTTATTTTTATCCTGAACGCTTTTTTTTTTGGCAAATACTAGTCATCACAAAAAATCGTCATATTTTTTTTTGAAACAGACTTGAAAAACTTTTCTAAGTCATATTTTTCCCGGGCGCAGAATCTCCGTGCCGGACCTTTGAAAAATGCATGGCCAATGTATTATTGTCACGTAGTGTGTGAGTATATATATATATATACAAGGTGGACCATTTAACGTGACCACCCCAAATATCTCCGTTGCCTTTAGAGTGCCGGAAACAAACCCAAACAAACCCAAAATATTTTGGTGAAAAATCATCTCAAGGTCATGATATCATAGGTCGTTGGATTCGTCTGAACACCAGTTACAACGTCTAAGTAAAAAAAAACATGTTCCCATTTAAAAACCATTGATAACCTTGAGAACGCAAAAACTATGACCTTGTCAAAAATGAATTTTTCACCACCGTATCAGCCCTTCGATCAATGAAATGACCTCCTGATCTTTTTTTCGTCACTCTAATGGCAACGAAGATATTTGGGGTGGTCACGTCAAATAGTCCACCCTGGATCTCTCATATACAGGGTGTCCCTCTTATCTCTTCCACCCGAAATAACTCGGTATTTATCGACGTCACAAAAAAATGTTCCAGACAAAAGTTGTACGGTGTGAAGGGAGCCATCAAATGCGACCATTTTTTTCCGGTGGAGGTGCTGTCGCACAGTGAAGGTGACCTCCACTTTTTTAAATGGAATGGTACATTTTTTTCAACCATCTTGTAGAGCACCTCAAGCCGCATAAAACACAATAGGGCGTCAAAGTCGCTCAAGGTCAGTCAAGGTCACCTATTGAAATGAAATACATAACTAAATATCTCGGATCACTACTAAATAATAGAAATAAGATAACCAAATATAAGAAATAAATAACTAAATATCTCGGATCACTACCAAGTCGCTCAAGGTCATTCAAGGTCACCTATTAAAATGAAATACAAAACTAAATATCTCGGATCACTACCAAATATTTGGTAGTGATCCGGTTACTACCAAATATTTCATTTTAATAGGTGACCTTGAATGACCTTGAACGACTTTGACCCCTAATGTTTTTTATGCGGCTTGAGGTGCTCCACAAGATGGTTGAAGAAAAAATGTGCCATTCCATTAAAAAAAAGTGGAGTTGACCTTGACGGAGCTTCAGCGCCTCCACCGATAAAAAAAAATTGGGGGTCCAGTATGACGGCCTTCTCGAACACTGAAACTTTTGTCTGAAACATTTTTGGATATGATCAATAGTTTGAGTGCTATTGCTCTGTAACACTTTATGCGCCTCACCCTGTATATATATATGCATATGTAATTTTTATTTTAAAGTAATTGGCACGATATGCGTAGTACATTTTTTTTACACCGCAGGCTATCAAAGTCAGATGTTCAAATTGGTTTGTATGAAAATTCTGCATAAAATCTGTTTTCCTAAAGTTTCCTTACCACTTAAGGTTAAAAAGAAGACCTTTCTGGATGAAACGAATAACCAAGAGTATTTTTAAAAAACCGGGTAAAAAAAGTCATCATTTGTAGAAATGACATGCGATAAACGAAAAGCACATGATTTTTATCTCGAAAACCGTGGGACTTTTACTAAACTGAAATTGCAGCGTACAGTAGGACATGATCCGACCTATCGACAGTTGCAGTGTAATCCATTCATATCAGGACACCCCGTATGTATATATATATATATATATATATATATATATACACACGTATATATCCATGGAGAGACAAAGAGATAAAGATAAATCTACATTGAACCACGTACCGTCCTATCGGCACGCGACAGCCATAGAATTTACATCTGTTCCCAACTGACAATCACAACCATGATGCGTTTCTACACATGATAAACACAATTAATACGGAATCTCTTTTTTTCTACGCTCGTTATTCCTTTCCCGTTAAATCAATCGTTTCCACTGTTCTCCAGCCTCCAGGTGCACGTGGTTGCACGATCATAAATTGTTTACCGTTTGTTTTTTTTCTCTCTCTCTTCCCTTTCAATTCATCAATATTCCTGGTCTGTTTCAACCTTGGCGCAAAAGTTCTCTCTCGACCGAGAATTCAAAACGACGGGGCGCGCAACGCGTATGCGGCAATGTATGACACACGTGTACGGGACACTTCGAGCTAAATCGAAGCTTCGCTCGTGGCGTTATTCGTCATTGCAAAAATCGCAGAGGGCTCGGATTCTCGGTTGCAAAGATTTGGATTCTGTAGTGGCCTTTGATGCTGACTTCTCATCCTCTTGGGTCCTGATAGCAGGAGAGGGACTGTATCGGCTTTGGTTGTTGGTTGATTTTTTCTTACTCTAGGAAACGGTCGGTTTCCTAAATTTAAGGAGGTTGGAGTGGTAGCCAAAATCGAAGATACAATTAGAAAAAAATCTATGTTATTGTCTGGACTGTACTGAGTGTTGACGATTTTTTTGAAATTTTTTCACCACTAATCACCAGTGATAAAAAATAGTTTAATGTTTTTAATTTTACCAGCGATCAGATGGGCAAGGAGTTGACGCTAAGGGTGATGCAATTTTTTTTTGGCAATTTAGCACCGAGACAAACCTTTTCTAATCACGGATTAACGAAAACGAAAACTTTGTGAACATTTGAAAAAAAAGCCCTTGCCCATCGTGGACCATATGTATTCAATATTAAACCATTAAGGTTTGTTGAAAGATTACGAATTTTGGCTCGCCAATGAAGAGCATTGCTGCCAACCTCAATGTCCGCGAAGTTTCCGCATTTCGAAAACACTTAACATAAATTAATGGTAATAATGAATAATCACGTGACATAATTATAAATTACTCAAAATTTCATTCTGAGTTGTACAAAATATTCGCTGATGCAGTTTTTTTTTCATAATAATCATCTATAATTTGATACTTTTTCAAGTTGGTAGTATAAACGTTTTTCTTATTTACGTAATAAAAATATAAAAATAATTTTGCTCTTTAATGATATATTTTATGAAAAAGTAGCATCCATAGAATGAAACTATACCTCGTATGCATTTTTCTGAGGTTCATTGAAAAAAATGCATAAATCGTTATTTGACTCAACCTCCTGAAAAACGGTCACAGTTTAGCTCGTTCTAGTTATGCAAATATACAGGGTGTCCCAGAAGTGAATGCGTTCCCTGAAATAGGAGGTTGGGGATAAAATTCTGAGTCGATTGATATAAGCATGTGTGGGTCTCAGATCAACCCCTGAATTATTATTGATATTTAAAGGCGGGCGCATCTGATTGGCCCGCCTCTAAAAATGAATAATAACTCAGGGGTTGATCTGAGACCCACACATGCTTATATCAATCGACTCAGAATTTCACCCCCAACCCCTTATTTCAGGGAACGCATTCAGATCTGGGACACCCTGTATCAATACATATATATGTATATTAATAAACAATAAATATCACTGACCCCGTTGAATGGGCATAGAACTTCTTTAAATCAGAGTAAAACGTCGGTGAACTCGGGAATCAGAAGAATATCAGGCTATACCGGTACGGGTTTCCGACACTTTCCCCGTGCCCTCGGAAAATGCGGTATAGTGTAGCTCAAGACGACTGTGGAAGCAGCGGAAGTTAGGTTAGATTAGCGAAGCGCGGTTAGAGAGGGCTAGCAAAGGGCTCAATTGGAAACGGGTAATACGTAAAAACCCGCAAGAGGACGTAAAAAATAATATATTGATAATAGCGAATAACATTTTGACAGATCATTTTATTTGACAGCTAATTTTAAGTATAAAAACTGCAAATGAACTGCTGTCGTAATAATATCCGAAAAATAGAAGAAAAAAAGTGCGCCAGTGAACAAAAGTTGAAGAAAAAAAATATCAATGCCCAACGCGAGATTTTTTCTGTTTTTGAGTACTCATTTTAATATTGATAGATAAAATAGATAAAAAATAAAAATCAGCTATCGAAAGATATTATCTGCAAAAATATCATTCCTTTTCACTGTATATGTTTCGTGCATATATATTTATATATATCATCGTTTAAAATATATACATTTACGTATATATGCATGCATTTATATTTTCGAGTTAAGTTTACGCATCATATGTATAGATGTGTAATATCTATATATATATATATATATATATATATAAACTATACAAAAAATTACGAGTCTCCCACAGATTCTATTTGCAGATCTACCACCTCATAAGTTATGAATCCTTGAGCTTTTTTATTGTTATTATTTTTTTCTGTCCCAAACTTCATCATCATATTTTTTTTACTGAGCAATGTCCAGAAACCGGAAGGCAGGAATTTTTTCTTAAGTTCACGAGACGTCTCCTGAACTTTAAAAAAATGTTCTGCTTTACGGTTCCTGGACATTGTTCAGTAGAAAAAAAATATTATGATTAAATTCGCGGCCGAAAAAAAAACTACAATAAAAAAGCTCAAGGATTCATAACTTGTATAGGATGTTGTAGAGGTGTAAAAGAATCTGTGGTGGCCTGGTAACGATTTAAAAAAGCGTGCGAAAATCGTCTACTGAAATGTGAAGCCCCGTCGAGACGCGGCGAACCATCCGGTTTGAAGTGGCCCATATATACCCAAGCACGTGTGTTTTCTACGCGTGCTCATTATAATACTTACGAATGCGTGGGTGTGAACTCACGTCAGCGATACAGTTGAGATGTTATTCCGATGACGCAATCGGCACTGATTGCTCTCGAGTTCGATTTTCGACGAAAAAAAAAACGTCTTTAATCTTTTGTTAATAACAAATGATTGAAGTAGTTTTTTTCGTGAAAAATAATTAATAAATATGATAAAATAACTAATAAGTATTAAAAAATAATAAATAATCGAATGCTAATAAAAAATGGATAAAGATATTAAAAAATCATCCGGTTGTAGGATAGACTATACAATGACGTAGGATTTTCGAAAAATATCAAAATCCACCAAAATGGCGTAGTTATGAAAAAAAGTCTGTTTTCTTGCCTATAAAAACCTATTTTTTTCAATGCCAAAACGTCAATTTTCATCCAATCAGAAATATCCTACATCATTGTAGAGTAAATATATTCAAGGGTACTCAGTTCAAATTTCAAGTTAATTGGATCATTGCTCTTTGAGTTACAATGGCAGCAAATTTTTAAAATCTCATTTCGCGAAAAACGCATTTAAAGATTAAACTACCGATTTTTGCAAATTAATGATATTGCTATCAATGATAATGATATTCTTGAAAGTATAAACTGTGAAAAAGGCAAAAAAATCGATTTTTTAAAAGTGTCACACAGGTATAGCCCCTTAACCGCGTTATATTTCTCGAGCGGTGCATCGTTGAAACGAGAAATCCATAATTCAATTGTCTCTCTACGAAAATAACGCGACGAGATAATAATTTTTTCGGCCCAACTATTATTTACGGAAAATCTCACGTATCCGGAGATTTATTCAGACGTTTTGTATTGTACATACGTGTCAAAGAAGCAGCATCTATTTTTGACGCCCCCCCCCCCCGCCCTCAGGCACGTTCCTCCGTCTATTCTCGATGAATTGAAATATCGGTTTCTTCCACTCTCTGATTTACGTCTTACTAATTCGGGATTAGCGAGATGCTCGCTTGTTCTATATTGGTTTTGAAGTGATTCGTTTGTCTTTTTTTTTCGATTCTTTTTTTGCGTCTGTTTTGTGTCGGGCTGTGCCCCGGACGAGTATCTTTGAACTTTCGACGAATTTTCATAAGTAACAGTTTTTCAATGATCAATAAAGTTGAATAATTAAAACAGTTTTTTGGATAATTAAAATATCATGATTTTATATTGTAATTTAATATGTTACACATTTATTTTATTCCTAGTGATATATTATGGCAGCCATACTCAAAGTGTGCCGAAAAAAAAACAACTTCACATCCCCCAATAAATGGCAATAATTTCGTCAATTTACAGTGGAATTAATACATTGTTATGTAAAGTACTCATTTTTGTACAATTTTCGGCAAGAGTACAATATCCGGGGCGGCAAGATTTGACGGTGAATTTAGGGTTATCGAATCAAAATAAACAACATGTGAAGAGTGGTAAAAGTTGATATTTTGCTTATTTTGCGTTCAAATTAGAACTTTTCGATAATTATCGAAAATGACGATTTTTTCGAATTCGAAAATATCAAGCAACATCAGAAAAGGTAACTTGGAATTTTATAGTTTCAACAGTGTCTCGGAAGCCAAAAATGTATTTTAAATGCCACTACCATGTTTTCCTCGCTCACAAGTGCGACTAGACAGAGCGAAAAGTAGTACTTTTAAGGGGTTATATACAGTCAGAAGGTCCAAAAAGATCGATTTTTCAATAATTTTTCTTGAGAAGACCTTTAAATCAATTAACGGAAAAACTTGTGCACAAATTATGGTAACTTTTAACTGTATTTTAACATTTTTTATTTGTAAAAATAATTATTGTGAAAGCTGTTATAGGTGATCTCCGGGAGCACCTCTAAAAAAGGCGTCTTGCGGTGAGCACGATATCTCTGGACTGAATCATATAAAATGAAAAAAATATTTCGTTAATATAATGGATTATCTTGTAAATGATCGAAGGAATAAGCAAAATAATAATTTTCGACAAAATGGCGGCTTCTAAAGAAAATCGATTTTTGACAAAAATGTAGGTCTTAAATTGTTTATAAAATGGAAAATATTTATCGGTGAGAAAAAACCTGCGATTAATTACTAAAAAATATACTCGAAAAAAATGTGTTAAAATTTGAGACTGATCGGTTCAGCCGTTTAAAGTTTAAAGTTTCAAAAGCACTTTCGGACGCTCTGACACGTCATTACAAATGTGCGTGTGACTTCGAGAATATTCGCCGGAATGACAACAAATTTTCTGTGTGTGTACTTAAATATATGTACATTACGAAAAAATTTTTTAATCGTTTTTTCGAAAATTTCAACTGTATATAACTCCTTAATCGCTAGGAGTCCGAAGCGGGATCAAAAGTGGACGGTACAGCCCCCTTCGGACTTGTAAGGCTCTAAGTTAATGTGAAATATATCGTTTAGTAATTTGGTGTAGTAATTATATGGAACAATTGCTGTTGTTATGAATAAACAGGGAATATGAATAAATGAAGCCTTATAATCTTGGAATTTATGTTCAAAATTATATATATATATTACGTTTAATGGTATTTATATAATACCACTAAACAAACCCAACAAAGAAATACTTTTTGAAGCTCGCCCGGTCAATTTCCATCATTTGCGATAAAATAAAGTATTTTACCCATGAGCTAATAACAATCGTTGAATTTTTGCGTATTTCCAATTACCGCTAAAGGCGCTCATAATTATTTAAGGAAGCCAAAACGGCAAATTTTTTATTCTTGATATTCTCATTTTTGTTGTTGATATATCAATAATCAACGGTGAAAACTTGGCGCCCGGATATCGTACTATCCCCCGATTTTCATAAAAAAAATAGACATAAAACCAGGTTTTGCTTATTTTATGGCTCCGTAAAATATTTAGTGTGTCAAAAGGGTTCCGTCGCCAAAAAAGTTTGAGAACCGCTGTACTATAGTATATTGCTATTGTATATCGTGAAATCTTGATGACAATAATATTAGGATGAAAAAAATAACTAGATCGACACGTCAATGGTGATAAACCAATATTGGGGATTTAAAATTGGTCCATTTAAAAATGTGACTCTATTAGGATACTTTTACGTTATTATTAAATATTACGTCGTCAATGGCAAAGAACTAATATTGTTATCATATTTTATTAAAATTTAATTAGAACGATATATACTAATGAATTTAATTAGAATTATCTAGACTAATGAATATAATTAGGATGACGTGTCCTTATCAATGTGATTAAAATTGCATATAATTAGAATTATGTGTACGAAGTATTCCTCTTTCTCTCTTATTTTCAAGTTCCCTTGGAGGTTTTTATTTATTTCTCTTTTGTGTGTGTACTATGCTCTTGGAAGTTTTTCAAAATAATTCGGAATCGTTTAAACTCGTATAAGTATTTTTTTTAATCATCTGAATTTTTATGACTCGTCCTCCCAATCGATTTTCGCAACTTTTAATTAAAATCGAAAGCATGTAGGTTAGTGTTTAGTTGGTTATTTATTTATTGCTTAGCAGTGCACTTGATAACGTTAACACAAGTGAAAAAAAAATTGCCATGAAGGTACACGCACAAAAGGGAAGAATAAAAAATTCTTCTTTCTCAATAACTCAAAAAGATCGTAGAACACACACAGGCGGATGATTGGGAAAAGTATTGATACGACACATCTATGGATTTTCCTTTCGAATGTAACTTTTCGGGTCATCCTGTATACGTGCATTTTTAAGGCAGTAGTCTGGTCTAGAGCGAGATTTTTTACGTCATTTTTGGGTTGGAATAACTTTTGAACCGTTGAAGTTGTCTTGATGAAATTTTACATATGTATTTATTGTTCCTTTGAGAATGTGTCTACATTTAAAAAAATTCCTTTAAATATTATCATGTAGTTTTTTTATTTTTTTTTACAACATGGCCCGCCGAAAACCGCCTCAACCGGCGCCCACTCTGGGTGATGTTGTATGCATCTGAAAAAATATATATATATATATATATTCTCAATCTGTATGAGTATTCTGAGCACTGGTAGTAGAATTAGTATTTAAAAATATTTTGTTACAAAATGGCGGCCTGTTAAACTTTGATTAACGATATTTCATACATTTTCGGGCATTCGACGAGTTATAAAATGTGGGCAAAATTATTGTTCGACTCAATTCTGCTACCAGTCCTCAGAAAGAGGCTACCGAAGGTATGTGCAAAGTTTGAGCTCGATCGGTCAATTAGTTATCGAGATATCGTGGGCGCCGATTTGAAAAAACATAGTTCCGAGATAAACGCGTTCAAAGCTGCTTCCCGAGCGCGCGGCTTGCTTATAATTTCTATTCCTCTGCGAATTTTTGCAATATCCATATACGGTTTTCACGAACGTATTAAGAAAGGTCTGAGGAATAATGAAATGAAGAAAAAAAAATTGTTTTTGTCAAATTTCTAGACCAGATTACTGCCTTAAGGTAGTCCTATCGCCAGGCTTCAATCCATAGGATTTTCATAATTTTTTTTTGAGCTTCACTAAATATATTAATAATCATCTCTGTAAATATTCAGGGTCGTTTATCGACCTAATTACAGAGAAAAGAAATATTAAAATTGCGTATTTTTGTTGAGGAATTCCGAGACGACATACAAAAACCCAATTTCCGATCGCTACAAAAGTGTATATAATCGTGGGAATCCGTCAGATTCTTAAAAATAATAAGATTTAAATACTTGACACTTGTAGTAGTCCAGCGCTCTCAGAAAAAATAACGCTTATTGACCTAATTTTGATGTAATATCAAGTTTAATTTGAACTTCCGGTATTGGATTTATTACCGCGTGCTACGATAAAGAGACGTGACAGCAAGGCAACAGCTGACTGTGGTCCTAACCTCATCTCACTCATTCGAATACAATTTTTTTGAAGCGATTAATTTCAAAATGACGGCTGTGCAGCGTTTATCTCAAAACTGCATTTTTTAAGTTGGCTGGTAACGTAACTCGGACAATTTTCGACCGATTCACTTGAAGTGTTGAATATATCTTACAAAATATGTATACAGAATACATATACAAAAAATATATATACGAATATACATACAAAATATATCTACAAAAATACATTGTCTATGGAAGTACGTACGATTTTTTTTTATATTGCATAGTTCATTTGTTATTAACAATTATCTGACGATTTTAATGTAAATTTGTTCACTTTCCAAAAATTTGCCTAAAAAATCGTTAATCCCCAAAAAGCCTATTTTTTCGGCCTCTAGAGTGGCCTAAGGCCTTAAGGCCTGTTAGGTGTGTTAGGAGGTGTTACGTTACACTATAGTTTTTGTACTTAAAAATAATCAAAAATGAATTAAATTTTTTTTACATGTGTTTCAAGACTTTATCAAGCCCAATAACTTTTATGTTCATATCTTTTATAACATCCTCAAAAAAAATGGCGAAAATAGCCTTTTTTTCGTGGCTCCAAAGTGGACTGGTCTCTCAAGTTAAGACAATTTTCCACCGATTCACTCGAAATGTTGACTATATCTTGATAGAAGAACGTCGGATTTTTTTTTAAATGCATAGTTCATTTGTTATTAACAATTATCCTACGGTTTTTTAGGCAAATTTTTAACTTTCCAAAAATTTGTCTAAAAAATCATTAATAACAAGTGAACTATGCAATATAAAACAAAAAAAATCCTACGTACTTCCATAGACAATGTATTTTTCAAGGTATATTCAACATTTCGAGTGAATCGGTTGAAAATTGTCCGAGTTATGTTTTCGGCCAATCCAAAAAATGCAGTTTTGAGATAAACGCTGCACAGCCGCCATTTTGAAATTTATCGCTTCAAAAAAATTATTGTATACAGTCACGGATATGTATGATAAACACCCTTTTTTGTAATCTCGATTTATTTCGTCGTCTTCCTGAAAAAAAATCCCCAAAAAGCCTGTTTTTTCGGCCTCTAGAGTGGCCTCCTTTTGGCCTCTAGAGGCCTTAAACAGCTTACACATGGAAAATTCTGTTATTACACATTTTTTTTTGTATATGTTGAAAATATAAATTGTACAAGTCTCAAGTATGATTAGCGGTATGACTAGTGTGAAGCGATAGGACTACCTTAATTGTAAACGTGTGGCAAGACTGATTCACAGGTAGAAGCGCTCTCGCAGCATCATAGCAAAGGAGTACGAGTCATTATACGTAGATGAATCGTGGGCGCGATCCTTGAATACAAATTGGCGAATGATCGTTATACGATGCCTCCGCGCAAATCCAATCTCGATAGTCATCGATCGTTAATTTCCGACAATTATCGTCAATGCGAACGTGCAAAAAATTCATCATCTTCCGGCCATTCGTGCTTCCTGCATTGGCAAACTCGACACAATTTTCACTCTTTGCGATTTACCGATCGATCGATCCTCGTTCCGTTGCGGTATTCGCCAATCAACGCTACAAGAATTTCAGCTATGCCACGAGTCACAATGTTCGCGGAATACAGTTGCACAATCGTGGAGAATCGCTTGCGCGAGCTGGCAGAGCAAAATAGAATGACTATTTTTATTGGGACTCGATTGATGAACGTTTCATTCAATGTTCAACCTGATACACTGACTTTTCATACGATATTTATTTCGCATGCCATTTCGAGCTTTCGCAATCTTATCGCGATTCTGTTCATCCCCAAAGTGAACGGTAGAGCCCCGTTCACTTCTCTCGTTATTATTTGATTAATCAACTGATTGGTCGTGGCTCCGATGAATGCATCGGTCATCTATAATCAGCCAGCTTTTCAACCCAAGTTCGCTGGCGTTTATTTTCGTAATTTGGTTCATGTGTATTTTGGAAATGGATTTTCGAGAATATCGTCTTGAGATGTGGATATCAAAGTTGTTATTAGAAAAGTCATGATTTATATATATGAATATGAATACCGACCTCCATATAGTTTAAGGGGGGATATACACCTTGGAGCCGGAAAAAAGGTCATTTTTGTGAATTTTTTCAAGGAAAACTTTTTGAAATTTCGGATTGGGGTTTTAATTGTCTGAAAGTATATGGGGCATTTCATACCAATTCGACCTGGGTCTGACCCTCGACCCCTCAAATCTGGTTCCCGATTTTTCCTACCATTACTCTCACTCTATCAAGCAATTACAATTTTTTTTCAGATTTTTCAAAATAAATTTGAGCGCGTCATGAACTTTTGAATTTTTTTTTGAACACCTCGATGACCGTAATCGAGAAAGCTGAAAAAATTCCCAAAAATACAGTGTCAGATATGAAAAATGTTGGTGTAAAATTCATAATGTCTGGGCTTTTGCTTCAACCCCTAATTAGGGTTTTTGTCAACCATGATTTAAAAAAATTGAAAATTACAAAATACACTTTAGAAAAATCGGAGAAATTTTTTTTTAAATCTCGTATTATTCATATAATATTTCGAGAAACAGTCTACAGTAAATTGACCTCCGCTTCTAATTTTTTTATTTTGTTTTTCTTAAAAAGCTAAAAAAACGGGTCGAAGCAAAAGCCCAGACATTATGAATTTTACACCAACATTTTTTATATCTGACACTGTATGTTTGAGAATTTTTTCAGATTTTTCGACTGCGGCCATCGAGGTGTTCAAAAAAAAAATTCAAAAATTCATGACGCGCTCAAATTTATTTTGAAAAATCTGAAAAAAAATTGTAAGTGCTTGATAGAGTGAGAGTAATGATAGGAAAAATCGGGAACCAGATTTGAGGGGTCGAGGGTCAGACCCAGGTCGAATTGGTATGAAATGCCCCATATACATTCAAAAATATGTTTAATTTTCTTTATTTAAAAATGTCAAAAATATACAAGGATATTGTATGATCCTTGGAGCGTCGTAAAAAAATCTGCGTATACGGTACCCACTGTCGTTTCTTCAAAAATCATCTGAAAAAAAAACCAAAAATATTATTAAATTAGATACTATAATCTAGTACTTGTCAAAGCCGGTTTTCAAAATATCGATTTATGACAAAATGGCGGACGTTCGAACATAAATACTGATTTTTGGGCCGAAAATTAGTTATTATTTGGCCTATAAAACAAAAACTAAGTTACAGAAAAAAAAATCCTATGACAAGTACAAGATAATGGTGTATAGAATAACCACAAAAAACCTCAAGGCAATCGGTTCATTGGTTTTCGAAAAATTTTCGGTACCGATTTGAAAAACGTGGTTTTGAGAAAAACGCGTTTGAAAATTTGGGAATGATTAAATCATGAAATTTGTCAACTTACATGGAATCATCGATACCAGGCCCATAGTGTAGGTCTCCTACGGTCGACGGAATGTTCATAGCTTCAAAATCCTCGACCTCGACAATCTAGGCGTATATCTCCCCTTAGTACATTAGCTTGGGACCCAAAATACAGGTCGATTTTCAAGATTTTTTTCTGATGAGAGTATCGAGTTGGCAAGGTCGAAATTTTACAGACAATTGATACATAGTCTTGCCAAGCTTGAAATTTTTTCTAAGTGGAAAATACCGATAAACAATAGAGTTATTATTATTTTAACAAAGGGACGCCATTGCTGCGTGGCCAATCGATGCTAGTGGTTCTGGCAACTAGGGTCATGTGAAATTTTTTTTTTTTCAAATACTTTTAGCATGACAATAAAACTTGCGTATGACGCGATACTTTTTTGTTAATTTTGACGATTACGAATACGGCATCGTGGATAAAAAAATTTCGATTTTCGACAAAAAAAAACAACTTTAAAGTTGTAATAAAAGTTGAGACCCTAGGCTATGAAGCTATGCAATCGAAAATCGTGATTAAGAAATCACCAAGCCCATATAGATTCCTCAAAATGAAAAACCACATTCTTTCAAGTTCCACTTGACGGACTTGAAACAATGAGCAGGCAAATTCGGAACCGTTTTCACAAATTGATAGACGTCGTCACAACGTCGTATTCTGATCCAAAGAGCTTGATTGGATCTTAAAAAAACGTATACACCAACGTGGACTTTACAATTTTGTAAAATTGACAAACAGACAAAAAAAATCACCTTGATGACCGAAAATATTAATGCCAGGTGGTCAATGAAATATTAAAATGAATTCCCAAAAAATAAATTAGTACAATAAATACGTTAAATTACAATAACAAATTACAAATAAAAGTGTAATAAATCAATAAAATAAAAATGAGTATACAGACAAAGTAAATCATCTGGGCGATCGAAATTGTTAATTTGCAGGTGGCTACCAAATTATTATGATGGATAAGAAATAAAATATATAATAATTATTGTAAATGAATAAGAAAAAATAGAAGAAAAAAAATATATATGCATGTGAATGCTTATAATAAAAAATGTATCATACGAATATGAAACAAAAAATTCTTAAAATCACGAAATATTCTATTTTTCAAGAGACTATAACATAATTGTTTTAAGTAATTATATATTATTGAATATTGGTTATATATCATTTGTAAACAATGATATATAATTACAAACGATAGATAATAACAATTCTTATGAATAAATAAGAAAAAATGAAATATATATAGAAATATATATATATATTCTATATGTATTTCATTGTATCTTCGTTATTTATAAGAATTATTATTATCTATAATTTTTTATTATATATCCTTGATTATAAATCCATTGATTCATAAATAAGTCATAAATAGATAATTTATTATGAATAAATCTTTCTGATAAAACATATAATAAAAAAATAAAACAAAAAATTCATAAAATAACCCAAAATTCTATTTTTCAATAAATTTCCCAGCATCGCGCAATGACAGATCAATTCAGCCCACTCCATCTCGTTTATTCGATCCACTTAGTTCACCAAAATTCCTGCTCCCTTCAACCACGAATGTCACCCACGTGTTTCTCCGTAATCGCGCCTCGCGCGGCTCTTAAAAAATCGCAAAAAATTCACATTGCACACTTCGTCTACGATAATTGCCGCGATTCCCGGCTTATCTGACCGCAGCGGCCGTTCTCAAAGATCTTAATGCCCGCTTTGCTCGGCGTTAAAAAATAAATGCATGAAAAATGCCGCGCGTTCTGCGTATCTGGGGACGCGAACGCGGAACCGAGCGGGCGGTTTGCTTTGAGAAATTGAGCACGAGGCGGTGATCTCAAGTGCGGCACTTTTCCCAGTGCTCCACGAAGGGCCTCGCTCCGCGACCGCTATCGAAAATTCTCATCGATGTTTTCTATACTAATAATAATAATTATAATAATTATGATTATTATTTACAACGCGATATCACGCGACGAGACTCCGGTGTAACCGAGACTCACACTTTTTGCTCCCTCGAGGCTCTTAGTGCTCGTTTTCTTATTCTTCATTCCTGGATCTTCCACGGGGAGCATGGGAGGTCCACGGAAGTATGCCACCGTCAGAAGCTGCTGCGCGGAGAATCTGATAGCGTAAATAGTTGTAAAGTATGATCCTCGGTGGGCCATAATTATTGGTGGGGGGATGAAGGAAAAGAGAGAGAGAGAGAGAGAGAGAGAGAGAGAGAGAGAGAGAGAGAGAGAGAGAGAGAGAGAGAGAGAGCTTTTTCAAAGTATTATAAAACAAAATGGCGACGGCACAGCTTTTCTTCGACGAAGCCTTTTTTTCATAGGCGCACGGCCGGACCAACGGCCTGCAATTTTTTATTCACAGTGAATGAAATTTTTTTTTCGATTTAATATGTGAATAGCTACAGAAGTAGGTAGGTTTTTTTTATATATCGATTTTAGCAAAAACAGCGCGTTTTTTAAATAAAAGTTAAAAATTCTCAAAAAACATCGTCCGAAAATTGTTTAAAAAAAAAAACTATGTAATATATCGAGAAAATCCTACGTACTTCTATGCAGAATGTAATTGTGAATATACAGTTAAAATTTCAAGTCAATCGGTCAAGATTTGTTCGAGTTATGAGTCCGGCCGGCTTCAAAAATGTAGTTTCGAGAAAAACGCGTTTAAGGGGGGATTGTCTTTTTTTTCGCAAAGTTTACCGCTTTTTGGGAATTTTTTTGTGAAGAAAGTATACAACGGAAATCTTGTGAAACTTGGCATATAGTTTTATTGATCTGTTTACTACATACAAAAAAAATTTTAAACAATTTCATCAAAAAATCCGCCTCCCACCCACCTCGACGCGCGATGGTCCTTTTTTGATGGTGTGCACGATTACAGCCTTCACGTTCATCCTGCAACAAAAACCCAAAAAGCATTTTACTTTAGACACATATAGCTATCGTTCGATGAAGGGAAAAAAAAATTGACGATTTGGTGACGTTTTGAACTTGAAGTATCGATTTTTCGAAAAAAATTGATCGATTTTTTGTTATAAATAAAAAACTATTAAACGTATTGCTTTTTTGCTTCATCAAACGATAAAAGGATGTCAGCTGAGCATTCTGTCTAAATTTGAAGGCAATCGGTTGAATAGTTTTTGAGAAATCGTGCACACCATCAAAAAAGGACCATCGCGCGTCGAGGGGAGTGGGAGGCGGATTTTTTCATGAAATTGTTTAAAACATTTTTTGTATGTAGTAAACAGATCAATAAAACTATATGCCAAGTTTCACAAGTTTTCCGTTGTATATTTTCTTCACAAAAAAATTCCCAAAAAGCGGTAAATTTAGCGAAAAAAAAGACAATCCCCCCTTAAATTTTTCGGTGCGGATTGCATCGGACTGAGAGGGCCTGCTCCAAAATTCAAAATAGAAGTACTTAGACATTTTTCCCACCTTAATCCTTTGAATATGTCATTTTCAAGATATTGAGGCATCTTTTAAGAAAAACAAATCGATTTTTTGAAATTTCTACAGTGGCCTTACCCCTTAAGGGGAGATGTACACCTAGGAGCCGGAAAAAAGGTCATTTTTGTGAATTTTTTCATGGAAAACTATTTGAAATTTCGGATTGGGGTTTTAATTATCTGAAAGTATATACATTCAAAAATTTGTTGAAATTTCTTTATTTAAAAATATCAAAAATATACGAGGATATTGTACGATCCTTGGAGCGTCGTAAAAAAATCTGGGTATACGGTACCCACTGGCGTTTCTTAAAGAATCATCTGAAAAAAAACCAAAAAGATCATTAAATTAGATACTGTAATCTAGTAGATCATAGCCGATTTTGAAAATATCGATTTATGACAAAATGGCGGACGTTTGAACATAAATAGTGATTTTTGGCCCAAAAATTAGTTATTACTTTGCCTATAAAATAAGAACGACGTAACGGAAAAAAAATCCTATGGCAAGTACTAGATAATGGTGTATAGAATAACAACAAAAAACCTCAAGGCAATCGGTTCATTGGTTTTCGAGAAATTTTGGGTACCGATTTGAAAACCGTGGTTTTGAGAAAAACGCGTTTGAAAATTTGGGAATGAATAAATCATGAAATTTAAAACTTACATGGAATCATCGACACCAGGCCCATAGTGTAGGGCTTCTACGGTCGACGGAATGTTCATAGCTTCTAAATCGATTCTTTCGACCATCTAGATGTATATCTCCACTTAAGTCACTATTGATAGACGAAAATGGTAGTTAAAAAAATGTTCTAAAAAATTGTAGGTGTGCGCTGTTGATGAAATCCCGGAGGCGGATCATCCGAAACAAAAAAATCAAACGGCTTTAGATTCAGTATATTAATGGCTGTAGCGCATATCATACGATTTTTTATATATGCAAAAATAACAAGATGGCCGACATTTTCCAAAAAAAAACAAAAAAACGTGCTTTTTTCACCGTTTTTGGCCAAAAAAATAGTAAATATCAAAATTTTAAAAAATCCTTGATATGCGCGCTCTCTCTCTCTCTCTGCTATTTATTTATTTATCATTCTTCTCTCTTGTTGCTTGCGCTCCATCTGTCTCTCTCTTTTGCCTTCTCCTCTATCTCTTTATCTATTTATCTATAACTGTCCGCCCCTCTCGCTCTATATATTTATCGCTTCTTCTTCCTTTTGCTTCTACCCTCCCTCCCCCCCCCCCTCTCTCTCTCTCTCTCGCTCGCTCCTTCTCCCTTTCTCTCCACGTGGTATTAACTAAGATTACCCGCTGCAGATAACATTTTCCTACCTGTCAGGAGTAACAAAGTTCACTGGCTTCGTACATGAGGGTATATATATATATATATATATATATATATATATATATATATATATATATATATATATATATATGTATATCGTTGCGCGGTAATTCATTTATCAGTGAACTGCTGGGTACATCCGAAAAGGTATTGCGATATATAATCGCAATTCCATCCAAACAGCACAGAGCCCTGTCACACCCCTTCTCACCATACACCCTGCATATGTATAGAAAGCGAGATAGGAATGTATTTTTAATACATTCTTGACTTGATACATTTGACTTGCCCCAATTTTTTAACGAGATTGCGCCACTTGATCGCAATGGCAATCGTGGTAAAAATAAAGCTCTCGGTGAGGGAAAAAAAAGTTGATTGCTTTTCCGGCTAAAACGAAAATCGCATTGAGATGCGGGTGAGAAATTATTTTTCGTGTGTTCTTCACCTCGTAAATCTTTGGTTTTGCGCGGCTGGTGTATGGAAAGGCCATTATCACTGGCATAAATGCTGCCAGCTGTGAATATTTCGCGTGGTCGGTGAATTTTTTTTTTTTTTGCACAACGAGAGAGAGAGAGAGAGAGAGAGAGAGAGAGAGAGAGAGAGAAGCGGAAATGGTTAATGCCATACTCGAAATAGTGCTGATAGTCCGTGTAATCGTGACCCTCTTTTCATTCCCGTCTGATGTGCAAAAGTACGTATGTATACGTGCAAATATGTGATACGCCCTAGTACGTACGGAAGTACGACCCGTGTGCAGTGATTTAACCGCATCGTCGGATAAACCCCAAGTATCGTCGTCCTCAATGTCGAAAATCCACAAGAATGTTGCTCCGCAAGAAAAAAAATATTTTTTCAGCCTCCTTCGGCCTGGCTGAACGTCCTCGAGGATGTGACACACATGTATCCCGCAAACTCTTCCGGCTTGCATCTGCAAAGCCGGGGGAGCTTGAAATATAAAATCCTCGTAAAACTTCATATTGACGGGTGTGCATGAGGGCCCAAAAAAATGCCACCGCAGACCCACATGGGCCTGCGACCCTCCGTTTTACAGGTAGCAAACTTTTTCCCCTTATCCTAGGTGGTTCAAAGCATCTCTTGAGCCAATCTACAAAAAAAACAATTTTTGAAAGTTTTACCGTGGTGTTACCCCTTAAGAGGGGTCTATACTTTAAGGGGCTAAAGATAACTTTAGGCG
This sequence comes from Ophion ellenae, assembly GCA_963210295.1. Lineage (NCBI taxonomy): Eukaryota > Metazoa > Arthropoda > Insecta > Hymenoptera > Ichneumonidae > Ophion > Ophion ellenae. The sequence goes on along the minus strand of OY723387.1, from coordinate 8,201,727 downwards.
AGTAGTTTTTTATCTTTGAAAATGGAGGTGATGTGGTCTCCGCCATGGAAAAAATGGCAGTCTTCTAGACTATACGTCATGCCAGTTTTGAAAATGCAGTTTTGAAGACCGTGCCATCACTCCGCCATTTTTAAGGGGTTATATACAGTCAGGAGGCCCAAAAAGATCGATTTTTCAAGAATTTTTCTTGAGAAGACCTTTAAATCTATTAACGTAACAATTTGTACACATATTATGGTAACTTTTAACTGTATTTTAACATTTTTTATTTGCAAAAATAATTATTTTGGCAGCTGCCATAGCTGGTCTCCGGGAGCACCTCTAAAAAAAGCGTCTTGCGGTGAGCACGATATCTCTGGACTGGATCATCTAAACTGAAAAAATCCAAAAATATTCCGTTCATATAATGGATTATCTTTTAATTGATCGAAGTAATAAGCAAAATAATATTTTTTGACAAAATGGCGACTTCTGAAAAAAAATCGATTTTTGACCAAAATGTCGGCCTTAAATGGTTTATATAGTGGAAAATATTTATCGGTGAGAAAAAACCTTCCATTAATTACTAAAAAATATACTTGAAAAGATTGTGTTAAAATTTGAGACTGATTGGTTCAGCCGTTTCCGAGAAATATTGCTCACCGACTTTAAAAACACAGTTTTGAGAAAAAAAAGCGTTTAAAGTTTCAAAAGCACTTTCGAACGCTCTGACACGTCATTACAAATGTGCGTGTAACTTCGAGAATATTCACCGGATTGACAAGAAATTTTCTGTGTGTGTACTCAAATGTATGTACATACGATAATAAAATGATACATTTTTTTTCGAAAATAACGAAAAAACGATTTTTCGAAAATTTTAACTGTATATAACCCCTTAAAGAAGTGATGTAGTGATGAAATATTCCCTAAGGCTCAAAAAAGGTAAAGAAATCTTTCCTTAAAAAAAAATCAGGGAAATGAGCAAATTTCCATGATTCGATGCTTCCAAATGTCTAGACTAGAATAACGCCTTAAGCCTTGTAAACCCAATACGATAACAATCATCTCCGGATCCGAGGCTGACTCTGCTACATGTGCGTAAACCGCGCTCTGCTAATATTATCGTACGGAATCCCCGTTACGGTCAACAAACATCCTCGATGCTTCGAATCTCGAGCACGAATCCTGAAGAGGGCCTGATCCACATGGATCTCTCGTACTATCCAACTGCAATCTCAATCCTTCGCTTTACTGCATAAGTTTCTAAAAAAAACGGAAAAAACATAAAAAGTCTTGAGAGTCAACGTCGAGATAAAAAAGGCAGGCTGCGTAGCTCAATGAAGCATCAAACGATGACAATTCCGGGACTGGAGTGTGATTGTTGGAGATCGTCCATAATTTATTCATCGTTCGAAACAGACGAGCAACTTTCGAGTCTCGTTCCACGTGAACACGCCGGTCGCCTCGTCATCCAGATATTAATTGTGACACGATTAAGATGCGAAACCTTTCGATTGCGATGATAAGTTTCCGATTGAAACAGTCTGCAAAAATATTGATCTCCCTCAAGAGTTTTTTTTCTCGTAAAAGCGAGCCACGCAAATATACTGGGAAAAAAATAATTGATCAAATATCATTGGTGTTATTGAATGAAATTTCGTTGATTCAATTGACAAATGGTTGGTGTAAATAATCGGATTTATTAGTCCAAACAAAACGCTATTGACTTTAATAACATGATAAAATTAAAAGTTTTTTTTTTTCATTCAAACGATATATTGTTAGCCGAGAACAATATATTATTGAAACAAATTAAAAAATTATCGCGAACAAACTATATAGTTTTGAATGCATTTTCTGCAACGAACAAAAAAAGCGTTTCAATTCATAACATGAATATTGTTGACTCGAGGACACAAAAAAAATTGAATTTCGCTCGTTTGATTCAGATAACATTTCTATTGAGTAAATATGTTATATTATTTTTTTCACCATATCCGATATTGATTTTAAAGTACATTATTCGTTAAAATATTAATCTTTTTTTTTATTGACAAATATTAAGCAAATGTCTGAATTGGTTTGAAAAATATGCAAAAATAAAATTTGTTTCTTGCGCATTTGGTTGAAAAAATTGAACCAAATCCCGGCCGAGCGCCACCGAAATGATAGGTGTGACGAAACCCGCAGCTCTCGGAGTAACCGCTAGAAGCCGCACGCGCGCTCGTTTCTCGAAAGCGTAGCGCGAACCGAAAATCTACTTAACGCGATCCTCTACTTTCTCGGCTGTTTTTTTACGGCCTTTTCAATAATTTTTTACGGGCAAAGCATCGAAATAATCAATCTCATTGTTTTTGCATAATCTTTATTACCATTCAAATAAGCTTTACAAATTTTTTGAAGTCAAAATATATAATAGAATAAAGGTTATAGTGGCCGACAGGAAGACATCAAGTAAAAGCGGTGCTTGACGGTGACCAAGATTGCGGCTGTTCTGCTTATCCGAAATCAAAAAACCAAACGGCATTTTAATCTTCATATTTAAGACTAGCGATTGAACTAGAGTGAATTCTAAATTACAAAAATTGACTTTTTTATACACTTTTGGAAATTGCATTTTATTTTTTACTCATTTTTTATTAAGTTTTTCGCTCGTACAAAAAAAACTATCGAAGCAATCATGATAATCCTAGTTCAATCGCTGGCTTGTAACATATTAAAGATGCTGTATGAATTTGAACAAGATCGGTGCGATAGTTTCTGAAATATCGTGGTCACCGTTTCGAAAAATGGTGTTTCGAGAAAAACGCGTTTGAAAGTTCGCGCATGTGATTTATACTAAAAATTTCATCTCACCGTCAATCTGCTATGCCTGGACCATACAATAGGCCTTCCTCTTCTTCTTGGAAGTCACGCAGAGCTGCTCCGTCTTCCCTTTTCGGGATTCGGGCCTGTTTTACAACATCACTCGTGCGCCTTTCTGAACGGTCGATCCGAGAGCTATCACGCTGTTGAACATATCCTTTAGCTTGTGGGCCGATTTTCACTCCCATGGTTTCCAAGGTCTTCAGGATAGATTTGAATCCTTCGATGAAGATTATGACGGCGAGAAACGTGGCGATTTCAACCACTTTTGGCCCAGAATGGAGGTGCTTCGGAGCAAAAGTCCAGATTAACGAATTGAGCGACTCGTTATCATTTTGAGTTTCCGCTCCCAGGCATCTGCTTAACAATTCTTCTTTGGATAAATCCTCATAAATTGGCTTTATAACTTTTTAAACTGCTTCAGAAAGAGGCGGTTTATTGTGTTTGAATTGCTCAGCCTCTCCGAGAAGCTCATACCTGCTCCGTTCCAGGGCCGTAACTTGTGAACCACTTCGAATATCGAAAAATCCTTTGGCACACATTTTCTACACATGTTGTAGATGTGATTTATGAAGAAAAAAAAATCGATTTTTTCGACCCGAGAAACTAGAGGGCTGCCTTAAGCGCCGGAGAAACTCTAAAGTGTATCGCTCCTTGGCCTGTGGCTAAGATCAAAGTGTAGTAGCTGTTCTTATCAGTTGAATATCTGATATTCTCTCCATGGATATTCCATTGGATATCTGATATTCTCTCCACTATCATCGTGGATGATCATTCTAATGCTCACTTTTTATTTAAGATTTAAAACGTTGTTTTTTCTTTCTTTTCGAATGCCCAGTGGAGTCTCTTCCTATGAGGCGGTCTTCATAATTCGTCATGACGTAATCACAAGCGTAAGACCGAGTGTAAGTGGTCGCGAGGCGGATGTGGCTGGTGTCGAGGAAAGAAAAGAATTCCAGAATGGGAAGCATCGTTTGGCTCTTTATATCTGTTGCAGTAACAAGTACATACAGATGATGGCATCAGTCAACATATTAGACTGCGGCGATGCATCAACTGGAGGAACAGAGAGAGAGTCGTTACGCGGCTCGCCCGATGAGCTCATCAAAGCACTTGCTATCCAACTACCGTGACATAATTCACGACACACAGAGAGAAAGAGTGTCATGAATGTGCCGCATTCAGACCTCTGCTCGACCCAGCGAAAACGATGACAATTTTGATGAAAATTTAAATTGAGAGCGCCTCGGCGTTTCATTCGCGCACGTGATTGATGTCACCGTTGTACTCAATAGCCAACATACTTAACGCGTGTACACCAACTATTTGTCAAACGATCGCAAAGTTCTCGGTAAGCCAAATACCGCCAAGTGTCACGCGTGTCGCGACACATTTCCTTCGTTCCGCAATACGGAGCAGCACAATTGTGGACGAAGGTCGATTTGTCGTAAGTCTTGTTGAGTAATTTGCATGGGTCTTTTTCGAAACTTCACTCGGGATCGGGCGACAACGAGCTTAGATTGAATGGCAGTCTTGCTTCTCCAAAAGGTCATCATGTTCTTCAATGATGATTCAGCGAGATGGGGACGAGTTCCGAGCTCCCAATGGGCACGGTAGGGGCAAGATGAGAACGCTAAGGTCATACTCGAATAAAACCATATATATGAATCAGACAATTTTAGTGACTATTTTTAAACTATTCGACGTTGATTGGTGTTTTAATTTTGGAAACAAAAAATCAGTCTTTCTGATTACTAGCGTACAATGTTTATTTTTGGTTGAACCTGTTTTTTTGGCAGTTTACTCTATATGCAGGGGAAGATGAAACAGCGGTGGGAGCATGATGGGACAATGATTATTGGCATCTTTCGCATACAAAAACGGTTGCATTCGCAATACCAGCAATTCGATAAGCCAATTGTACGAGTCCTGTAGTATTCAGCCCGAATAATCCTGCATCCATATCTTTTAAGGCGGGATATACAATTAGACATGACAAAAATAAGCAATATTTATCGAGAGATTTTTTAAACTAAGAAATAATAATTCTACAACCATCAAACTTTAGGTATACTTTAGGTATACTTTAATAGGCCCATCATCACGCATTTGTTACGTGTAAACCAAGCCAACTTTAAGTGTAAATATCTCAGGTTCGGGGTGGTCAAACTTATTCAAATTGCACAGATGTTTGGATAATGTATTAAATAACGTATATGTCAAATTTCAACTATTTCTTAATTCAACTATTCTATTCTGTGGAGGTACTACCTTAAGGCCAAAAAATATGGATAATTTACGACAAAAAACGTCCGTACAAAAAAAAAACGAAAAATGCATATCTTCCGGAATACAACAATTTGAAAAACGCCTTGGGTAAGATTGACCCAAGATGCACTTAGAGGTTGGCGGCGGAGGTGTGCACTCGAAGGGTTAACGGGCGTGCATGAGCTCGGGCCCATAAACCAGGATGCTTTTCGATATTTCTTTCTAACGAGAGTATTGGAATTACAAGGTTGGGATTTTTTACACAGTCAATACATAGTCTTGCCAGGGTCGAGTTTTTTTTTCGTTGAAAAATATTGATAAACAATGGAGTAATAATTATTTAAACGAAGTGCCGCCGTTGCTGCGTGGCCAATCGGCGTAGGTCCTTCTGGCGAGTAGGGAGATCTGAGTTGAAAAATAAAAGAATGTTCTTTCTGTATAATAAAACCTTCACATGACCGGACGCTTTTTTTTATTACGAAACAAGCTGTATGATTTTCTTTCGATTTTCGACCAAAAACATCGTCCATAATTGGCCATTATAAAATGCAAGAACACACAAAAAAAATCATACGTTCATTAGATAGACAATTTTATATACTATGCTCATAGATTTTGACATACGAATGATTTCTACAAATCTATCTAACAATCTACCGACAATCAAATGAATTCGTCATTGATCCATATTACATTATTGATCTTGATTTTGCTCCAGCATCACAATCTTCAGAGAGACGGCGAAATGTAAATACTTTATGTAGCAACAGTTCCACTTTACCAAGCATCGTTGAGTTTTCCAGGTACTTCCTCTCTCCCTCTGTATACACATTTATAAATAAAAGCTAAGAGGCCCCACTATGTGTCGAATCAATGCAGGCTGGATAATAGTCGGATCCAAAATTGGAGATGGGGTCAAAGCAGAAATGGGAGTTTCAGCTTACCTCTACAACCAATATCGACGACCAGCATCAGGTCATCGTACGCGCCTCCAGCATCGCGAGAGAGAGAGAGAGAGAGAGAGAGAGAGAGAGAGAGAGAGAGAGAGAGAGAGAGAGAGAGAGAGAGAGAGAGAGAGAGAGAGAGAGAGAGCGAGAGAGAGAGACCCAGAAATAAAGACTATGAGACGATGATACGGTGATTGTCCGTGCGTGATTATATGTCAGATGTTCTCAGTTACCCGACACCTTATATATCCGGAGCTCGTGTGTTTTGTCTCGAACGAAATCTCCCATTGGCATCTGAGACCAATACACCCACCGCCGCATCTTATCGTGGGCGCCACAAATTTTTATTCGTTCTCCCGTCTCTTTCTTTGGCAGGTCAGTTACGGCTTCAATACTATGACGTAGCTTCGTATGCCTTTGCCGTCTTTTACAATTTCATCCGTTTTACGGGGTCTCCTCACTTTAGACGCTGAAAAAGGCTATTTTCATGATTTTTTTACAGGTTCATATTATATGATTCACTTATAAAATTAATTACACATCTATTTAGAAATAAATAGAAAATGTATTTTTTTTTCTCGATCTACAAAACGGCTGACTATTAATATTTTCTTTTATCTTTTTTTTAGGCGCCGTGACATTAAGCATCCACACTTTTTTATCTAGAACAAAAAACAAAAATTCTCGTCAATCAACATTAGAATACCTAGAGAAGTACGTACGGAATTAAAAAAATATCGTTTTATTCAAAAGTTGTAGGTATTTGAACTTGAGAAATGAATATTCGTTATAACTGCTCATAGACTGCTCATGAAATGAAAAGTTTTCGATTAATCAGAAATTCCGTGCGTACTTCTCTGCGAAATGCAATTAGGAACATAACTTTTAAATTTGAAGTAAATCGAGTGAAAATTGTTGAAGTTATTTGTCACGCCAATTGGAAAAAAGGTGTTTCGAGGTGAACAACAATTCGTTGTTCAAGTTAATTATAATGTTGCTAAAGTTGATTGCAGTGTTGCTCAAGTTGGTTTTGAGCTCAATGACAATTATAAGACTCATTAAGTGCCTATAATAGCACCTCAGGGACTTGATATTTTTATGTAAAATGTTTCCTTAAGGCGTTACCCCCACTTGTAGCGCAGAAAAAAGGCCTTTTTCATGAATTTTTTTTAAAGTAAACAACAAAACGTTTTTAATCGATCAATATACCATCTTAAAGAACACATCTTGAAGAACTTTCAGTAATTTTTTTATTGAAAAATATTACATTGTTTGGTGGCAAATGGCCGTCAATGAAATAATGTTTTTATATGCACGGTTTGCGGTGACCAACATTGCGGCGAAGTGGATCATCTGAAGAAAAAAATGCGGATGGATTTAGTCAAATATAAGTTTAAACTAGTCTTTAATTGAAGGATTTAAAAAAATATTCATTTTTCACAAAATGGCGGACAGTCAAAGTTAATGGTTCGATTTTAACGAAAAAAAACGGCCGTTTTTTTTGGCTATAAAACGGCCATTTTTTTCGAAAAAAAAATCGAACGATTAAAGACTACATTTTTATGTATTAAATAAGCCTGCAAAATTTCAAGAAGATCGGTTCATTAGTGTTCGAGTAATACTGGTCACCGTCTTCAGAAATGCCATTTTGAGAAAAACGCGTTTAAAGTTTCTCTTTCAACGCTCTTTCAACGCGGATTCTTCTCTTTCAACGCTCATATCTCAGTCAATTTCGTTCGGATCGACTTGAAATTTTCAGGACATATTCTCAGATGCTTGTACTTCAAAAAAATGCAATAAAAAAATCGATTTTTTCAAAATCGCGAGTGGGGGTAACCCCTTAAGGGAGGACACTGCAGTAACTGCCCATTTTCGACCGTTTTCATTGGATTTTTTTTAAAGGAAGGAACAAAATACATGGCCAAAAGAGCTTTTAGGTTTTAAAAGGTATATATTGAAGTGTGTAAAAAAAATAATTTGTTTAAAGTATAGAAAATGGCGGCGCTCGAGTCACCATAGCACTACTGTTTTTCAGCCAGCATTTAGTACATTTAGTCCCGGAACTGAGAGTGAAATATTTTCGTTAATTATATTATTTTTAGCAGTCTAGTACGGGGGGCATTGAAAAATAATTAAAAGCAAAATAGGGACGAGTTTGAGAAAAGTTCGTTTTTTCGACCATAATTTTCATCTCAAACGTGATATATTTTTAATAAAATTTCGATTAATCGAAAAAAAAGCGCTCGTACTTGACTGTTAAAGCAATCTAGGAAACTACAGTTAACATTTTAAGCCGATTGGACGAAAATTATTCGAGTTTTGTTGCCTTAATAGCGATGACAATTTGGTTATAAAAAATCGTTGTTTTTCATTTGATATAATGGATAAAATATTACATTTTTCATCAAAATGATTTCAAAGTAACTCTTGATTTTTTACATAAGTTGCCTTTCAATGCTCTGTCAAGGAAGCCTCACACTCGGGGCTACTTGGACACTTTGAAAAATATATATATCAAATTGTGAGGGGGTGGTGGAGCTTGACTTTCTTATACATTTGATAGCCAAAGGACACACTGTTCTATTGAAGCAAGAAAAGTTGGTATCTAGGATGTGAGAAAAAAGTAACCTACAAAAAACTTTCAAAACCTTTTCAAAGTAGCCCTCTTTTACGGTAGTTTCGAAGATTTTATCAACAAGCCGTCGAAAAACAAATCGAAGGTTTCACCACCAATTATTTCAAATTCAGAGGTCAATCGTCCCAAAATTTGACAATCTCCAGCCAAAATCATTCATTCGTTAATCCCCACTTTCTCGATAATCGTTCGGCAATTCGTTCAAACTAGCTGATCATTTCGACGTATCCAATTACCCTGACAATATGAGCAACAATCATATCGCTAAAGCGTTCGATTTACACACCATTCGAAGACAATACAGCGTCGCTTTGTCGTTTAGGGCATGAGCCATAATTCAAAATCAAATTTGAAAAAATATGATATTGTAGACTACATTGAGTCTACTACACTGAGTCTTTACGAATTGTTTGAAGTTTTTTTTCACCACAAAATACCAGAGATAAAAAAATAGTTCAATGTATATAATTTTACGTGCAGTAAGATGGGCAAGACGTTCACGCTACGGGTAATGCAATTTCGTTGGCTATTCAGCACCGAGATAAATCATTTCTGTCATTCTAAAATCATACCATGAACCTTTGTAAACATTTAGAAAAAATAACCCATCTTACTCATCGTAAACATCTATTCGATATTGAACCATCAACGTTTTACGAAAGGTTACAAATCTTGGCTAGTGAATGAAGAAGCATTGCTGCCGATCTCAATGTCCGCAAAGTTGTCGTATTTCGGCAACACTTAATATTAATTGATGGTAATAATAAATGATCCCTTGACACATATAAATACGCATAATTATAAATTATCCAAAATTTCATTCTGACTTGTATGAAAACATTCGCTGACGCAGTTTTTTCCATGATAATCAGCGATAATTGTATACTTTTTAAAGTTGGTAGTAGCCCAAAAGTTTTTCTTATTCACGTTATATAAATTTAAAAATGCGTCATTTTGCCGTTTAATTATATATTTTATGACAAATGAGTATGTTCAGAAGAAATCTATACCTCGTATCCATTGTTTTGTGGTTCACTCGGAAAACAGTCATAAACCGTCATTTGACGGAAGTGGATGCCTCCAACCCTCATAACGCACGATCGAACAGCAACGCGTAACCTTCCGTAATGTTTGTCTACATCAGTATTTGGTTTCGCGTGATTTAATTTAAATTTTTTGTCTTTCAATTTTCACTTTTCTACGTCGCAAACCGTCAACAACGACGAGGGATTCGAAAGCTCTTCCGTCGTCGATCGTCGGCTATTTCCACGCGCTTGCAAATTTTATGAGAGCTTTTCTTCCTTAAGTGGCGAAATACGGTTTGTAGGGAGGTAACACGAGGGCGGATGGTTGTGCTAGAGCGGGTAATGCGTCTGTGGGACCACCCTTCGCAGGCAAGAACGTCTCTCTCTCTCTCTCTCTCTCTCTCTCTCCCTCTCTCTCTCTCTCTCTCTCTCTCTCTCTCTCTCTCTCTCTCTCTCTCTCTCTCTCTCTCTCTCTCTCTCTCTCTCTCTCTCTCTCTCTCTCTCCCGCCTGGTTTCACTTTTTTTCTTGAGAATCCCAATATCCGTTTCAACCGAAACCTTCGCCCTTCACCCTTTTTTCCCCCAGCCCTTAATATTCTTCATATTTCCTCCTCCTCTACTCCCCCTCTGGCGGCAGTGGACCACAGCTGGAGGGTCTCCGATTTATTGATTTTTAATCGGCGATAACGTATCTCGATGTAATAGCAGTCGTCCGGCGAAGCTCCGGGCCGCTTCGTTTCAACCGGCAATCCGATCTCTTGCATACCGCACTCGGTGACGGACGAGGGAGCAACGACTAGAGGGAATGGTACTTTGTGACATTAAATTACGGGGAGATTGTTGACAATGGTCGACCGAGACGGGATAAGGATGGTTGAAAGAAATATTTATATGTGCGTGTGTAATGGGGACCGAAAAAATGGCTATCGCACCTATTATAAAATTACCATTATTCATTCATATATATATATATATGAATGAATAATGGTTATTTTATATATGTATATGTATGTATGTGTGCATACATAAACGCAATAAACGCAATATAGCACATTTTTCCTCCGTATATATATATATATATATATATATATATATATATATATCTGTGTGTGTATAAACACAATATATGTACATAGTAACACATGGGATGACAATCTCGTTACTTTCAAGTTTCCTTATAAGATATCATGTATGCTGGACTTCTGACAAACAGAATGGTGCAACGCGAACGATTGACCACATAAAATAATGTGGGTTTAGCCTATTGGAGCACGTGTAAACTATATGTGTACGCATGTTTTTTCCTACCATCCATGGACCACGTCGGGTCAAGCGCCCACCCATTCATTACTATCCTCGTGTTCGCAATTCTTGACTGCGGGCACCGATTCAACTATTAGTGTGGATATATATATATATATATATATATATATATATATATATATATATATATATATATATATATATATATATATATATATATATATATATATATATATATATATATATATATATATATATATATATATATATATATATATATATATATATATATATATATATATATATATATATATATATGAGAGAGAGAGAGAGAGAGAGAGAGAGAGAGAGAGAGAAAGGAGGCAATAAATCCATTTTGTCCGTACATGAATGGGCTCTCTCGATTTCTCGATCCCTTCGTCAATAATTCGAAGACATCTCTTTTCTCTCTCTCTCTCTTAACCTGAGGTTTATAATTGCATTTTGTTCACAACGAATTTTAGTTTGAATTTCTATTCTCCAAGGAAGAGGCTCCATTTATCGGATGCTCATAATTATGTTTTACAAAAAATGATAGAAATTATGGTTTTCAAAAAGGTTGCGTATAATCGGATATCCGATATTAGAGCCGAAACTCCATTTTTGATCCATCTGATATTGGGGCACTATTTTTATATGAAATGAAATAAAAACATTGATTGTTTTAACTTTGTAATTATTATGAAACCATCAGTCTTCATGAGGTAATCTTTGATTAGGTAGGAACATTTTGGCACATACGATTGTATGTGATTTTATATTGCGTATAAAAAAAAAACAAAAACATAAATCATTTGGACTTACCTCATTGAACACAACACTTTTTAACGCGGAAAATATTTTTTCACGCTGGCGACAAGTTACATTAGTTCACTGTTATTGGTTTTATTAGTGTAAAAAATGAAAAAAAACAGATGTCGCTATAGGAAAACTCAAGATAATTCACTGTCCGAAATTAAGCAACTATTCGATATATGGTGCTTCTCCCCAACTCTAGCTTTTTATATCTTATTTTCTATCTTATGGCATCTTATATTGCTTATTTTTGTTTTATATCAAATCTCTGTTTCCTGAATTCCTGTTTATTTTTGTTTTATGTACAATTTACATTTCGCGAATAGCTGTTGATATTTTTTTCTTTCTTACTATACCTAGAGAGTTAACTCGGGCGCAATAAATATTACCAATCAATCAATCAATCACTCTCCCTCCCTTTCTCTCTCTCTCTCTCTTCCACTCTCCGGCTCTCTGTCTCGATGTTATGCGATACATAATATAAATATATACATTATCGATTTTGTTGAATAAGCATTGCGACATGAATTCCAATGAACATTTAGTGTTCGCTCAAGAGCTTCGAAATTTTCAATTGTCGAGAATTATTTTTCTCTGCTCACTCATAAATTGAACACTTTGTAAAACTTTCAAAACAATTAAAGCTTTTTTTCTTTAGAAACGGTTTTTTTAAATATACCTCACACTTCTAACCCGATAAAACGGGGGGACCTATATATTTGTTTACGGATAAGAGCTTTAAAGAATTATTTTATGAGAACAAAGATTATAATTCTTGGATTAGTAGTGTGAGGTGACTTTGAAAAATCTGTTTCTAAAAAAAAAACGTCTGATTGTTTTGAACATTTTACAAAGCGTCAAATTTTTTGAATGAGGGGAATAAAAAAAATTAGTTAAAATTGGAAATTTTAAAGCTCTTGAGCGACCACTAAATATTCATTGACCGGCGAGAGCTTTCGCGAGGTTAATTAAAAAATTATAAAGCATAAAATTCACGGGTGAGAAGTGAACGAAAAAAAAATCGATTTTTTTATGAAAATTTGTATCTTTGGGCGAGTTGAGCGACCTCTGAATAATTTTTGACCGCTCGCAGATTTTGCGACATTTTTTTTTTTTCTTTAAAGAAGATAATTGGATGGTGAGGAAAAGGAAAAAAATTTAGGCCACCCAAATGGGTACATGTTCTCAGGATGTAAAAACGTCTAAAGTAATAAAGAAAACACCTAAAATAATCGTTAGAGTTCCAAAAATAACAACAAAAATGGAGGGAACCCATCACCTAACCCTCACTTTTGCATCGAACTATCAATTCCGGCTGCTAATACGTAGACACTCTGCGTATACGGATATGCACACACTACTGTAGCCTAGCATGTGCGATAATCGCGGCAACGTTGCAAGCCCAGCGAATTTTTGTCGTGATATTTAGTATAAACGGAAATGCAAAATTTGAGCTGTCGCCGGAATAATGGAACGAGTGCGACATAAAGGCACATTTGCCGAACGAAAAAGCGATCGCCAAAAATAGTAAAAAACGGTCGAAATTATGACCCGTGCAAAAAGAGAAAACGAAAACAAGAATCATGTAAAGGTTATGAACAACAAAAATGTGGGACATCGTATCGTGAATCGTTGAATTGATGAATTTCACTTCGATGAATTGATATTAAAAGTTTTTTTTTATCGTTTCGACGAATTTAAATTTTATTCATATATATATATAGGTCGAAATTAGATAATGAATAAAATTTAAATTCGTCGAAACGATAAAAAAAAACTTATATATATATATATATATATATATATACATTGTTTTATTTAAACATGACCTTAGCGTTCTCATCTTGCCCCTACTACCCCTATACGGTCCTCCTAAATGGACCATCTTTTCTTCAGATTTTTTTTGTAAGGTTGGAGAGCATAGTCAAGACTGGCAGGAAACGAGAAGAGGAAGTGTAATCGGCGAGGGGGCGAGGGAGGAAAAAGAGGGTGGAACAAGTTGCGTAAAAACGAGGGTGGATTTCAAAAGAGTTTACATTTTTTTTTGAGTAACTGTTCATCTTTATACATTTTTTTATTTTTTTTCCGGTTTATTTGCGCGTATATATATATATATATATATATATATATATATATATATATATATATATATATATATATATATATATATATATATATAATTTTTCCATCATCCACCTCGGAACGTCCATTAGAGGAGTGCACGGACGATTTAGCGCGAAAAGGAGCAAGGGAGCAACTTTTTTCGCATCGCGTTGCTTATGAAACTATACGATGTATGCATGTATACGTTTTATCCTCGAGAGTAGGTACGGCAAGCCGCACTTGGCTTTTAGACCCACAGAAATTTGATGCTCGTTGCTTGCCATGCTAATATATGCACATTTACGTTGCTCGCGGTTTCCTGCGAGGTATAGGGAGGAAAAGAGAGATAGAGAGAGGAATGGGTGAAATGATGCGTTTGTTCCGCGCAAACATTTGCCTCCGACCCATTTCGGGGGTCGAACATAAGTCGTCTGATACACCACAGATTTAACATCCCCCCGGAGCGAGGGAAGAAACCCCCATGACCATATTTCACGCTAGGGAAAATGTTGCGGGGGTGGGGGATGTTTAAATCCGTTTTTTATATCTCTGAAGATGGGAAGTCTAATTGAGAATGTTTTTGAGGAAATTGAGGAAATTAGAGGGACGGAAAATGTACGAGGGATTGAGAAATGTGTAATTATCTTGACACTGAGGACGACGAATAATTGTGGCACGAGTTGAAAGATAGAATAGTGACAAACAATTCACTTTTGGGTATGAGGAATTTAGAATTAAAAAAATATATATATATATATTGTTATTATTGTATACGATTATGATTTTATATGAAGATTATTAACGATCTTTAACTATTTTTGACAAATTTATATAAAAATTATCAACGATTTTATATGACGATTATTAACAATTTTGTAAACGACTACCGCGTTGATACACGCAAAGAATACAATAATTCATGCAAACTTTTACCCCCCCCCCCCCCCCTTCCACTTTCTAGGGGTTGATTTAAAAAAATCTTTCTTAGTGCACCATTTGCCACCAAATTTCATGTTTCTATCTTTCGCGGCTTAGGCTGTCCGTTGTCTACATGTCAGTCACGGAACTGTTTCATATTTATAAATTATTAATGATTTTATATAACGGTTATTAGCGATTTCGTATAACGATTATTATTTTTTTCATATAAGCATTATTAACGATTTTATACGAGGACACAATAACGATTATTATGTACAATAGCGTGTATATAATAATTAATATAAATTTATATTAATATATTACATGTATATATATACATTTATATTAATTAGTATTAATTAATATTGATTATATACCATGACTATTTTACTGTTCTCATATTTTTAGGGTCCCCTGGTAGCTTCGTCTTGTCCGCCTGTCACAGCCTCACAGTTTCTACTGTTTCAGACCTATCTGCGTGAAATTTTCCCAACAGATCCTTCAGATGGCGATCTCAATATATAAGTAGCAAAATCTCGAAAAAAAACCATTTCGTTAGGGTTTTTCCCTGTGTGTAAAAAAGGGGGTGATTTTTTTTCGCGCAACCCAAGGAGTGGTGTATTATTCGACAGGTATTTCAAAATGAAAAAGAGGTTTTTTGAACATTTTTCATTTTTTAGCCGCGTTTCGGAAATATCAAGTTTTCATGTGATGAATACAATGTGTAAATCCTCCCCCCCCCCCCCTAATTTTCCAACCGCGGATTGGAAAAATCTGAGATAATTCCGGCAGATGTTCAAATTTTCGTTATTTGAAAAATTCGATTGTACATTTCTACAAGCTGCTGCGAAAAATTTGCAGCTTTTTTTCTATCCTCGTTTTTGCCAACGAAAATGATGGTGACACCAACAGGGGAGAGAAGAAAACAAGAATTTGAGCAAAATCTCATTTTCCTAAATCGTAATTAGCTGCGTGAAAATCAAAAATACTTTTACATTGTGTTCCGAAATGGAAATAAAGCTAAAAATGTTTTTGTTCTTCAATCATTTTTAGGTAATTCTTCAGATGAGTGACTTTTCCGAAAAATAAGCCTACCATTTGGTTCTCCTATTTTCTCATTTATTGGGTTATAAATGATTATATTCAGTCGGGGGAAGCTGAAATCCCCCCCCCCCCCCCCCCGTAAAAAGTTATGGGGTTTCGAAGTTCGCGGAAACACGTTATAAAGTAGGGCATTTTTGAACATTTCGAGGGCCCTATTGGGTTTGTTTGGGTTTTTGAAAAATTATAAATTATTTTTAACGATTTTTGCTCATAAAAAAATTGTTTATGAAAAATGTCGGCCTCCCCCGACTAAATATCATCATTTACAACCCAATAAATAAGAAAATAGCAACAATTTTTTTTTTGGAAAAGTCATTTTTTTTTAGTAACAGTGTTACATTTCCATTTTAAATGTTGAATTATTTTTCTAATTAATTTTATCGCGTAACAGTGTTACAAACACCAACCGTAGATAGCGATTTTTTCGAAAAACTACGTATTTCCAAATCGGCGTGAAAACACTTTACAGTCCAAAACCCCGATTTTCAAAATTTGCCAAAAATTCGCGAATTGTCGAGAAAAAAATGCCTTTTTCGCCATTCCGTCACCTCAAATTAATACGGAGATAATGGTGAAACAACGGAAGAGGAAAGATAAGGAAATTGAGTGAACGCACGGGGTGTGGAGAGGTCCGGCGTGAGAAAACGACGCGTTCGTATATGCAAGCAGTGCAAAGCCCGCCCGGATAATCCAATGTCCATTAACGCCTGCGTGAACTAATCTAATGGAGAACGAAAAAAAGAAGAAAAAATGAAAAAAAAAAAAGAAACGCGAAAGGTGTGGAAGCTACAAGGGTTGTAGACATTGCGTACGTTGCTCGAGGCTTTGCCTTTTTTTTTCTCATTCGCCGCATTAAAGATGGAGGTTAGGTGTGCCTGAGTAGGAGGAAAGGGTAAAATCAGACGTACCGCACCTTTGATACGTTGTTTTTTGCTTTTTGTTTCACCCATTTGCATTAGTCGCCACCCTTTTTGCCGTGGATCGCGGGGACGAGGGGAAAAAAGCAACATCATCGAAGACATTACTTTTCATGCCAAGCTGCATTGGCCTGGGCCAGTACTGGGATGGGTGACCGCTGTTGGTGTTGGCAGTGCTCACGTTTGGGTCCATTTGGAGTTAAATGTCCGATAGGGCGTGTTACGGTTTCAAAGTTCGCTGTTATGGCAAGAAAGCCCGACGGCTAATCCCCCCCCCCCCCTCCCCCGGCCCCAATCTAACACTTGATACGATGTTATGTTTGTAACTCAACCCCTTACAGCGTGTACGCGCATAAATGCAATCGATAGCAACCACAGCTGATGCATTGTGGAATCATGCGGTAACAGCGAGGCTTCCAATATTTAGGTGACCCGGCCGCGCGGGGAATCTTTTAAATGATGTTAAAAACAGAGGACGTCTCTGAAATTGCAATAAAGACTTATTAACCCTTCAACTGCACACTCGGTTACTTTGACCCCATTTTTTTCCAACTGACTGCATCCCGAAACGGGGTAATCTATTTGGCTGCAGTGCGGCACTCGAAGTTCCCCCACTCCTATAGAGTAGGAGTGGAGGAACCCCTCACTCCTATAGAGTAGGAGTGGAGGAACCCCCTACTCCTATAGAGTAGGAGTGTAGGAACTCTCCCCTCCTATAGAGTAGGAGTCGAGGAACCCCCCACTCATATGGAGTAGGAGTGGAGGAACCCCCCACTCCTATAGAGTAGGAGTGGAGGAACCCCCCACTCCTATAGAGTAGGAGTGGGGGACCCCTCTTACTCTTATAGAGTAGGCGTGGGGGACCCCCCCGTCACGCTTATAGTGTAGGAGTGGAGGAACCTCCCCACTCCTATAGAGTAGGACTGGGGGAACGCTCCCACTCTTACAGAGTAGGAGCGGGGGGACCCCCCACTCTCATGGAGTAGGAGTGGGGGAACCTCCACTTTTATAGAGTAGGAGGGGGAGGAGCCCCCCCGCTCTTATAGAGTAGGAGTGGGGGACCCCCATTTTATCGAGTAGGTGTGGGGGAACCGCACTCAAACACTCGGTTCCTATCCTACAGCCCGTGTACTGAGGACAGCTGTCGAAAAAGGACCTGGGGTCGAGTCGACCCCGTTTATGCAGTAGTCCGGTGAAAGTGAATTTTTGTAGCTGTGAAATTTGGTGTTTCAATGCTACATGTGAATGTTTTACGGTAGAAAATGCTCAGAGATAGTTTTTATTTTGCGCTACTATAATAAGTTATGTATTTAGAATGCCGATCATAAAACTAAAAGCAAGTGTCCGTTATGCAGGAGGGCTATGTGCAACGAGCACCGAATGTACTTACGTGTCGGTTGCGGTAACTGTCAATAATAATAAGTCATTCAAGTAAAAAAAAATGCGGAAAATGTGTTTTCAACAATCGGCCGAAGGAGCTGATTTTTTCCATTTTTCACTATCTCTAAAATGCTCAAATTTAAACCTTCGAATGAACATACTTTTTGGAAAAAGGATCGACACTGTCTTTTTTCATATCTACAAACCTTCCATCCAGAAACTTCGGAGGATTTTTTATATATTTTGAAGATAAACAAATTATGATCTCTTTCATGCAAGTACATATTTTTCAACGCAACTCCCACTTTGAACAAATGTGTGGGTTTTGCTCAGAAAATAAATTTTGGGTCCTGAAATAAGGATCATAGACTATAAAAAACGTCTCTACAAAAAAAAAAGACGATGCACATTTACCGAAATACAACGATCTGAAAAACGTCTGGGGTCCGATCGCCCCCATATGCAGTCAGAAGTTCGTGGCGGAAGTGTGCAGTCAAAGGGTTAATAATTATATAATTATATAT
This sequence comes from Ophion ellenae, assembly GCA_963210295.1. Taxonomy (NCBI): domain Eukaryota; kingdom Metazoa; phylum Arthropoda; class Insecta; order Hymenoptera; family Ichneumonidae; genus Ophion; species Ophion ellenae. Next base: position 8,182,959 of record OY723387.1, on the reverse strand, counting down.
TTTTCTATACAATATATTTCCTATATCTTGATATTTGATATATCTATGCACTATAAAAGTTATATTTTTTATATACAACTGATTATTGGTATGATAATATTCAGAGCATGGACATACAAGTACAGTATCGAAAAATCATACAGTTATATATTTATATAAATATTTAGATCTTTTTTACATTTTTTAAAAAATACTTTTGATATTTCTCTAATATATTTTTTAATATTCTTCTTTGATAAATCTTCTATATAGTAATTATTTAATGTATTGAATAATTTTTTGTTACATTCTTGTTTTTTTTTAATAATCGCACATGTTCACGACTGGATCATCTACTGTTTGTCGTTCCCCCCGATTTTTCTCCGTGATTACACCAAATGCTGTTAGCTCGCTGATTTTATGGTAATGCGAGACGCCCGATCCCGCTCTGCCGAGGGGCATTTTCAACGTTCCGTTGAGAGGATTTGTTTTCCACGCTTCAATTTATACAGGCTGGTGCATACAAGAAAGTAGAGACTCTATAACGAGCTGCACCCAAGCCGAAAGCATACTGTTATGTATACATATGTATACTTTTTTCAGAAAAAAGTGTAACAGTGTAATTTTTCTATAAAAATTGCTCATCTGTTGGCAATCAATTATTTTGTTAAGTCTTTGTATACGTAGTATTTAGTTAATTTTAGATTGAACCTAATAGTCGAATTTCATTTTTGTTGTTGATATATATATATATATATATAAATATATATATATATATATATATATATATATATATATATATATATATATATATATATATATATATATATATATATATATATATATTAAGGTGGCACAAATTTGGGCTATATTTTTTTCCTTTTTCTCACTATCCAATTGACTTCTTTGGGGAAAAAAATTGTCGCGAAAGCTGCGAGCGGTTAAAAAAGATTTAGAGGTCGCTCAAGCCTCCCAAAAATTCAAATTTTCATTAAAAAATCGATTTTTTTTTTTCGTCCAGTTCTCATCCATTACTTTGACGCGTTATAATTTTTAAATTAGACTCGCGAAACGTCTAGCCGGCCAATGAATGTCCAATGGTGGCTCAAGATTTTTGAAATTCAGAATTTTCGCCAAAAAATGAATCTCGCATGCACGATAATTCCTTGTAGCATAAAAACAAAATAAACAGCGAAGTGTTACATTTTCTGAATGATTTATTCTAATAATTTGTAACAAACCCCAATTAGACGATATGTATTATTATGTATTATAGGTCTTATATGATATTTGAAGTTTTCGAAAAATTTTCTACGACTCCTGAACTAATTGCGATATCGAAAAATGTCACTATATAATTTTTTTTTCATTTCGAAGCATACTTTCGTTAGAAAATATGAAAATATTATGAATGATCAATATCAACGTTTTTTTGCTTCTAAAGTGAAAACTATTTTTTTCAAAGATGATTAACTTTTTTAATTATTTTCAAAAAATTCTCTAAAATAGAGTGACCCATTCTATGATTTTTAAGACTAGTCTCATAATGGGCCTATTTTTCCTTCTATTTTTTTGAGAATTTTCGTATCACTTGAATCTCCAATAATGCTATTAATGATTTTTTTGGCTTCCAATTCGGCTTCGGCGGGCCTGAAACGGTTTATTTTTTATTCGTGCGGAATTTAACGAAAAAACATTATTTTGAATGAAAAATCATTTTTTTCGTTAAATTCAGTAATAAAACAAAATGTTAATATATACCTATTTTATTAAAATAAAATTCAACTACTAAGTTCCATTTAAACTCGACAATACACTGCGTATCGGAAGACTCGACGAAAAAATGGATTGTAAGACGTATAAGCATGTTTTTTTCAAAATTGTACTCTCGCATTATGCAAACCCACGGAAATACATATACTTATATGAATATATATGCATACGTGTATGTATATATATTTTTTGTGAACGAACCTGTATAACGAGCACGCCGTACTCGCGATTCACATGCAAATAGGCTGCCCTCGGTGTCAAATACGCGTAGTATCAGTGAATAGGAGTTTCCCGTGTCAAAGCATATTTCTAAAGGCTTCTGAGTCACAATACACTCTCCTCGTACCTCTCTTTCCCGCCGCGAATATAGACGCGCCACGGGAGACTTTGATTTCGAGGATCCTGCGGTGGGCTGACCCCCGTCAATATTCCACCCCCGGCATCTCTGCGGAGCCACTTCCTCGGCACAGAATAGTCTTGCGGCTAATTTCGTCGTGTCCGCAAATTTGGAAATCAAACCTTTTTTGGGCCTTATTCTTTGCTAAATTCCGAAAATAATTTAAAGACTAAAAATAATCCATTATTTTAGTAATTAATTAATTTTAAATTCAATTATCAAAGTAATAAATAACTAAATCATTAAAACTAAGCGGGTACTAAATATATGGTATAGTGATCCGAGATATTCAGATTTGTAGCATCGATACTGACCTTGAATGACCTTAAAAAAAATGTACCATTCGATTTTAAAAAGTGGAGGTGATCTTCACTGTGCGTCAGCGTCTCCAGCGAAATGAAAAAAATTGGCCGCATTTGATGGCCCCCTTCACACCGTACAACTTTTATCTGGAACATTTTTTTGTGACGTCGATAATTGCCGAGTTATTTTGAATAGCAGAGATAAGAGGGACACCCTATATATATATATATATATATATATATATATATATATATATATATATATATATATATATATATATATATATATATATAGAAGCGGCTGACAATTTGTGTGATTATTTTCCTCAATTTCAAACAGTAATTCCACACAACCCCGGGAGAAATCGGTATATCCGTTTTCAATGCTCTTTCACCGGGTCAAATTTATTATTCGTATACGATTTCAAGTATTTAATTCCGGGGCTCGTGTAATTTGATGTGTTACCGAGATTTCGAGCACGTCTCTTTCGATGACCACGTACTAGAATTTTCCACACAAGCCGATAGCACCGTGGATTTTGAGTTTTTTTTTTTTTTTTTTTTCATTTTCATAGCGCTTTTCGTTTCGGGTCGTGTGTGCAACAATAACGAGAGTTACGTTCCCTCGACAGGGCACTGCGCATTAATGTTACCTCGTTCAATTTTCGACTGCGTGTACGTTTCCTCGTTTGTATTTTTTTTTCTACATATGTATATGTTTCATTATTATATACGAGTATATGTTTTTTTATAAAAGTATACAAGTTATTTATTATATATAAGTATATGTTACAGTATTTTTATATAAGTATATGTTTCTTCGTTTTCTAATTGTATTTTCTCTTCTTCATTGGACGATTTTTAGCCGCAATGACGAGTAAATTTCAAGTGTACAGAGTCGCTTCTGACGATAGCTGTAGGCAAACCCTTGCAGTGTCTGATGACGGAATAGACGGCGAATGCGTGGGAAGAACGATGAAAGAAGTAGACTTAAAGGGGAACGTGCTTCTTCTTAAAACGTATATAAGTGAAGTTTATCCAGGGTGTCCCGTAGTCAATGGATTTCTACAAATAATCCGTTTTTTTGATCCGTTGATTTCTACAAATGATTGATTTGTAGAAATTGATTTTCTACAAATGATCCGTTGTTTCTACAATTTCTACAAATTGATTTGTAGAAATTGATTTCTACAAATGATCCAAATTTCTACAAATTTCTACAAATTGATTTCTACAAATGATCCAAATCAATTTCTACAAATTGATTTGTAGAAATTGATTTCTACAAATGATCCGTTTTTTTTCTCAAAAATACTCCTGGTTATTTGTTTTATCTAGAAAGTCCTCTTTTCAACCTTAAATGTTAAGGAAACTTTATGAAAAAAGATGTTATGCAGAATTTTCATAAAAACCAATTCGAACATCTGACTTTGGTAGCCTATGGTGTAAAAAAAATGCACTACGCATATCGTGCCAATTACTTTAAAAAGTTTCTTAGTTATTGCCGATACATGTTATTTGTAGAAATGGCATGCGAAAAACGAAAATCAGATGACTTTTTTTCAAAAAATAACATGAAGCCAAAATCTCGAAAATCGCGGGACTTTTAATGAACTGTAATTTCAGCATTTAGTAGGATATGATCTGATCGACAGTTGCAAGATTATCCAGACTTCAATCCATAGGATTTTCTTAAGTTCTTTTTGAGCTTCGTTAAATATATTAATGATCGTCTCTGTAAAATTTCAGGGTCCGTTATCGATCTAATTACAGAGAGAAAAATATTAAAATTGCATATTTTTGTGAGGGAATTCCGAGACGACATACAAAAACCCAATTTCCGGTCGCTACAAAAGTGTATATAATAGTGGGAATTCGTCAGATTCTTGAAAATAATCAAATTTACATACTTAAGGCGTTATCCCCACTTGTAGCGCAAAAAAGGCCTTTTTCATGAATTTTTTTAAAGAAAACTACAAAACTTTTTTAATCGATCAATATACCATCTTAAAGAACACATCTTGAAGAACTTTCAGTAATTTTTTTATTGAAAAATATTACATTGTTTAGTGGCAAATGGCCGTCAATGAAATAATGTTTTTATATACACGGTTTGCGGTGACCAACATTGCGGCGAAGTGGATCATCTGAAAAAAAAAATGCGGATGGATTTAGTCAAATATAAGTATAAACTAGTCTTTAATCGAAGGATTTAAAAAAATATTCATTTTTCACAAAATGGCGGACGGTCAAAGTTAATGGTTCGATATTAACGAAAAAAAACGGCCGTTTTTTGGCTATAAAACGGCCATTTTTTTTCGAAAAAAAAATGCAAAATTTCAAGAAGATCGGTTCATTAGTGTTCGAGTAATCTTGGTCACCGACTTCAGAAATGCCATTTTGAGAAAAACGCGTTTAAAGTTTCTCTTTCAACGCTCTTTCAACGCGGATTCTTCTCTTTCAACGCTCATATCTCAGTCAATTTTGTTCGGATCGGCTTGAAATTTTCAGGACATATTCTCAGATACTTATACTTCAAAAAAATGTAATAACAAAAAAATCGATTTTTTCAAAATCGCAAGTGGGGGTAACACTTAACACTTGTAGTCATCCAATGCTCTGGGAAAAAATTACGCTTACTGACCTAATTTTTATGTAATATCAAGTTGAATTTGAACTTCCGGTATTGGATTTATTACCATTTTCTACGACAAAGGGACTTGGCAGCAAGGCAACAGCTGACTGTAGTCCGAACCTCATCTCACTCATTCGAATTTCCACACATATTTCATTTTTAACCGACATATTTCGCCGACACAAATTTTCCACGCTTTTCCAGTCGTGGGCTGAATACAATGCTTTGTATTTCTCGCACCTGACATTGTTTTGACAGATCGACGTTGAAAAGCATGAAGGTTAAAGTAGCCTGGTGGCAGGGGGGAGTTGTAACGTTGCGTTACGAATATCAAGACTATTCGAGAAAAGCGAGGTAAGCGGACTGGTAGAGCTCAGTGGTCAGAGCAGTCGACCGGCAGTCGCAAGGTCCCAGGTTCGAGTCCCCCGGCCCAGAAGCACACCGCATTTTTTCTTGGAAGTTCTCTTGGAGTTGATTCGGTAGATTCCAATAGATATATACCTACATATCCTATTTTTTACATTTATACACATTGGTAACCATTTTTATCCTAATACAATTGAGAAACCTAAAACTGTATTAGGATAAAAATAGTAAAAAATGTGAATGAATGTAAAAAAATAGGAAAAATAGGAGCTCAGTGGTCAGAGCAGTCGACCGGCAATCGCAAGGTCCCGGGGTCGAATCCCCCGGCCCAGAAGCACACCGCATTTTTTCTTGGAAGTTCTCTTGGAGTTGATTCGGGATATTCCAATAGATATATACATATATTTCCTATTTTTTACATTTATACACATTTGTAACTATTTTTATTCTAATACAATTGAGAAACCGAAAACTGTATTAGGATAAAAATAGTAAAAAATGTGAATGAATGTAAAAAAATAGGAAAAATAGGAGCTCAGTGGTCAGAGCAGTCGACCGGCAATCGCAAGGTCCCGGGGTCGAATCCCTCGGCCCAGAAGCGCGCCGCATTTTTTCTTGGAAGTTCTATTGGAGTTGATTCGGAGATTACAATAGATATATAAATATATCCTATCTTTTTACATTTATACACATTTGTAACTATTTTTATCCTTATAAAATTCAGGGACCTAAAACCGTATTAGGATAAAAATAGTAAAAAATGTGTAGAAATGTACAAAAATAGGAAAAATAGGAGCTCAGTGGTCAGAGCAGTCGACCGGCAATCGCAAGGTCCCGGGTTCGAATCCACCGGCCCAGAAGCACACCGCATTTTTTCTTGGAAGTTCTCTTGGAGTTGATTCGGAGGATTACAATATATATATATATATATATATATATATATATATATATATATATATAAATATTATATTTTTACATTTGTACACTTTTTTATCCTGATACAATTGAGGGACCTAAAACTGTATTAGGATAAAAATATTTTCAAAATGTACTAAAAAATAGGATAATAATTAAATAATAAAAAATAAAAATACGATAACTATAATATTAGGTGGAGGAAAAAGTTTGTGGCATTTTTCCCAATAGATCTATTGGGAAAAACGCCACGAACTTTTTCCTTCACCTAATATTTAGAGGAAACTTGGATGAAATATTAATAAGCGAAAAAGTGATACTCTTCGCAAGAAAAGTTTCGTTTCGTGCCAATTTATTCTCCAAATTTTTTTAGCGCTTATAAACTTTTACATTACGTTTTTTGTGGCATTGATTCATACAGATTATCGCTATCGACGATATTTTCTGACTCACCGTTTTAATTTCTTTTTTTCGAATTATTTTTTTGCAGTATGCACGCAGCGGGAATTCAAGTGTCGAAACAGCCAGTGTATCGACGCCAGCCTCCGTTGCAATGGAGCCAACGATTGCTACGACGCTTCCGATGAGATCAATTGTCGTGAGTATTTACATAACGTTTTTCTGTTCTTCTCCCACAATGAACGATATCACTATTCGATTCACTTTTCCTCGTTTTTATTTTACTACTTTGAATTTTTTTTTCTTTTTTTCTTTCTTTCAATTGAAAATACTTCAAGGGGAATTCGCTGTTCCTTTTCTGTTTTGTTTGCTTCGATAGTATATATGTTTGTTACTGCATCATTGCGTAATTCTTGTATTTATCGTGTATGTACGTCGTGCCTATTCTCGTTGTTTTTTTTTTCTACGTTACGATTCCCGCTCGTATTGTCCTATCGATCACTATACGTTACGTGTTTCTCCCTCTTTCTCTCTTTTCCACCCCTTTCACCGTCTCCCGTTCTCCAATATCCAGAGCCGAAGAGCTTGCAAAATAGGTGACTGCTGCAGAAATAAAATCAATCACTACGAGGCATCACAAAGTTGCATTTCCAACTTTTTACCCAAATAATTGATTATCAAAATATATGAGCTGTTCAATGCACTCATTTGTTCAATTTTAAGACAGGTCCGAGAAACTTTATATATATATATATATATATATATATATATATATATATATATATATATATATATATATATATATATATATATACACATAGTTTAATAATCATATATACAGGGTGTCCCAGAACTCAACGTCAAGCCGAAACGGGGTGACAGGATTGATTGTAACCATCATGAGAAAAATCAGAAAAAAAATCTATCCCATGCAGTTTGAAAATTATGGGCATTTAAGAAAAATCTAGAAATTTGGTCAAACTGTAACCATTTTTCGGTTATTGTGGTTAATTTTCATTATTTTTGTTCATTTAAACTTTGGAACCGTAACCCTAAATAACATTTCTAGAATCACAGTCAAAAATAATGACACAATTGCCCCAAGTTTCCTAGAATTAAGACCATTTGTTAAACTATGAATTTAAAATTTTCAAAATTTGTCTACTTCGAAAGGCCCTGCTTTAACAAAAAAGTACTAGAGTGCCTTGGCAAGTGCCATTAAAAGTTGGCGCATTTAATCAGGATTGTAAAATGGTACAATACTTGTTAGTTTCATACTAAAAAAAAACGAGTAAAAAAATTAAAACCTCAAGTAACCCGATTTTTGCTAACCCATTTTACTCAGTTAAAATGTTTTTTATTCGCACAAGCTCTTGGTAGGTTTTTAATTTTACGGCAAAATGATGAGAGAGATGGATAGTGGACATGTTCGCCATGAGTGAGAGAGACAGATAGTGACGCCACTTTTACCAAAGTCAACAAAAGTAAGTAAAATTAATAAAATAATGAAAAATCTTGACCTAGTTTAGGTTTATTGGAATAAAAGTCAGATACATAGGGAAATAACATTTTTTATTACAGCAAATGTTCAAATTGTTTGCCATCAGCCTCAATACACGCCCTACATCTTCTTAACAAAGATCTACTTATTAGCCGGGCATATGCTCGAGAGTTGATGTCCTCAGCGGCTTGGGAAATATTGTACCATTTTACAATCTTGATTAAATGCGCCAACTTTAATGGCACTTGCCAAGGCACTCTAGTACTTTTTTTAAAGCAGGGCCTTTCAAAGTAGACAAATTTTGAAAATTTTAAATTCATAGTTTAACAAATAGTCTTAATTCTAGGAAACTTGGGGCAATTGTGTCATTATTTTTGACTGTGATTCTAGATATGTTATTTAGGGTTACGGTTCCAAAGTTTAAATGAACAAAAATAATAAAAATTAACCACAATAACCGAAAAATGGTTACAGTTTGACCAAATTTCTAGGTTTTTCTTAAATGCCCATAATTTTCAAACTGCATGGGATAGATTTTTTTTCTGATTTTTCTCATGATGGTTGCAATCAATCCTGTGACCCCGTTTCGGCTTGACGTTGAGTTCTGGGACACCCTGTATATATATATATATATATATATATATATATATATATATATATATATATATATATATATATATATACAGGGTGTTAGGAATGTCGATGCAAAGCCTTAAGGGGGTGATAGATCATCTCGTTAGAAACATATCTAACTAACTAAATTCAGTCCAAAATCTAAGGATTCCGAAATATCATGGTAAGTAAGATTTTTGGAAAATTTCCCAAAATTAGGTTCTAACTTATAATTCAACTTATAGTTCATAATGTTCAAACAGACAGTAAATGATAACTAAAAACTTGTTTGCATCTTAGTTTAATGTGTATTCAATCGACAAACACCAATACAATCATCTGTATCCACACAACTAACTAAATGGGACGTGTTGGATAATTAAAAACTTGTCAAAAAATGAAAATACCTCTTACGTTAATGCTATTTTTATAAAAATAGCATTAACATGAAAAGTAAACGAGTTAGTACCTAATTTTGGGAAATTTTCCAAAAATCATACTTACCATGATAACTCGAAATCCTTAGACTTTGGACTCAGGTAACCTAGATCAGATATGTTCCTAACGAGGTGACCCATCACCCCCTTAAGGCTTTGGCATCGACCTTCCTAACACCCTATATATACCTACAGAGTGTCCTGTTACGAATGGATAATCCTGAAACTGTCGATAGGTCAAATCATGTCCTTCTATATGCTGGAATTTCAGTTTAGTAAAAGTCCCACGCTTTTCCAGATGAAAATCATCTGCTTTTGGTTTTTCGCATGCCATTTCTACAAATGATTACTTTTTTTACTTGGTTTTTTTAAATGCTCTTTGTTATTTGTTTTATCTAGAAAAAGTCTTCTTTTTTACCTTAAATGTTGAGGAAACATGAAAAAAGATCTTATGCAGAATTTTCATACAAACTAATTCGAACATATGACTTCGATAGCCTGAGATGTAAAAAAAATGTACTACACATATCGTGCTAATTATTTTAGAAAGTTGCTTATTGTCGATTCGTATCATTTGTAAAAATGGCATGCAAAGAACCTAAAGCAGATGATTTATTCAAAAAAATGTCTATATATATATATGTATATATATATATGAGGTATTCCACGTGAATCCGGTGGACTTTTTTCGACCCCCGCCAATTCGATTTTTTTTAAATCTGATTCCATTGACTCTAAAATACACCCCGATTTAAAAATCTTAAAAAAATCCGAAAAATTCAAGAACCGCTAACGTCGGGCGGATACTTTAATATTTTGGTACGCACGATAAATTTGTTTGACCATTTTGGTTATTAAAAAATGGTCAAAAAGTTCATGAATTTTTCGGTATTTTTTAACGTCGATCGCTCGGAAAGCACAGAAAAAATCATACTTCCACTGCGGGTGATAGCTTGGGAGTTTTCACATATAATCACGGATTTTTGGGAATTTTTTTCAGATTTTCAAATTGGGGCGTTTTTTTCGAAGACTTTTTTTTTACTAGAGGGTTATTTCGAAAAATGTAAGAACAATTCAAGGTGTCTTTTAGAGTCAATGGAATCAGATTTTTTAAAGAATAACCGAATTGACCGGGGTCGGGGAAAAGGTCAACCGGATTCACGTAGAATACCTCATATATATATATAGTTGTTCGCAGCATAAATTAGTTTACCGTTACAACTACATGTTTCCAGCAACTTTCCACGGCAATCTCGTATATCAACTACAATTATGGTACTCAACAAATGAGCATCGAAATGTCGTTACACCGTCGAATTTAAAGGGAAAAAGTATATATATATATATATATATATATATATATATATATATATATATATATATATATCGACGAAAGCTATGAAAGTCCTTTTAACAACGATCAGTCATTGACTTTTCCTACTGTCGTGATTCTAAAACCTACGGCTTTTTCTCTAAACAATTTTTCACGCATTTTGTTATAAAATAAAAAATTTAAGACCGCAGCCCAAATATGTTTCAAGTATACCAGGCAGAAATTTTTTTTTCCGTTGTTGTGATTTAAAAATTCTTTTATTCAATTTTTTTATTCCAACGATTTCATTATGCGTTTTGGTTATTAAGTGACAATTTTTTATTGTTTAACTTGACAGCAAACGGCAATAAGAAAGCGACAAAATGGGATCCAAAAAAAAGTCGGTTCCCTTTTTGAAAGAATCGGTTTTGACAGAGTCAATACGCTTTGAAGTACTTACGTGAAGTTTTTTTTTCTTTGCGACGACCTGTCTCAGGATATGGAAGGGTATGACAGGACTCCAAGAATATTGCCCAAAAATTGTTGGTCTGACGGAACATAATTGTCACCCTCGATCAATTATGAGGAAAATTATAAATGTCTCCAATGGTACTTATTGTGCCTTGTCGTTCGAAATTAATTACTTCGCAGGATCTGCAATGATTTTATTTGAAAATAATCGCTGAACGCTATTTTCGTCTATTATTTTGAGACATTTCACTACAATAGTGACGAGGTGTTTAAAAATCCGAAATAATTCACATAAATTGCATTCGCCAATTACTTGCTGGTAAAATTATTGTGGCCTACGCAAGGTAAATAGTACCGACGAAAAAAAAAATTAACGCTTATCCCTGTGACAGGATTCGGTCTCCCATGTTTCGACAGTTCAAAAAACGTAACGCGTTGAACATCGATAAACATCAACAAATATCGATACTTCGAAAATATCGTTAACAAATGAAAAAAAAAGAACAATGCGATCACTTTTCGCAAAAAATAAAGTTTTTCTTCGCCATGGAAAATATGCACGCGTGGCACGACACACGCACCCGATCGAGGTTCCTCATTCATCGCGTTTTCCCTCGAAACATTAAGGGGGGAGGAGGGAAAAAATCCAGGCGACGAAAAAATGGCTGTTTTTCATAATTTTTTTCAAATGAAAGAGTTCATTTATTTTTAATTAATATTTTTAAATGGCGGAAGTATGGCACGGTCTTCTAAACCGGTTGCCTCTGATGTCAGACGGCGTGACACGTAGCATCGACGGGATTAATCTGAAAAAAAAACGTACCAAGAATTTTCTTTCGTTAACACTCATACGCAGAATATGAACCAAGAAAAAGTGAGAAATGTCCAAAATCGATAAAATGGTACGCGTTGAAAGAAAATGATTGAATTTTCCGAAAAGATAGCTACATTTTGCAATAAAAAATACTTTTCTCTTAAATTTTCAAAAAAATTTATACTCATGTTTTAGACAATGAGGTTAAAAAGATTCATACCAAATTTCATCAGGATCGGTCGATTAGTTTGTTAGCTATACGTCAGGCCAATTTTCATAATGCAGTTTAGGCGACCCTACCTCCCTCATTTTTAAATATTAATTTTAAAAATACCATGTAACAGCCAAAAGTTGCAATAAATCATACCCCAAATCTCAAAAATGGTGAAGCAATCTTTCCTAAAAGAAATCATGAAAATCAGCAAAAAATATTCACGCCTTAAGGTATCTCCCCCCTTAAATTAAAAGTCCGCCCCCCGTTTAATTCTCGCGACGACCCTCATGGCGATTGAGTCCCCGACGCGCTGCAGAGAAAATGAAAAATAAACAAAATTCAAAAAACCAAGCTGGAAAAATTTGAAAACAAAAAGAAAAAAAATAGAAACTATGAAATTTTTTGAAGTAGTGACGTGTGCGTATGCAGGTTCGCATGTGTGGTCTCTGTACCTTCGAATGAAATTAACTCGCGTTTATTAGTCGCTCTAATAACCGTTCCGGCATTTTAATCCGACGTTAATCTCCAGGGGTGCACCGACCGGACACACGCTTCTCGTGTGCCCCCCCCCCCCTGACCCTTCAGCTTTGTCCTCTTTCTGCGTCTGTGTGTGGGTCTCTGGCAGTCTGCAAAATGGTGATGGGGATATTTCGCATTTTCACGCGCGCCATGGTGATATAATCCAATTCCATTGGCTCTCTCGTTCTTCGACCATCGCTCGTTCGTTGCCGTGTAATTATTATTTACACAGAAGAGTATGTCGCTTGTTCCGGACGTGAGTGAAAGTAGACGTGAAAAAAAAGAGACATCAACGATAACGAGAAAAAAATCTATACGAGTCGAGAACACGTTGAATAGCGTGACACGATGAGCTGCAAAATTCATGTAAAAAGTCACCGCTTATCGGAGATTAATTGACAAACCAGCTGGCGCGAAATTTGTTGAATTTCGTGCCGGAACTTTGCGATCTTCGTCGACAAGATGTGTCTGCGGAAAATACGAGCTACAGCTGAATTTACGATTTTTCGTGAGAAGCTTCGCAGGTTTTTTTCATATTTAAATTAAAGCCTTTTCTCGAAAACGCACGATGATAAAACGAAAATTATTGAAATCAGCTGAATGCGTTTAGTTGCATTTTTCAAAATACTTTTTATTTAAAGTAACTTGAATTTTCGTGAAATGGATGTTTTTTTATTCTAATATTCCAGAGATTCATTCCGGATATATATATTTTTTATTTTTAACCTATGAGTAATAAAAAATTATACGTTTTTAATCATTTTTATATTTGGTATTATTTATTCGAAACAATATTTAGACGAATAGACTAAATGGGTCTACTTGTATTTTTTTATTTGAATTAACTGGCAAATTCATGAATATCGTAGTACGCTCTGTGGCCGCAGTGTGGCGCAGGGCCCGAGGCTTCTCGTCAGAGCCACTTGTACTCCGAGCGAGCTCGGCGAGTCCGCGAAACGTATCGGCGCAGCACGAATTTCGCGCATTGTCGCTCGTGGTCGGCTAAGTGAATTACGAAAAAACGCCGGAATGGGACATCTTGTCATACCCAAAATATTTATTAGTATTTTTCACTATTGGGATTGTCGAAAGACGAATAAATGCGTATTGTGAATGAAAAAATATGGTACATTTCCTGGTTGTTAATCGAAATACTATGAATCAATTCCTGGTTGTTAATCAAAATAATATAAATCAAAATTAATTCAAATACGATTTTCATTCTTTCGAAATAACAATATATTTGAATGTCAGGCCTTATATACTTTCGGATAGTCGGATAGCAAGGCTTTTTTGGGATGTAAAAAAAATACTAATAAATCAATCAAAGGGAGGTTGAAGGGTTGACATATCTGTAGGTAGTCAACTCGATGTTTTATTTTTTAAATAAAAAATGGCTGCCTAAGGGGCGGTAGAAAGAAAACGCTTTTTTCAACCCTCCACTGGCGGACTCGTTGCAGACGCACGTGAACACCTAGAACGGATTTTTTTTCTCGTAATCTACATGAATTTTCCTAGCGAAGTACACACGATTATTACACAATATTAATTTTTGCAAATCTGCCACTATTTTGAAAAAAAAGTCGCATTTCCGGCTAAAAAACTGCCTCAGTTTATTCATAAAAACCGTAATTGTTAATCGATCGTAAAAATCGTGTGTACTTCGCTAGGAAACTTATTTAAGAAGCTCCACTTGAAATTTGAAGTCAGTCGGTTGAAAAGTTGTAGAAGCTACGAGTCCGCCCGATTTTGAAAACATGGTTTCTAGAAAAACGCGTTTAAAGTTTCAAAACCATTTTTCTTCGAACCATTTCATTTTTGGAATGTTTATACATCATTCCAGCCATTAAAAAAACGATATTTTTTTGTTTTCGAAGATATAAAGGCCTATTTACTGCAGGCGAATAAATATATTTTTTTGTCAATTATATCACTTATGTGTTCTAATCAACAATGTATTTTGATCATATACGTATTTCTTGTATCATCTACATCAAGAAATGCTTGAAACAAATAAAAATATATATTCACAACAAATAGCATCACAGCAGCCCGTGAGGGAACGAAAAAAACATATTTAGCTGAAAAAAATCATTCAGCTGAAAAAAACTTGATAAAAATCAGATGCTAGTTAAGTTGAATAGATTTTTCGAATACTGTTCTATAAACAAATGAATCAACCTTGTCCCCTTACCCTTTTCATATTTTTCCACCTTTTTTGTGACGCTAGGTTTGAATGTGTGTTTTCTCACTGTGTGTTTTTTGTTTTTCATTGTTACAAATAAACACTTAAGGCCTTAGGCCACTCTAGAGGCCGAAAAAATAGGCTTTTTGGGAATTTTTTTCAGAAAAACTACAAAATAAATCGAGATTACAAAAAAGAGTGTTTACAATAAATTTTTTGAAGTGATTAATTTCAAAATGGTGGCTGTGCAGCGTTTATCCCAACACTGCACTTTTGAAGTTGGCCGGAAACACAACTCAGACAATTTTCAACCGATTCACTTGAAATGTTGAATATTACAGCCACCATTTTGAAATTAATCGCTTCAAAAAAATATTGTTTACAGTCACTGATATGTATGATAAACACCCTTTTTGCAATCTCGATTTATTTTGTAGTTTTTCTGAAAAAAAAATCCCAAAAAACGAATTTTTTCGGCCTCTAGAGTTGCCTAACCCCTTAAGGGGTAAGATACTTTCAGGCGACAAAAAAATGCTGATTTTCCTGATTTTTTTCAAAGAAAAGATTTCTTCACCATTTTTTCGACTTAGGGTATGTTAGGGTACTTATACTTATGGTACTTTTGGCGTTACGTAGTATTGTTTTTAAATCTTAAAAAATGGCAGAGGTACAGCACGCTCTTCTAAACGGGTTGCGTCGGATGTTGTTAGACGGCGTGACACGTACAGTCGGGGGGATTAATCTGAAAACAAATCAACGAAGATTTTTCTTTCATTAATACGCATACGCAGAGTATAAACCAAGAAAAAGTGAGAAATGTTGAAAATCGATGAAATGGTCCGCTTTGAAACAAAAAGATTGAATTTCCCGAAGAAAAGTAACTACATTTTGCATAAAAAAATATTTATTCTAAATATTTATCTAAATATTATATTTATTTAAATATTTATTCTAAATATTTTTCTAAATTTTCAAAAAAAATTAGGGTCATGTTTTGAACAATAAGGTTAAAAAGGTTTATAACAAATTTCATCAGAATTGGTCCGTCATTTATAACCCTTCGACTGCCCACTTCGGCCACGAACCTCTGACTGCATATGGGGTCGATCCGACCCCAGACGTTTTTTCGGTCATTGTATTTCGGTAAATATGCCCATTTTGTAGAGACGTTTTTTGTCGTCAATGATCCTTATTTTATGGCCCAACATTTATTTTTTTTACGAAAAACACAAATTAAATGCCCAAACATTTGTTGAAAATGGGAGATGCGTTGAAAAATACGTGTTTACATGGAAAACAATAATTCTTTTTTTCAATATAAAAAAGTCCTTCGGGGTTTTTAAAGAAGACAATTCGTCGATACGAAAAGAAGATGGCGTCGACCGTTTTTCCAAAAAGTATATTTATTCGGAGGTTGAATTTGAGCATTTTCGGAATAGTGAAAAATGCAAAAATCGACTTCGTCGGCAGATTAATTGTTAAAAACGTATATTTTCCGCATTTATTTTACTTCAATGACATTAATATTCACGTTTACCGCAATCGACGCATAAGTACATTCGGTGCTCGTTGCACATAGCCCTCCTGCGTGACGTACACTTGCTTTTAGTTTTATGATCGGCATTATAAATACACAATTTACTATAGTAGCGCAAAATAACAAATATATATGAGCATTTTCTATGGTAACTTACATGTAGTAATAAAACACCAAATTTCACAATAGAAAAAATGTTTTCACTTTCACCGCACTACTGCATAAACGGGGTCGATACGACCCCAGATCCTTTTCCGCCAGCCGTCCTCAGTACACGGGCAGGACGTAGGACGGGGGCCGAGTGTCCACCTATAGAGGAGGAGTGGCGGAACATTCTAGCGCCGCACTGCGGCCGAATAGATTTCGCGGTAAAAAAAAATTGGGGTCAAAATGACCCACAAGGAACATTACTTTGGTGTCCTCCTCCGATTTTGTTTAAACTTTTTTACGTGGGAGAGTATCAAAAACTAAGAGACACGCATTTTTTTTATCGGCGGGAAAACGGTTTTAAGGGGTGGAACGCACCCTCAAAAATGGGTATGTTTTTCGTTTTTCGTCGATAACGATTTAACGGTACGAGATATAAAAAAAATTCAAATTGCAACGATGTTTATTTTTTTGTGTACTATACACTGGAGATTAGATCGATAACGTTATCGATGAAAAACGAAAAACACCCCTATTTTCGAGGCTTCGTTTCGTCCCTTAAAACCGTTTTTCCGCTGATAAAAAAATACGTGTCTCTTACAAGGAACATCCCTCAGGTTCCTTCGATTTTGTTGAAATTTGGATATGTTATAGAGCACCGAAAAGTAAGCGATACGTATTTTTTTTTATCAGCGGAAAAACGGTTTAAGTGCTGAAACGCACCCTCAAAAATGGGGATGTTTTTCGTTTTTCGTCGATAACGTTTTAACGGTACGAGATATTTAAAAAATTCAAATTGCAACAATGTTTATTTTTTTGTGTGAAAGTTTTTATCGACGAAAAACGAAAAACACCCCTATTTTCGAGGCTTCGTTTCACCCCTTAAAACCGTTTTTCCGCTGATACAAAAAAATACGTATCGCTTACTTTTCGGTGCTTTATAACATATCCAAATTTCAACAAAATCGAAGGAACCTGAGGGATGTGCGAAGTTTTTATCGACGAAAAACGAAAAACACCCCTATTTTCGAGGCTTCGTTTCAACCCTTAAAACCGTTTTTCCGCTGATAAAAAAAAATACGTATCGCTTACTTTTCGGTGCTCTATAACATATCCAAATTTCAACAAAATCGAAGGAACCTGAGGGATGTTCCTTGTTGGTTTTTGATACTCTTCCACATAAAAAAGAACAACAAAATCTGAGGAGAACACCAAAGTGATGTTCCCTGCCAGTGTGCAGTCGAAGATTTTTTTAAATCCCACGTAACAGCCCAAAATAGTAATAAAATCCTAAGTCTCAAAAATGCAGAAGATATGTTCTCTTTGAAAAAAAAAGAAAATCAGCAAGTTTGTTCGTCGCCTACAGGTATCTCCCCGCTGCAATTTTTCTTTCCTTCGTCCCCAAGCCGCTCATTCGTCTCATGCGGGTGGGAATACGTATGCGTTCGTATCTCTCCGGCTGACGCATCCCGACGTGTGCGAATACTTTGTGTTTTACATTTCTTCTTTTATCGTTGTCGCTTCTCTTTGTTAGACGTGCGGTTTGCCACTCGTGGAAAATGTAGCAATCGCTCGCTGCGGAATCACGGCTGGTTTCGAATAAAATACGATTGGCACCTGTTGCTCGGCAAACCCTCGCGATTGTGAGTCCTTTGGTACAGAGGTCGCGAGCTTCCGGAGCTTCCGGTGCTTTCTCTCCGTCAGAATTCCCGACCAACTTCAGCTTTTCAACGCTGTACAGTCGTATACCCATTTCTATACGTGAACACACATTGGCATGATAGTAAAAAAAAATCGTCTTTTTTTGTTGCTTGCCATAGAAAGAAAATTAATTTTTGCTCAAAATTAGAATTTTTCTCGTATTAAGGGGTCTTTGGGGTTAGGTTTTTGGGGATTTTTTTTCCAGAAAAACTACAAAATAAATCGAGATTACAAAAAGGGTGTTTATCATACATATCAGTGACTGTATACAATAATTTTTTTGAAGCGATTGATTTCAAAATGGCGTCCATGCAGCGTTATTCTCAAAACTGCATTTTTCAAGTTGGCCGGAAACATAACTCGGACAATTTTCAACTGATTCACTTGAAATGGTGAATATATTTTGAAAAATACATTGTCTATGGAAGTACGTAGGTTTTTTTTATATTGCCTAGTTCATTCGTTATTAACAATTATCTGACGAAATTTTTCACTTTCCAAAAATTTGCCTTATAAATCGTCAGATAATTATTAATAACAAATGAACTATGCAATATAAAAAAAAATCCTACGTACTTCCATAGACAATGTATTTTTCGAAATATATTCACCATTTCAAGTGAATCGGTTGAAAATTGTCTGACAAGGAACATCCCTCAGGAGACGCCTTTCGATTTTGTTGAAATTTGGATATGTTATGAAGCACCGAAAAGTAAACGATACGTATTTTTTTTATCGGCGGAAAAATGGTTTTAAGGGATGAAACCACCCCTTAATATAGGGGTGGTTCACCCCCTTATTTTTTTTGCAATGTCACTATAGTGGATTTTTCATTGCTTCGGATTAGAAGAATTTTCGGTTTTGTTTAATCAAAATCGGTGGACTCCTTGTGTGTGAAACTGCTATATTACCCCTCGAGATGCCTTTTTTCGAGGGGTGGTTTCACCCCTTGAAACCGTTTTTCCACCGATAAAAAAAAATACGCATCGCTTACTTTTCGGTGCTTTATAACATATCCAAATTTCAACGAAATCGAAGGGTGTTCGATCGAACCTGAGGGATGTTCCTAGGAGTTATGTTTCCGGTCAACTTAAAAAATGCAGTTTTGAGATAAACGCTGCACAGCTGCCATTTTCAAATTGTTCGCCTCAAAAAAATTATTGTATACAGTCACTGATGTGTATGATAAACACCCTTTTTTGTAATCTCGATTTATTTTGTAGTTTTTCTGAAAAACATCCCCAAAAAGCATACTTTCTTGGCCTCTAGAGTGGTCTAAGGCCTTAAGTAGACAAGAGACTTTTAAAAAGCGTTAAAAATATCAATATATTATCCAATCTGAAAAATGAATTTTATTAATTTTTCTGATGGACATCACAGTTATTTTTTATCCATATTGGGTATTTATTATGTTTATTTAAGACTGGAAAACGATGCTTTCAGGGCATAAGTAGAGAAGGGACAAAATTAGGTACGAGTTAGTACCTAATTTTGGGAAATTTTCCCAAAATCAGACTTACCATGATGACTCGAAATCCTTAGACTGTGGACTAAGGTAACCTGGGTTAGATATGTTCCTAACGAGGAATATCACCCCCTTAATCATCGACCTTCCTAACACCCTGTATAAGCGTGTACAAACGAGCACTGGGCGAATTACCAGAAATAAAACACTCGAAAGCTCCTATAAACGATAATATTGAAGTTCGCATCGTTGAAATGCAGCAGAAATTTGGTCTCGTTGATTACTCCAATTTTTGGTCAATTTTTGGTTGAAATTCGGTCTTGTTTAGACTCCAATTTTTTTAACCGATTTATACTATGCAAATCACTCGAACGCTTGTTACGAATCATCAAGAGATTTACGGCATCAATTTGCAAAAAATAGGCTTTGTTTGATAGTATACATAAAGAAATTAAGAAATTAAAAATATAAGATTTGACGAAGAAATAACCTAGATAACAAAACATATAAAATACATAGAAGAAATAAAAAAAATAAAATAACAAAGTGCATTCCAACCATGCAAGGTTCAACGCCATCATAAATATTAATTTTCGATCAAAAGGACTCTGACCAAAAATTGACTAGTTTGTCAAAATCTATATTTGACTAGACGAAGTTTTTATTTTCTAGCGGTGGCGTCAAACTGATTACAGATTTAACCCCTCTTTTTTAAACATGGGAAAGAATTTGAACTCGTTCTCGAGTGTCCGTTTTTTTGTGACTCACCCTGTACACTTTATATATTTTTTTTGCGTGTGTCTGCGAACCTATGTATTATATATTGTTTTTGTCAATGTGTGTACACGTACTCGTTTCCATATGTTTTTCGTCGTTGCTGATTATTTGCCTCTCTCGATGTCTCTCTCTCTCTCTCTCTCTCTCTCTCTCTCTCTCTCTCTCTCTCTCTCTCTCTCTCTCTTTCTCTCTCTCTTTGTCCTATAAACCGCAGATTCCATCCATAAATGTATATTAATCAAAATTAAAACCGTCAAATATAATTTCTCCAAAAACCCATAAATAATAAACTCATAAATAATAACTGCAAAGGAAACTATGATTAATAAAAATAAATTTAAAAAACATTAATTTCGATTGTATTCTCAAGCCAAACAAGTGCTAACTTTCTTGCCAAAAATATGAATCCCCATTAATCGCTGAATCGATAGAAGCAATTATTTTCTCCACGTATCTGAAACTCGAAGCAAAAAAAAATACCTCGAATCTCGTACAGGTCTCGTCAATTTACCTCTCCAACGTCTAGGGCCTAAAAAGTTCAATAGACATTCGCATACGTACTCCTCGTGTCCTCGTTCTCGTATCGAACACTTTCAACGGTAAAACTGCTCTTCGAATATTCGAAAATATTCATGAATATTCTCACGATCAATGTGTGGCTTCCGTTCGTACTTAAATTGTGCATCGATGCTTGGTGGAATATGTAGCTCGCCTCTCGCCTACCACTCGAGGATTGTCATTTCTTTCGAACTCTTATCGAATCTCTCTCGCTCCTCTAAGCAATTGCTTCGCGCTCGTATCCTCCGTTGAGCGATAATTAAGGAAAGAAAAAAAAAACATCGATAACCCGTCAAACGGTATTATAAACGAGTCAAATGATGATTCTTACAGCTTGCAAAGACGACCAATTCGAGTGCATGCCACTGTACTGCATTCGGAAGGATTTGGTATGCGATGGTATCAACGACTGCTCGAACTCTCGAGACGAACAGAACTGCACGGATAAAAATTGTACGAAACAAGCAACGATTTGACAAACAACAGTATACTATTACATCGATTATCGTAACATACGTACAATTAACGAACTATTTACATATATATTTATACATATATTTACACAAACATGCAGGCGCACACACACACACACATATATATATATATATATATATATATATATATATATATATATATATATATATATATATATATATATATATATATATACATATATCCATACACATATATATTAGGGTGGTTAAAAAAAAATAATAATCTTTTTTTTCGCGAAAAAAACTCAACGGAAAATGTTACTACGTTACAAAAAAGTCATTCATAAAAAATTAGAGAGGTCTGAACATTTTTTTAGTTAGTGCTCAAACGACTCATTTTTTTCTCGATTTTTCGTCAATTTTTTTCCCCGCCAATAGACATCATAATAATATAATTTTCTCAAAACGTTTTATGCTCTATAGCATTTACCAAGTTCAGGAAGACTTTGTCCTTGGAGTGCCATATTTCAGGTGTTTACATTTTATTTTTTTTTAAAGGAAACGAGTAAAGCTTTTTGAGTGCGGCTTTTTTCTTGCTTTTATTCATGCTATACAGAACGTTAAAAAAATTTGTTTTCGAAAAAAAAAACAAAATGGCGGCCGTTGCAGCTCCGCGAAAACAGGTCCTCAAATCGCGGGAGGTAAACGGCTGACATCACTGCCCCCTCTTTGTTGATCTGAAACACAAATTCAAAGCATATTATCAATCTGTGACCCTTTGGTCATGGAATGACGGGTGGGTTTTTCGTTTAGTACAAATTTCGGAAAATGGCGGCAATTAAAAAAAAATCGAATTTTCGCGTTTTTTTTCGCATAAAAAGATAAATAATAAATGCGAAAATGTATCTATCGAAAAAACGATCCGTCATTCCGTGAAGACATATTTTCTGAGTATGATCTCCAAATTTCAGGTCGATATGTTAATTACAGCGGTCAGGAGAATGTCAGCCATTTTTAAAAACGTGTTTTCGAGAAAAGCGCTTTTAAAGTTTCGTAATGTGTTTACACAAATGTGTTTATAATTACCGCTAATCGGCAATGCCTGGTTCATAGACGCATCCCTCCTCTTCTTCTAGCTGCTCATGTTGAGCGGCTAACATCTCCCGCTGCATTTCAAGGACAAAGTCTCCCTTAACATAAACAGGTCGTTTTCATTTCAAGTAGCTTTAATAAAAATAATAATTCCAAGCGATGTTTAAAAAAATATGTATTCGGAATCACAGTATGGGATTGTTAAAAAACTTACGTAATTACTGTAAAGATCGAGCCGAATCATAATTTCCCTTCTCGCAAAAAGGATGGGTTTTTCTGTGCTCGCTCGCAACTTGCAACAGATATTGTTTTTGGTCTTCGTTTTTTCAAAACAACATATTACTTCAAAAAAACACGCATTTTTGTTAGACTTTCAGTGATGTAAATATGTTCTTGTTCATCAAGTGGTTGATATAATGTTCACAACCGAATTACATATGTTGATTCTTATTCTGCATATACAAATTGTTTATGGTAAAAAAAATATTTAAATAAAAATTGTGTATTGTTACAGAAAAAATTAAATCAAGACTTACATTGGATCACATACTAACATTTTCTGCATCGAGATAAAAAAAATTAATACTCCGATAATTATGAAAAGAAAACATGAAAAAAGCGTTTGAGCATTAACTAAAAGATTGTTTAGAACCCTCAAATTTTGCAAAACTTTCTTTTTCTTAACAAACTTCAATTTTTCGGTGAGAAAAAAATCGATATATATATATATATATATAAATAAAAATTGGGTGAGTCATTAGAAATTAGGCATTCGGAAACTCCGATAAAAATTGATTTTAGACAGAAAAAACCTCATTGTTAAATTTGTGTGGATTTGTCAAGATCTACATTTTGTTCGGCCCATTTTATTCATTTTTTATTGTTAAGTGACGGCGTCAAAATCATTTTACGAGTAGGTCTTCTTTTCGAGAGTATGAAACCAATTTTTCCCTCGGGATGATCTTGACATGAGAAACAATTATTAAAATAGGTTATTAATTAAATTAAAAGAAGTGATTTATTAAAATTTATAAAAAGGTTTTTTACCCCCTTCGGAAGAAGGGTATAAAGGACGCAGAATTTCCGGAAAACAATAATAAATTTTATTGAGTTGAGTGTTCAAAATATGCCTCATTAGATTGAAAAATGTTATACAGTCGTAACATGGATTTAGTCTAACGTTTAATGCCTCACCCTGTATACACATATGCATACAGGATGATTTACAACTGTTACGGTGTCCCTTAGCGAGCATACAGTAATTGCGAGCAAAAGGCTTTTCCAAAATTTCGTGCGATAAAAGATGGCAGCGATATTCGCGTCCAAACTCCAAAGCTGGACAAACAATGGCATAGCAATTGCTCGAGCGCAATTAATTTTTTTTCGTCAAGTATCAAAGCACAACACGAAGATTATTGAATCGCATTATCGATTTGCAAAGCAACTCTCCGTATTCATTACCTTTCAGCGAAAGAAAAATGCAACAGCCCCCCCCCCCCCACTGCGTCCCCAATATCGATCGGTGTAGCGCATGGTGGGAGAAGCGCCAGGCCCTAGCGTGAGGCGCGAAGCATGCTAGACAATGAGAGAGGGCTTTAGCGCTACTGCAATCAGCTACCCCAGCTGCGCAGAGTCGGCTTTAGTGGGTGGTGCGCAACCTCCATTTTTGCAAGTGTGTAGCGGAGCTGGGCCCCGCCGCTGTGCCGATAATAGAGGTCACAGTGTACTTTGACTTTGAAAGCGAATATCTCGGCTCATTTGGGTCGCACGACATTTAAAAAAAAAGCGTTTTGCTTGCAATAAAACCCTCTATATGATCACTACGAAGCCGTAGTAGTTGTGAATCGGATTTTATAAGGATACACGCATACACATTATATATATATATATATATATATATATATATATATATATATATATATATTAGGGTGGTTAAAAAATATCGATTTTTTTTCTCAACAGAAAATTTAACTATATTAAGGAAAAGAAAGTTGTGCAAAATTTGAGGGTTCTAAACAATTTTTTAGTTAGTGCCTAAACGCCTTTTTCATGTTTTTTCTTCTTGATTATCGGAGTATTAATTTTATTTTATCTCTATGCAGAAAATGTTGGTGCGTGATCCAATGTAAATCTTGATTAAGTTTTTTCTGTAACACTACAGAATTTTCATTTGAATACTTTTTTGCCATAAACAATTTGTATTTGGCGATTAAGAATCAATACATGTAATTCGGTTGTGAAAATTATATCAACTACTTGATGAACAAGAACACGGTGTTTACATCACTGAACGTCCAACAAGTACGCGTGTTGTTTTGGAGTAAGAAAACAAAGTCATACGGATTCGAGAGTTACAAACCGCGGCGCTGTTGACGCTACTGCACATTTGTTTACTGACTGTCCGTAAGTTCTTTTCGCTATTCATTTGACTGTTTCCAGTAGTTGCTGTATTGAGGTACGTCACAGTACACGTAAAAATAAAAATGTGAAAAATGATCGCGGGTTTGGACGACAGTGAAAGTGCCGAAATTTATCTGATTGGTTTGGAAATCGAAGAATTTGTGGAGCGAAAATTACCCATGAATAGAGAAGCATTAAGTCTATTTTTTCACCATCATAATACTCTTAAATTTTCCGTTCGAGAGAGTACCCAAAACGTTGTCGACAAAGTAACTAAGATTTGGAGCGAAACCGGAATAGGAATTTCTTAACCGTGCATCAATTTCAAGAGGCTACAAAAATTACAATTGAAGCGGGCGCCATCGAAAAAAAATTATTTACGGAAAAATCAAACTCAATCGTTCAACGAAAATCTCTTTCGACGTAAGTTGGATAAATGATTTGAATTATACTATTATGATGTCTACTAGCGGGGAAAACAAATTGATGAAGTATCGAGAAAAAAAATTAACAGTCGTTTGAGCACTACCTAAAAAAATGTTTAGACCTTTCAAATTTGGTACGAATTACTTTTCCGTAGTAACGTAGTAACATTTTCCGGTGAGTACCGCGAAAAAAAAATAATTTTTTTTATCCACCCTAATATATATATTAGGGTGATTCGTTTCAGGGCAACTTTTTT
Source organism: Ophion ellenae (assembly GCA_963210295.1). Classification (NCBI taxonomy): domain Eukaryota; kingdom Metazoa; phylum Arthropoda; class Insecta; order Hymenoptera; family Ichneumonidae; genus Ophion; species Ophion ellenae. Next base: position 8,157,335 of record OY723387.1, on the reverse strand, counting down.
TTTACCCATCGTGCCCGAAATCCTTTAGTTGGTACCGAAAAACGAACTTTCGTGAAAGGGGGGTGTTGTCAAAAAATATTTAGAGGTCGCGAATCAAAATTGAAGGTTTCCCATTTGATTAACATTGAAAAAAATGTTTTTCTCATTATTAGTGTTACCATTCCGCGAATTTTGATATCGCGATATTTTCCAAGTGGGTTCTCATAGAAAATATGATACTCCACAATAAAGTTCATTGAGCCATGGCCGTAAATTCAACCGTTTCAGCGGCATCATTATTTGAAGTGAATATTGTGCAAAATATCTATTCAAACGGCTGTAACGCCTAAGCTATTAGATATATCGAAAAAAATTCAGATGAGAACTTTGTAGAGAAAGTAATTTTCTACAAAAAAGTCTTATAAGCCGAGCCCGAAAGTTCAACTCTTTCTCAGCTATAGGTGGATGAAGTAAAATAAATAGATCTTTTTTTAAACAAAAAAAATCGATTTATTTTACTTCATCCACCTATAGCTGAGAAAGAGTTGAATTTACGGGCTCGGCTTATAAGACTTTTTTGTAGCAAATTACTTTCTCTACATAGTTCTCATTTGAATTTTTTTTCGATATATCTAATAGCTTAGGCGTTACAGCCGTTTGAATAGATATTTTCATACAATATTCACTTGAAATAATGATACCGCTGAAACGGTTGAATTTACGGACATGGCTCAATGAACTTTATTGTAAAGTATCATATTTCCTATGAGAACCCACTTGGAAAATATCGCGATATCAAAATTCGCGGAATGGTAACACTAATAATGGAAAAAACTTTTTTTTCAATGTTAATCAAATGGGAAACCTTCAATTTTGATTCGCTACCTATAAATATTTTTTGACAACACCCCCCTTTCATGAAACTTCGTTTTTGGATACCGACTAAAGGTTTTCGGGCACGATGGGTAAAAAAAAAGTTACCCCGAAACGAATCACCCTAATATATATCTGGACCTCATTTACCTAGTATGTATAAACACGTATTCCCTCACACAATAGTACACATTCGAGTGTATAACGACACAAGTACTTTAGAAACCATAAAGACGTACCATTTTGAAGACAAGTATTATTGGTCGGTTTGGTATAATTAGAACTCGCGTGTGTGATGCCCACGACGAGTTTCAAAAGCGTTTCGTGCTCTCTCTCTCTCTCTCTCTCGCTCTCTCTCTCTCTCTCTCTCTCTCTCTCTCTCTCTCTCTCTCTCTCTCTCGGTCTATCGTGATAATGGAAGTCTTTTCATTGGTCCCAAACGATATGCCACACATCGTATGCAGAGACGATTTTCCGTTGGCGCGACCGTTTAAGCGACTCGCGTCACGCAATTTATCGTGGATGCCTCCCTCATAGGTCTGTTCAACGAAGCACGAGCTTATTCAGTTTCATGATAGTCGATGGACCACTGTGAGTCACAAACGCAGCAAAATACTTCATACGATTATTGAAATGCTCCATGATTTTCGACAAATGACATTGCCCTAGTGACGCTTTTCGGTGACTGTGAATTCGAAGCGGCTCACGAGTGTCCCGATAGCACGATAATAGTTACGAGACCTCGTGAATCGGGTACAGAGAAATTTGTGGTATTTCGCAATGGACGCTATAACGATGGGGATCTAAGCATTTATTTTTAAATCAGAGATGAGGGTAGAAATTGTTGCTTACCATTTTTATTCAAGGCCTTAGGCCACAGTAACGGGTATAAAATCATGTGCGAATTTAGCAATTTTTTTTCGTATGAAAAAGTGATTCACTCATAAAATTAATTACACACCTATTTAGTACGAATATCAAGTTGATAGAAAAAATATATATATTTTTTTTCGAGGTACAAAATGGCCGACTACTCATATTTTCTTTTGTTATCTTTTTTTTAGGCGCTCCGCGGCGTGACATTTAGCATCCACAATTTTTAACCTGTAACAAAAAACAAAAATTCTCGTCAATCTACATTAGAATACCTAGAGAAGTACGTACGGAATTAAAAAAATATTGTTTCATTCAAAAGTTGTAGGTATTTGAACTTAAGAAATGAATTTTCAGTGAAAAATTTCGTTATAACTGCTCATAAACTGCTCATAAAATGAAAAGTTTTCGATTAATCAGAAATTCCGTACGTACTGCTCTGCGAAATGCAATTGGGAACATAACTTTCAAATTTGAAGTAAATCGAGTGAAAATTGTGGAAGTTATTTGTCACGCCAATTGGAAAAAAGCTGTTTCGAGAAGTTTCGAGTAGTCGGCTTTTCAGACATCGAAAAAAAAATGTATTTTTTTTCTAACAGCTTGATATTCATACTAAATAGATGTGCAATTAATTTTACGAGCGAATCACTTTTTCGTACGAAAAAAAATTGTTAAATTCGCACATGATTTTATACCCGTTACTGTGGCCTACGGCATTAAGGGAGGACACCACTGGGACGGGCCGAAAAAGGTCGTTTTTCCTAAATTTGTTTTTGTCTACTAGATTATTTATTTGGGATTTGGGGAAAAGGTATGAAGCTTAAATTTACACGAAATAAGTTCAATGTAGAACTTATTTCGTGTAAATTTTTATTAAAAAAAAATAACGTTATTGAGGTATAATAGAGCCTCCGTGTAAAAAAAGCTATTTTCGAAGAAAAAAATCCCAAAAATGGCGGGTGTTAAAAAAAGTGTAATTTTCGGAAATTCGGACTTATTTTCGGGGGTTTTTTTAAAATACTATATTTTAAATAAGCAAACGGCTACGTACAATGATAGCTACTGCTTTTTACTAAATTGTCTGTAACTTGGTATAATGTCAATATTTGAACTTTACCGTTTTTTTCACATATTCTTGAATATGTATACTTCGAGACAATCCAAAATAGAATCTATTTTTTTTACCCGTCACAGTGGTCTTCTGTCTTAATGATATATTCCAATTTCAAAATAATGTGAAACATATTGAATGAGAATTAATTCGTGTTTAGATTGTCTATTTTTTATTTTTTTAATATATACATACATATATATATATATATATATATATATATATATATATATATATATATATATATATATATATATATATGTGTGTTTATATAAATGACAAAGAAGTACTGAAAAAGATTAAAATTTTACTCTTCTAAACAATAGTATCGCGTATAAAATAAATCATGCCGAATTTGAGCTTTGTAACGCAAGTCTCTCTTCCATTAAATATTTACGCGGAGAATTCGCTTCTCACGTATAAAATTGAACAATTCAACATCTTATTAATACTTGTCGAATCCGATTGAATATTCTCAAAGCTGACCTTTTCAGTTCTCAAAAGCTTTTCTCTAAGAATTTCAGCAATTTTTCTTTACACAAATTACAACTGTTGGAAAAAAATAATCTACGCAAAATCGAAGCATTTTTTATATATCTGCAATTTGTGTGCAAAAATAATTATATCAACATTCAAAAAAAGTTTCTAAAGCTGTCAGGATCAGTTTGAGTGATCTTTAACTGCATTTCGAAAATATTTATGAGTTGCTGAGTTATCTACAATAACTTTTAACGTAAATAGGGATGTTTGTTTGTGTAAATCAAACTGGAAAAATATTCCAGACCGCAACTGAATTTCGAATTGTTGGTAAATTTGTTTTATTCTTAATATTATAGTTTGAAGGATTTTTTTGATACACTACTAGACATATATATATATATATATATATATATATATGTCCTATATAGCAATGGGATAGTTAAATAAACCCACCCTGAAAAAATGCCATTTTTTACCCATATACGCCGATCGACCTTTCCATATTTCTCACATCCTCAATTTTCGACGGATCGCCCCTTTTCTCTTAAAACCTGTTCTTTCTTACAGTTATCGTGGCATCTTCATAATAATTTCTAGTCTCATAGTCAACTGCACAAATTTTTGTCGACATTTGTTTTATTATGATTTTTTTATTTTTCCTTCATCCCGCCAATACGCACACAGCACGATGTAGGCAAGACCAATTCGAGTGCGCCGATGGCAGCTGCATCAGCGATGTATACAGATGCGATGGCCGATACAACTGTCCTCCCACTGATACTTCGGACGAACAAAATTGCACTGGTATTTTGATTTTAATTTTACATTTAGTTAATTAAATTTTGTTTTCGTTTTTACTTTTGTTGTGATCAGATCACTTCCTTTTAATTATATATATATATATATATATATATATATATATATATATATATATATATATATATATATATATATATATAAATTGTGATGGCAAAAGTAATTATTGTAAAAACTTTTGTTATAATTATATCTATATACGTACTGGTACTATTTTTGAATATTGATTTCAATAATTATATTTAATATTTCCATGCACAATCTTTCCCAACGAGAACTCTTACATAAAAAAAAAACTGCGAATGAATATTACGTCATATTCATCGTGTCTTTTTATCAAAGGGGGTCAAGAAATTTATCGATCAACGGTGAAAAATATTGATCCCTTTAGACAATAATTCAATAAAAGTTCCATTAAAGTTTCACCATTTTAAGTACATTGTTATAAGAAAAAAAATCGATAAAAGTTCAATTATTAAGTTTTCACAATGGTATAAAAACGTCAATAAAAGTTTGGTATAAAAATTGGTATAAAATACATCGGTATAAAAGAAAAATCAACAAAAGTTCAACAGCAAGATAAAGAATGGCGTGAAAAATGTTGTGTCAAAATTTGAGGCGGATCGCTTGAAAACTCTTCCTTTGAGAGTGTACGCCGTTTTGAAAAACATTTCGAGAAAAAACGCGTCCGTCCGTGCCACCTCTCACGCAGCTGAGCGAATCTCTTCTTCTGAGAAAGGCTGTACCTACCGGAATAATTCGAATTTCGCCCCAAAAATTGAGCATCATGTTTATAACCGTCTATACTATCAGATAGTGTTAACAAATCGTTCGACAATTTTTCAGAATTCAGAAAAAAAATCATTTTTTTTTATTTTGAAAAAAAATCAAATTTTTTGAAACTGAAAAAAAATCAAATTTTTTGAAATTTTGAAAAAAAATCAAATTTTTCGACATTTCGAAAAAAATTCAAATTTATTGAAATTTCGAAAAAATTTCAAATTTATTGAAATTTCGAAAAAATTTCAAATTTTTTGAAACTTTGGAAAAATTCCAATTTTTTGAAATTTTGGAAAAAATTCAAATTTTTTGAAATTTTGAAAGTTTTTGAAATGTCGAAAAAAATTCAAATTTTTGGAAATTTAGAAAAAAAATCAAATTTTTTGCAATTTTTACAAAAAATTCAAACTTTCTTGAAAATGTTATACTGATGATCCCTTAACTCGCTGGCCCAATTGATTTTCATACTCGACGAATATTTTTCCACCTTTTCGTTGCAGTTACCACTTGCAGCAGCGACCAATATCGTTGTCAGGATGGCACGTGTCTCAGCATTGAAATGCGCTGCAACGGTCGTCCGGACTGTAGGAACAACGAGGACGAGAGTCAATGCGGTAAGTTTGGAAAATTCCGTAAATGTCAATTTTTTTTCTCGTCTCATTTCCAACATGATCTTCAACGTTGATTCGACATTCCCGTGTCATTCGAGGCGTTCGGACGTTTTCCGAAAATGGGTCTCGATTTATTCGATCCGCGCTGCTAATTTTCGTCTCCTACTCGAGACTCGGCAGCTTGAGAACGTCGATACATGGACGCGGTCACCTATCGAGAAATCCGCTAAAAAAAAAACGAGAGACGATTTCTCGTTGCCGCGAGTTTATACGCTCGACGTATTTTCCTCAATTTGATAGGTCCAATTTTTCACGCTGACCCGAATTTGATGGAGACCGCGTGAAAATATTCTCGCGAAGGGTTCCTCGAAAATATTCGACAAAGATTGTCGATATATATATATAAGGTATTTCCCGTTCAAATTATTGCAAGCTGCCATCTCCCAAAATAGGCATTACAAAAAAAGTCGCGAATAAAAAGTATTCTATCCTGAGGGGTGGAAAAACGATAGAATTTTTAAACTCAAGGGGGGAGATACCTTTAGGCGAGAAAAAAGTTGCTGATTTCCATGCATTTTTTTTTAAGGAAAGATTTCTTCACCTTTTTTTGTTTTATTGCTACTTTTTTTAGTGTTAGTATTTTTAGTTTTATTATTACTTTTGGCTGTTACATGGCATGTCTTTTTTATTGTCAGGCGGCGTGACACGTAGCGTCGGCGGGATTAATTTGAAAAAAAAAACCAACGAAGATTTTTCTTTCATTAACACTCGTGCGCGCAATATGAACCAAGAAAAAGTGAGAAATGTTGAAAAAAGAAATGCACAGTTTGAAACAAAAAAATTGAATTTTCCGAAAAAATAGCCGCATTTTGAAATAAAAAATACTTTTTTTCATTTTTGAAAACATTAGGGGTCATGTTTGGGACAATGATGTTAGAGAGAATTACACCAAATTTCATTAGAGTCGGTCGATTAGTTTTAAAAATTAAAAAAAAAATTGAAGATTAAAAAAACCTACCCTAAGTCTTGAAAACGATAAAGGAATCGTTCCTTTGACAAAAAAAATAATGAAAATCAGCTAATTTTTTTCTCTCCCGTAGGTATCTCCCCTTAAGGTGTAATTTCCAAGATCGTGGAAAAGTCAACTTCAAAATTGATTTTAAAAAAACCACGTATTAATTCGCAAATTATTTGCAATACAAATGCATAGCATTTTACGTGATGTTTTGAAACTACGTGGATGAAAATGCAAGTAAAAAATATGCGATCTTGTTTATTACAAAGTTCCGGACTCAACCATCAACCGGAGTCAAACTGAAAGAGTTCCAACTTTTTCCCCTCCCGAACCAAACAACTTTCATTTCACATATTTTTTATTTCAACGCGTATTTTTTGATAAAGCAGCTTGTAACAATTTGAACGAGACGACCAATATATACGCAAACCCACACGAATATATATGCATATATACAGCGATCAATCTATCGCGGAGCACCCTGGAAATTGCTCATTCACGACGTACCGAACATTTTCACGACTCCACCAGATCTTCATGATTTGCAATTGCCAGAAAAAATTAGACTGCCGCTAATACTCATCTCACTAAAAGAATAATCGAATAAAAATGATCTCACACGTTTCATCACATTTATCGCAGCAATTAATTCCAATATTAACGAGCAAACATTAGTTCTAACATTCACGAGTGCATTCGCTCGTCAGTTGCATCGGTGTGACGATTCAATGAAGGCAAAAAAAAGCAGTGACGCTCCTCAGTGGTTATTGGATTTTTAAATTGATTTTGTTACGGTATTATTTAGATAGTATTTAACAATGTACACATATACACACAAATATATATATACATATATTAGGTGTAGTAAAAAGAAATCCATTATTTTTTCATGAAATTGAAGGCAAAAATAATGGATTTCTTTTTATTACACCTAATATATATATATATATATATATATATATATATATATATATATATATATATATATATATAGGGTGACAACTATAAAATAGCAATGTGTGTTCAAAAAATATTATATTCGATTATTTTCAACTCCTCTTCGAAAAAAATCAGCATTCTGGAAAAAAAAATCAAAACTCTACTTTGAGTTCGACAAAATGACGATAATTTAATTGTGAATACGAACCATTCCTGCAAAACTTTTTTTCGATCGTACTCAAATTCCATTCATCCCTTTTAAAATAAATATTCGATGGTTTCATTCTCGATGACGGGATGTACAAAAAAAGTTTTCTGCAAGTGTTTCGTATATGGATATTAATTATCTTCATCCTGCACTCGAAATCCAATTTTGATATTTTTTTCCAAAACGCTCAATTTATTGGGCAAATACTTAACACCAAAATACGATGTATTTTTTTCCCGACGAGGACTTGAAAAACAATTTGAAATCGTATATCTTTCTCAGTCGCAAAATCTGCGTGCAAGATCCTTGAAAAACACATGGCTCATAATTGTCACCCTGTATATATATATATATATATATATATATATATATATATATATATATATATATATATATATATATATATATATATATATATATATATATATATATATATATATATATATATATATATATATATATATATATATATACACACACACATATAAATATATATGTTGGACTCGTACATCCATAATAGTGGTGGCTGGTGTATACGATTATTATTATTATTATTATTATCAATCATTATGATCGAGAGTAAAAGTGCATGAGTGGTGGTGTATGTGGAGCAGGTTGCGGATCGTCTGACTTTATCTGCGCCGATGGACAATGCGTCTATTACAAATTACAATGCAATGGCGTGAACGATTGCAGAGACGGTTCCGATGAGCGGGATTGTGGTAACTATGACTACAAACATATTTCCTTACATTCTCTTTTCTCTCTCTCTCTCTCTTTCTCTCTCTTACACCCTACACACATACATATATATATATATGTCAGACTTTCACCCTCTATAAAATAACCCCGACATGACAAAAAAATTAACCATCATCCAAACGCATCGTCCAAGACTGTCCAGGCCCACCCAATTGACACGCGTGCGAATTTGTCTTCTTCTTATTTTCAGTACTCCCTGAACTACTCGGACACCCTTAACGTAAGCTAATAATACAGCCATCGCATTGCAAACGAAGAAACTTTCAAACACAAAATACACGTTCAAAGACTCACGACACGATGTCCCGATTATGAGTTTTGCAAATTTAGTGGGTATCTTTCCGTCGTATCGGAGGTTTTATTCGTACTGAAGGGGTTACGTGGGTTTTGAAGCCAAAAAAGCATATTTTTTTCTATTTTATGAAAATATAATATATACATTATTTTATTCAAAATGTTAAACACACAAAAGAGCAGCATTTAAACAATATTTAAAAAAAATCATCAACGAATTTGGGAAATTCAGCTGCTGGGACCTGGTTTCTGGAGGCCCTTAAAAAGAAATGTCCTCGTGGTGGTCAGGATAACTCATGATAGCTTTATCCGAAATTAAAAAACCAATTTTTTTCTGTTAGTAGATAAGTATAGCTCGTGATTGAACGAAGGATTCTAAAAAAAATCGAATTTTGAATTTTCGGCAGAGTTGTACGCGAAATAGTTCAATTTTTGGCACAATTTACACTACTTAAAACTTTGAGAGAATATTCTAGACATATTGTACTATTAGATAATAAAATTGAAAGAAAAATGATTTTTTGAAATATTCGAACCCACGTAACCCCTTGAGAGGGGAGACACCTTTAGGCGAGGAAACAATTGCTGATTATAACGATTTTATTTTGAAGGAAAGATTCAGGGTATTTTTGAGATTTAGGGTATGTCTTATTACCACTTTTGGCTGTTATATGGTGTTTTTTGATTACACGGTCTCCGCTTCGGGATACGTAGCGCCGGCGGGATTGACGTGAAAAACAATCAACGAAGATTTTTCTTTAATTAACACTTGTACGCAGAATATGGACCAAGAAAAAGTGAGATATGTTGAAAATCAATGAAATAGTACACCTTGAAACAAAAAGATTGAATTTTCCGAAAAAAATACTACATTTCGCAATAAAGTTTTATTTTATTTTATTTTCAAAAAAATTTAGGTTCATATTTTAAACAATATGGTTAAAAGGATTGATACCAAATTTGATCAGAATCTGTCGATTAGTTTTTTAGCTATACGTCACGCCAGATCCGAAAATGCAGTTTAGAAAACCGTGCCACACATCCGCCATTTTGAAAGATTAAAGAAAAAGAAAAATTTCATGCAACAGCCAAAAGTAGTATTGAAATATACCCCAAGTCTCAAAAATGGTGAAGAAATATTACCTCTTGAAAAAAAATCATCAAAATCAGGAAATGTTTTACTCGCCTAAAGGTATCTCTCCCCTTGAGTGCTCCATTATTCGAGGCTTCTGCTTTGTTCAAATTGAGGACGAAATTAATCCCAGCTGGGAAGGAATCCGGAAGAAATTTTTTTTCTCCTTTCACCGACTTCTGATATCTTCTTTTAGAAATTCTTAATATTCTTCTAGAATTTCTAAATATTCCTCGTGGTCAAGGATAAATTGATTGATTCGTGCAACTTTTATTCGACTCGAGTGCATTTTGCCCGTGGTCGTACATCGAGAAGGCAAGGACTGCGAGGAAGAAAAGTCTTCGAGCGGAAAATGAGAGCGCATTGGTGACGAAAAAACTGACAAGGAACATCAATTTGGTGTCCTCCTTCGTTTTTGTTGGAACTTTTTTATGTGGAAGAGTATCAAAAACTGAGAGACACGTATTTTTTTTATCGGCGTAAACACGGTTTTAAGGGATGAAACGCACTCTAAAAAATGGGGATGTTTTTCGTTTTTCGTCGATAACGTTTTGACGGTACGAGATATGAAACAATTTCAAATTGCAACAATGTTTATTTTTCTGTGTACTATACATTGGAGATGAGAACGATAACGTTATCGACGAAAAACGAAAAACACCCCTATTTTAGACCGTGCGTTTGACCCCTTAAAACCGTTTTTCCGCCGAAAAAAAATACGTGTCTCTTAGTTTTTGATACTCGTCCACATAAAAAAGTGTCAACAAAATCGGCGGAGGACACCAAAGTGATGGTCCTTGTGAGAGGAAAAGGGCGAGTGAGAGAAGAGCGAGTCGCGGTGTGAAGAAGCTCGTTTAGTTCGCGAGGATATCGCAAAGTGTAGTCGCTATAGCGCACCGGCCTTCGTCCTGTTTTGAGGTTTTGTGTCGCGGCAATTGTCGGAGAAACGCCGGTGAAACTTCTATAGCGTAGATTTTGCGACTTCTCCATCAATGGAAAATGTCTCGGTTCGGATAGAGGGTGTCTCAAAACAAGAGTTTTGGAGTTTTGAAAAAGAAAACGGTTTCAAATTTGCGTTTTTTCGTTTCAAGAAGAAAAAAAGGTCAAAATGTCCAATTGACCTTGGGCATAACCGCGAAGGTCGCCTGAAGGTCAACTTCGAAATGTTCAATTACCATCCTTTCGTTATTGTATATTCGTATATTGTATATTCGAGCTTACCTCGACAGCATGTAAAAACTCTTTGAATAAGTATTTTTCACCGATCACTTTTTACAAACTCAAAAAGGTACCTGATAAACGAATATTTATCCACAGTGTTGTCAAAAGCGCTCGAGGCAAGCCAAAGGAATATACAATAAAAAATAAAGGTTCCAATAAAAAAGGTGTATGTTGACCTTCATATGACCTTCGCGTTTACACCCAAGGTCAAATTGACATATTTTTCGCCTGTTGAAATGAAACAACTTTCATTCTGAACATTTTTTATGAAAATCCGTATTTTCGGAGATGTAATCGTGTAACACTTTATCCGAGACACCCTGTATATCCCCTACATACCACGATGTTTAGCAATGTCGAGTCCTAGTTTCGTCTCTTGATTACTGCCCTTTCTTTTCGGTCTTCTCTCGCTCAATTAACATCCACCCTGGCCGAGCTCGCACTCCAATGTCTCTCATTTTTCGGCGTCTCTCGCGGTTTCCCATGACGACAAGTGGTGAGAGAAGCGAGTAGAAGTTCCGATGATGGTTGAAAAGCCGTAAACAATGACAACGATCGCGTTTGTCCGTGTCCTCGCAATCCTCATTTCAGTCCTGGTCTCTTTCTTCTCCGTTGTTTCTTCCTATTTCTATGATTTTCATACCTCGAGCACTTTATCGTGCACCAAAAGGAACGAAAATGTCATCATCGTCATCAACTTATCATTGACAATCGTAGAAAAAAACGAATATTATAAAGCCGAGAAGATCGTTCCGCGAGTCGAGAATGTGATCATCGAACGAACGGAAAGGACCAAAGTATCCGGTGCAATTGGCAGTCGCGATGAAAGAAACCAGTATCGCGTTAAAGGAGAACCGATGAAGAAGTCGACGAACGACACCGAGATACCAATGGCCGGAAGTCTCGGTGACCCGAGAATCGAAGCTTTTCCCGAATTAGCGCCCATGCTGGACGGCTATGTCTTCAAGAATCGAACTAGTCGCGGAAACAGCACGAGCAGAGATGATGATTGGGAGTACTTCCCAATAGACACATCAGCTGATAAACTGAAATCCGCTAAGAGCAAAATCGATAAAAACGTCGAGCCCGATCTCGACGACGTTTTCAAGGAAACTCGAAAAGTAGAGGATCCCGTTCGCGAGGCGTATCCGGATCTACCGATAAGTACGGAGGATAATTACGAGGATTTTTACGACGCCGAAGAAACGCTAGTGGAAAGTCCCGAGCCACCGATCAAAACCGCGGTCAAGTCGAAATCTGCTAAAAGCAAAACCGTCGCGAGATATATCCAGAAAGATTTGGACAACGTTTTCAAGGAAACTCGAAAAATAGAGGATCCCTATCGCGAGGCGTATCCGGATCTTCCGATAAATACGGAGGACTACGAGGACGAAGAAAGCACGACATTCGGAACTCCCAAGCCGCTGAGCAAGAATCATAAAAGTGTTGCGGACAAAGCTTCTCCCATCAAATCCGACGGACAAACGAAAAAAATAATAGATACCTCAAAAAAACCTGTGAATGCACCAAAAACGAATTTTTTACACCCGTCAATTCGTCCAACCCCGGAAAGGAACTTCAGTGATACAAAAGAAATTACCACCATTGGGCGCGTTTATTCCATGGATGAATCGATCACTCATCCATCAACGACAAAAACTGAGTCTACCCCTAAAAAAGGCAATAAAAAGCTTGCACAATACTTCCAAAAACATAACATCACCCCTACGTCATCGGAAAGTAAAAGTACGGAAGAACGGCAGAAGAGTTCGACCAGCAGACCATTGGGTTCAGCAAATGACATTGTACGAAGGACAAAATCGAAGGATCGATCGGCCAAACGTACGACAGTACTTCAAAATAATTCTTCGGATCATTCAACCCATTCGACCCTAAAGTCATCAAAATTCCCTAATTCAAAGGCGTCCACACAAGCCATCAACGTTACGGTCCATTCCGACGTGAGTCACACGACGGCGAAGCCAGTAAAAATAAAAAGCCACAAAAGACTGGGGAAAAAATTGTATCGATCTAACAATGCGACCAAAACGAAATCCGATGACAAGTTAATCGATGATCCCATCAATAAAAATCATGCGAAACATTCAACCATTTCGTCAGTAGGAACATCAAAAAAATTGACATCAACTACGCCAGCAAGATTTACCGCCTCAAGTCAAGAATATCATTCAGAATCTACGACTGAGGAACCCGAGAAACCTGGGAAAAAAATAAAAGCCGATCTTACCACAAAATTTATGACTACAGTTGTTGATGAACTCAAACATAGGAACTCCGGTGATCAGCTTACAAACGACACATCAGCAAGTCAAACGAAGTTTTCCGACGTAACAACTCAACGATCTTTCCGCAAGTACATTGCGAAATATAGTATTACCCCTCAGCCAACCGGATCAACTGACAAACCATTGAAATCCCATGAAATCAACACCAATCTAGGATTGCTGCCAAATTCAACCACATCGACGAATCGTTCGAAGGATAAAGCTAAATTGTCCAGTTACAGTAAGAACTCGAAAAATGTAGATCTCCACCGAATCACCAAGATTCTGCACTCCACATCTTCGAAAGCAATTGAATCATCCACTGTAGCATCAAGTACGACCGATTCGTCACCAGACTTGACCAGCTCTCCAACTGTTCGGAAGTTCAAAAAATATTCTTACTACATGAACAAGTACAACGTGACGAGATCCCACCAGCAGACACTCGAAACGAACATGGTCACTGAAGCTACGAGTTCCGGCTCGATCGTCAATGCGTCATTCACTGATAACACCAAAGACAAACACGCCAGCAGAAAAGAATCGCTAAACGCACCTGAAGGGACTAAGAAAAAATCTCCTCGGAATCGCGACAAAGTCCGCGGCTCCAAAAACTGGAAGAAAGGAAAAGGCCGCAAGAGAAAAATCGATCCTTACAGAATCGTGAAAGTCGAATCGGAAGTATACGAGAAGCACCGCACGAATCTTCCGAAGCGATTGGAATTCACAAATGCCAATCGGACAAAAGTTGTATCAACCAAAGCTCCGACCGTGGAAACATCGCCGGATGATCACGAATCGAAAAATTGCAGCGCAGCTTGTTCCGAGTGTTTGAAAAAAATGAACGCAGCATCGATCAACGTGACAACCCCTAGCACAGCAGAATCGAAGGAGTTTTTTTTAGATGATAAATCAAACGAGAAAGTTGATTCGGGCTTGATCGAAACAACTGATAATCAAACGATTTCGAGTTTGGATATTGGATCAATTCCTGACGATTCCCGCGAGGTTGAATGGGTCGCTTTTTTTAGCTCAACCAAAAAACCTCGAAAACGGTATAAATCTACGAGCACAATGAGAACAACAGATAAGATTAAAGGGAACGAGCGGTCAACGGTCGCGAACGGCAAATCAAAGGTAACGACCGTGAAATCAAGAAAAAGAACGGGCAAGGGAAGGAGAAATGGGAGAAAAAATGGCAACGGAAAACGGAGACGAAAAACAACAAGTGTAATGACCACTGAAAAGACTGCCACTACCGCAAAGATCTTGGATAACGAATCATGGAAAACTACCGAGCAATCTCCGCCTTCAGGTTCTTTTTTACCGAACAGCATCAACCTCATCAAAAGTACTGGCCCAAGTGGCACGGATTCGACCATGTCAGGGGTCGATGGCAAATCGCCTACGATCTCCAGCTCAACGTTCGAGCAGACAACAATCATGATGACCTCCGAATCGGATAAAACGGATTCAACATCGCAACAAGGCGAAACGGGATACGAGAATTGGTTTGACGTGCCACATGCCAAATCCCTCAAGAAAGAGACAACCCCATTGGTTGACACTACGCCAGAGGCAGAAACATCGAAACCTGCGTCAACAACAGCTGACAAAGTTGATCCGGCTTGGTTCGGTTGGATGGATGGAGAATCATCGGAAGTCCGAAACCCTGCATTGTCCGATGAGACTATAGAACCGGAAACTCCTCTCCCGCTTACAACTCGCGCATCCGGCGATTGTCCTTCCTTCTCTTGTTGGCTGAACCAGTACTCCAAGTCGCGAGAATCTTCTCGCTCGACGAGTATCAACCATCCACCGACTACCGGGGCCTCCATCACTACCTCAGCAGGCGAGTCAAGCTCGTCTACTATCCAGGCTCACCAATCGGATCACGAGTCTGCCGAATCGCAAGAATCAACGATGCGTGGTGTCATTAGTGATGACAACATCCCACCTCCGGTCGTTCCGGATTCGTCGGAGAAGAACATTAACATTGGCATGAAGATGAACGTTTCGGAAGAGATCATGTCCATTCTCGAAGAAGTGACGAAGGAGCCAACGACTAGCGTCACAACGGAGTCTTACGATGACTTGTTCGCGTGGCTTTTTCGGCCAGCGAATCTCCACAGCGATACGAGCTCTGAGGTGATAGCAACAGAATCTTCCACGCAACGTGACGCCTCAACGTCCTCCATATTCACCAAGACAACGGTAGCTGTCGAGAATCCAACATCATCTTCGCCATGCCGCGAGGATCAGCACCGCTGTGATCGCGACAGGTGCATAAACCCCAATGACGTTTGCGATGGTATCACGCACTGTCACGACGCCAGTGATGAGGCTCACTGTCAATGGCGTCTCAACCGCATAAAAAACGCGAATGACAACGTTCGCTGCAGGATCGATCAGCATGAATGCGATCGGTACATGTGCCTGGAGATGGAAAACGTCTGCGACGGTATGGCCCACTGTCGCGACGGCTCCGACGAAAGTGGTTGTGATTACTACATGGATCTGATGAACGAGGTCCTCAGCGATTATCGCGGTAGATATCGATCCGGTCAAACGCCACGGAGCCAAACGACAACCACGCCACGTCCGCATCGGAAGATCAAATGGCCAATCAGAAGACGTCCCTGTCATCCGGAGGTCGAGTACAGATGCCACGATGGGAAATGCATCCCGGAGTATCGACAATGCGACGGATATGCCGATTGCCTTAACGCCGAAGACGAAAATCCAAGATTTTGCGGAGGTAGACGATTATCCAGACATGGAATAGTGGCTAAGATAGATGTTTCGCTGTGGGAAACACCGTGATTGTTCTGGGCTACGTGACAATCCAGGGATGAATGCTCAAGCTGTACAAATGATGCTGGGCGTCTGTGTCCGTCGAAGAGCTGGGGCTCCAAACACTTCACTCGGTTCTTCTGGAAACTTTGACAACTGTCCACGTCGAAATATCGAGGAAAGATCGACTGTACATAAAGATTTTGGTGTTACTATAAATATGTACCATAGGCAAATCGGAGATTCGTGATCTCCTTCGGGTTCTCATCTTTCATTGCTTCATCAATATCTTTTCTTTTTCCTCCGTTACTCGCAAACCCACCTCGACGAAGAATTGACAAACGCTAGGCACCACACCCAAACATGCTACATACAACACTGCACAACATTACACGTGTACAATATGTAAATAGCAACGAAACGAAGTGTGCCTCGTAAACGGCTTCATATAACAAGCTTTACGTGTTAGAACGCTTTTGAAGTAAAACTGTTGAGTATACAACGTGTCGTTAAAGGGGTTTGAGGCGCTTTCTATGTGATATATGATTCCCATTCATCCCGAGACCCACATAACTACATAAATCTTCCTGCTTTAAATGTTTCAATCTGTGTCCATAGCTTGTACAGAATATTGGTTCATCGTCTCGATCCGGACAATCGTCTTGCAATCAAGTTGCACAATCTTTCAACAATCTTAATTGCAATCAAGACACAAAATAGCTCGAATTTACCTTGCACAATACCAAGATAGCAATGTGCATTGTCCAGTTAGGGAAAAAGAGCAAATGGTACTTGCGAGAATTTGGGGACGGCCGCTTCACCGTTGGATGTTTGGAGATACTGATTTTTGGACTTGGGTATGCCCAACGTTCAACTTCGGAGCTTTTGTAAGTTCCAGTGCGTTGCTTTCGAGAGAGAAAAAGACAATTAGGATCTGGGCAACTCGGCTGGGAGTTAGAGCTAAATCCAGGGTATTTGCAAGCGGACGATGAAGGTTAAAGATTGTATAGTGAAAGTAATCATAGTTTATTGGCAGTGATGATACAGTTGTGGCAGGTCTATGATTGGCGGGCCAATCATGGACCTGCTAATCATCAACGAACCCAATAAACGGTTATCAGTTTTGCATCATAGTAAGTAGCATAGTATTTTTCATCATAGTAAGTTTTACTTACTATGATGCGATCATAGTTTGAAACTTACTATGATGCGATCATAGTGTGGAACTTAATATAAAGCGATCATAGTGTGAAACTTATTATGATGCGATCACAGTGTGAAACTTACTATGATGCGATCATAGTGTGAAACTTACTATGGTGGGATCATAGTGTGAAACTTACTATGATGCGATCGTATTGTGAGACTTACTATGATGCGATCATAGTGTGAAACTTACTATGATGCGATCATAGTGTGAAACTTACTATGATGCGATCATAGTGTGAAACTTACTATGATGCCATCATAGTGGGAAACTTACTATGATGCGATCATAGTGTGAAACTTACTATGATGCGATCATAGTGCGAAACTTACTATGATGCGATCATAGTGGGAAACTTACTATGATGCGATCATAGTGTGAGACTTACTATGATGCGATCATAGTGTGAAACTTACTATGATGCGATCATAGTGGGAAACTTACTATGATGTGATCATAGTGGGAAACTTACTATGATGCGATCATAGTGTGAGACTTACTATGATGCGATCATAGTGTGAAACTTACTATGATGCGATCATAGTGTGAAACTTATTATGATGCGATCATAGTGTGAAACTCACTATGATGCGATCATAGTGGGAAACTTACTATGATGCGATCATAGTGTGAAACTTACTATGATGCGATCATAATGTGAAACTTACTATGATGCGATCATAGTGTGAAACTTACTATGATGCGATCGTAGTGTGAAACTTACTATGATGCGAGCATAGTGTGAAACTTACTAATCGCCAACCGCACTGGAACTTCAGCATTACCGTTGTTGATGTCTTCAACAGATATCAACTGCGCTTGAATGCGGAACTTTTTGCAAGAATCTGTGCTACAAAGGTGCCTAGATCTTAATATACTTTTTCTCTACAAAAATGCAGCGGATCTGACGAAAGATTCGAAATTGATTCACCTTCATACGAAAATCAGTATCCTTTGCCATTGATCGTTGAATATCCCTCTCCAATGGTCATTCAACCGAATCACGTCGAAATCTCGGATTCCTTGATGCGACAATGTTTCAATCTTTGTGACGATTGTCCGAGTGTCGAGGCGCCGTATGGGCGTATCCGAGGGGTCTGTTTTACCAGTGGGCCATCGTAGGTTTCGCTCCGTGCCCTTCGATGGACTTCACCTGCGAGGATGGCTCTTGCATACCAAAGAGCGCGGTCTGCGACGGAATCGACGACTGCCCAATGGCAGGGGACGAGCTTCATTGCGGTACAAAATATAAACATCCTTCTCCTTCAAAACACCAATTGCCCGTCACTCGCCGAGTAACACTCGTGTGAAATGAGCTTTCCTCCAGGGCCACAAATGAGCCATTGATTGTCCGTCTGAACGAACTTTTGATTCGATAAAAATTAATCCTCTAGCGAGTGGGACTTTGGCCAGTTTCGGGTTTTACACTTTCCTCGCTTTTGCGCTTACGTTTCGGTGACGACACGAGTATTTAATCGGGCTTTGATGACATTTCCCTGCGACTCGATTGATTTGATCCTAAGATCAAGAAAAATGCTGATTATTCCAATCAACGCCAGATCCAACAACGAAGACTTTGATCAGTCTTTTGATTTTCCTCGATATGCTCTTTCGGGCTGTTACGTCCCTTTTACACTTACCCCTCCGTACTGGTTACTTCACTATTTCCAGTTTCTGACAGACCCAGAGTTTTGCCCGCAGCCATTTTTTTCAACTACTTCATCGTACTTGTACGAGAGCAGAGAAAAACTGTGGGATACCTATGTCGATACAGACGGCCTTTTCACTGACAAGGAACTCAGGTGAAACCCTTCGATTTTTTTGAAATTTGGATATGTTATAAAGCACCGAAAAGTAAGCGATACGTATTTTTTTGATCGGCGGAAAAACGGTTTCAAGGGGTGAAACCACCCCTCGAAAAAAGGCATCTCTAGGGGTAATATAGCAGTTTCACACAGAGTCCACCGATTTTAATGAAAGAAAAACGAAAATCCTTCCAATCCAAAGCAATGAAAAATCCACTATAGTGACCGTGCAAAAAAAATTAAGGGGTGAACCACCCCTATATTGAGGGGTGGTTTCGCCCCTTAAAACTGTTTTTCCGCCGACTAAAGAAATACGTATCGCTTACTTTTCGGTGCTTTATAATATATCCAAATTTCAACAAAATCGAAGGGTGTCATCTGAGGGATGTTCTTTGTGAGTTTGAGGTGCGTTAGCAGCAGCCAGTGCTCACCTCAGCGGCCACCCATCCAAGTATTGGCCCAGACCAATGCCGCTTAAGGGGTTAGGCCACAGTAACGGGTATAAAATCATGTGCGAATTTAACAATTTTTTTCGCATGAAAAAGTGATTTATTCATAGAATTAATTTCACATCTATTTAGTATAAATATCAAACTGTTAGAAATTTTTTTTTTTCGATGTACAAAATGGCTGTCTCCTCGAAACCTCTCGAAACAGCTTTTTTCCAATTGGCGTGACAAATAATTTCAACAATTTTTACTCGATTTACGTCAAATGTAAAAGTTATGTTATGTTATGTACGGAATTTCTGATTAATCGAAAACTTCACATTTTATGGGCAGTTTAAGAGCGGATATAACGAAATTTTTCTCTGAAAATTCATTTCTTAAGTTCAAATACCTACAAGTTTTGAATAAAACAATACTTTTCAAATTCCGTACGTCCTTCTCTAGGTATTATAATGTAGATTGACGAGAATTTTTGGTTCTTGTTGTAGGTCAACAATTGTGGATGCTAAATGTCACACCGCGGAGCGCCTAAAAAAGACAACAAATAAAATATTAGTCGGCCATTTTGTAAATCGAAAAAAAAAATCTAAAAGCTTGATATTCAAACTAAATGGATGTGTAATTAATTTTATGAGTGAATCACTTTTTGACGCGAAAAAAATGGTTAAATTCTAGGGTCGGTTGGCTTTGATCAGTCGTCCAAAGGACCTAGACCTTGACTTGTCAAAGTTTCTGTTAAGCAATTCCCCACACGGTTCCTGAACAATTGTTTTTTTTTCAGGATTCTTATCATCCACCTCTTTCCTGTCTCTCCCTCTCTCTCTCTCTCTCTCTTGCTCCCGCAAAAGTCCGTAGGCTGTCAAGTAATCGCGAATAACCGCAGCTGCAGTAGCTCGGATGTAGATTCTAATCCTGCATAGTTGCATCTGTGTGTGTCGACACGTATTTTAAAATCGTAATAAACCACATCCTCCGCTAGATCTGAAACATGATAGTGTGTCATAAAATTGTTGGTACATCATCGCGCGATTTTAACGTCTCGCCGTTCAGTCCCGACAGCTGCCGTTTTCAAATGTCGTATGAAAACAAAATAGAATTGCTCTTACGGAACGTGAAATTATTATGATTTATTATTATCTCGGAAAAATAACGAGCCGCGATTCAATTAGCCATGAATTCATCAGAGTACCCACGTTCGCTTGCTCGTCCAATACACATTTATATATACCTACAGGGTGACCCGAAAAGTGACGTTTAAGGCGGGCAACCACTTTAGGAGACCGAAAATTAGATGATTTTTTGGATTTATTTTTATTGGGAAAAAAAAACGGAAATTTCCGCAACTCTGACAATAATTTATTCATATTTCCATACATCTCTGGTAATTTTTTCGAATTATTTCATGCATTATATAAGGTGTAATCCGCTGTGTCCCTTGGCGTGTCCTCATCGTCGTTGTCGATTTGCGGGAATTGTGCAGCTCGCAATTCGCATCTGAAATAGTCCAACAAATTTTCATGCATTCTTGAGATGTTTTTTAAAAACGTGAACCTGAATTTTGAAAAAAAGAATTGATATTTAAATGTTGGAACGTGTTTGAAAAAAAAGATCGATTTTTAGCATTTTTCCCCCGGCATTTGGCAATAATAAATATGTTTCAAACAATCTAATATTTTCAACTTTAGGTTCATGTTTTAATAAATTATATAATGTAAACGTGTTCCAAATTTGATGATAATCCATCAATTAGTTTTTGAGTTATGATTACCGCAAATTGAAAAAATTTCGTTTCGACAAAAGCGCGATTGAAAGTTTTAGTATATGTAAATCGTTGCGCTACCTGTTCTCACTAAATCGTTTGTCACTTCGTCACTTTTCAATATTTGAACTTGAATTTTTTTTCACTTATTCTCGAATATGTACACTCTGAGAAAAAGCAAAATAAAATCGAATGTTTTGACCCGTCACAGTGGTTGGGAGTCGAGGGGAGAGTCTTTATCATTTATATACACAACGTTGGAAGGAATCCGAATATCGTTTTGATATTTTCGGGGTGTATTCTTAAGATATTTTGCTAACGATTTATGAAATAAAATTTTTGGAAATTTTTTGGAGCATCTAAAGTGGTTGCCCGCTTTGAAAGAAAAATCCAGATGCCTTCAAACAATCAGAATCACCTCCATACGTGTTCTACGGTATTTTTTAGTTTTCGAGAACCAAAGTATTTTTTAATTTTTCGTACTTTTCTGTAGCATGGGTTTCTTTTGGGTATATAAATACGTGTCCCCTCGAAATTTTTAAACGCAATTGTGGATCATTCAGACTAGTATACGTATTTTTTTTTATCATCTAAACTTTAGTGACTGATTTCAAACTAATTTTTTTAACTTTTTGTTAAAAAATTAACTTTTTGTTAATTTTGATGCCGTTAATCAAAATTAACGGCATCGTCGTTAGTGTTCAGTTGGTCATTTATTTATTTATAAAAATTACGAGGAAAGTACATACCCAAAAGAGGAAAATAAAAAAATAAATTTTCTCGAAAACTAGAAAAGTTCGTAAAAGATACATGGGGGTGATTCGGATACGAGGCTTTCGGATACGAGGATTATTCTTTTAGACGTCACTTTTCGGGCCACCCTGTACATTTATGCCTCCGATATAGCGAGGAGTCAAGCCCACGCGTTTTTGGAGGACTCTTCACAGTTATTTCTCAAGCTTGCCCAGTTTGGTAAAGAGAATCAATCGATTCTACAATTTGCAAAGTCGTAAAATTGCTGTTCTCCGTCTGTATATTCCGCCACAGGATATGCAAATTTGATCGCGACCTTGGAACACATGCGTGGTAATTGCTCGTGGAAAATAATGAATTCGCTGACACACATCGGCGGCCGTGTAGCGAATACAGTGTCGTCCACAAGTTGAATTCGATGCTAATTTTCGTACATTCGTAGGTTTCTTTTTTATAAATCCATCGTAAGGGTAGAAATTGAAAATTGTTTTTTTTTGTGAAAGAAAAAAAATTGATTTACTGGCTGTCGTTTAAGTTTGTGCAGACCAATTTTTTCGGGGCTATTCGTAAGAATGACTTAAGGCGTTACCCCCACTTGTAGCGCAAAAAAAGGCCTTTTTCATGAATTTTTTAAAAGAAAACTACAAAACTTTTTTAATCGATCAATATACCATCTTAAAGAACACATCTTGAAGAACTTTCAGTAATTTTTTTATTGAAAAATATTACATTGTTTACTGGAAAATGGCCGTCAATGAAATAATGTTTTTATATACACGGTTTGCGGTGACCAACATTGCGGCGAAGTGGATCATCTGAAAAAAAAATGCGGATGGATTTAGTCAAATATAAGTATAAACTAGTCTTTAATCGAAGGTTTTTAAAAAATATTCATTTTTCACAAAATGGCGGACAGTCAAAGTTAATGGTTCGATTTTAACGAAAAAAAAACGGCCGTTTTTTGGCTATAAAACGGCCATTTTTTTCGACAAAAAAAATCGAACGACTAAAGACTACATTTTTATGTATTAAATAAGCCTGCAAAATTTCAAGAAGATCGGTTCATTAGTGTTCGGGTAATCTTGGTCACCGACTTCAGAAATGCCATTTTGAGAAAAACGCGTTTAAAGTTTCTCTTTCAACGCTCTTTCAACGCGGCTTCTTCTCTTTCAACGCTCATATCTCAGTCAATTTTGTTCGGATCGACTTGAAATTTTCACGACATATTCTCAGATACTTATACTTCGAAAAAATGCAATAAAAAAAATCGATTTTTTTCAAAATGGCAAGTGGGGGTAACCCGTTAATACAATTTCTCATCAATGCAATTCGAAACTGCATTATTTTAACTAAAAAAAGTTTAACGGTTTTTTCGGTCGTAAAATATTTTCCGACTAGACATGTAACCAGGAGACGCAATTTTTTTTCTTCAAATTTCACCACTTGCTCACGCGATCTGTCTTTGGCCTGAATTTCCCAAAATCGTATCGTCTTTTGAGCCAGGTCTCTTGCATTATTTTTGCATTGAAGACTTCCCCTTGTTTTTTAACCCTCACCAATGGCAAAAAACTCAAATAAACCCAAACCCAGCCAAATTCGAAAAGTTCCATAAAATCTTCGGCTCCCGCCGAAATAATTTCCCACATTCACGCGAGCTGTCATTATCACCAGTGACATTATCTTTTTTTTTTCGATAATCCTCCCTACGGGCTTTCGATAATTTTATGATCCAGTCCCTTTAACTTTAACCCTGAGACTACCGATTGTCCTGCCGCACACTGACCGCGCGTCCTCCACCGTCAACTACACCACGTCGCTTTTTGTTTTGTTTAAAAGGAGTGAAAAAATAATCATAAGTGCAAATAAGAGATCTCATCGCACTCGCTTGTCCGCGTTTACGCTTAAGCTTCGCGAGTTGCGTCTTACGTTGACTCCTTTTGTTCGCCATTTACATCTGTGTGTGTCGTCGCTCTATAACAGACCGGGAATGCACACCGAACCAGTTCAAATGCGGATCAGGCGGCAAGTGCATCGAAGGCATCTACAGGTGCGACGGTCATCCGGATTGTCCAGACAGAAGCGACGAGGATTGTCCCCGTTCCTCCAACGAAAACGTTACACACATCGTCACTCATAACAGTACGCTCTCTCGCTCTCTCTCTCTGTCTCTCTCTCTCTGTCTCTCTCTCTCTCTCTCTCTCTCTCTCTCTCTCTCTCTCTCTCTCTCTCTCTCTCTCTCCCTCTCTCGCTCTCTCTGTCTCATTCATTGGTAGTATACAAAAATGTTCCAAAAATCGAAAAAAAAAAAATCACCTCAGCTATACAATACGATACGATGCTCCGAGAGAAATCACAATCGTGCTATTCTCATTACATATGTGAATACATCGTATTTAAATAATGATATGTTTTTTTTATTATATTCGCTTGCATATACAGAGTGTTAGGAAGGTCGATGCAAAGATGGGGTGATAGGTCACCTCGTTGGGAACATATCTAACCTAAGTTATCTTAGTCCAAATTCTAAGGATTTCGAGTTATCATGGTAAGTATTATTTTTGGAAAATTTCCCAAATTCAGGTACTAACTCGTTGGAAATGTTCGAACAGACAATAATTGGTAACTATAAACTTATTTGCGTCTTAGCCTGAGGGGCTATACCAGTGTGGACGCTGAAAATTTGGGTGATTTTCGGGAATTTTTTGGAAGAAAAGTACTCAATTAGATGTTTCGGAAAATTAAGAATATATTTGCCTATATTTGACCTATATTACATAATTTTTTCATAGGAGAATATTGAGATCCAAGTGGTTTATGCGCTGCCTTCGGAGGCGCCAAAAAAAAAGTTCCTCCACTGCTGACATGATTCCGGCCGATTGATTAGCTGAAACCGAAAAAGGAAAAAATGTCGTTAAACTGGAAGGTATTTCCTGTACAATGACGTAGGATTTTCGAAAAATATCATAATCTAACAAAATGGCGTAGTTATGAAAAAAACGTCTGTTTTCTTGCCTATAAAACGGTCGTTTTTTTCAATGCCAAATCGTCAATTTTCATCCAATCAAAAATATCCTACGTCATTGTACAGTAAATATATTCAAGAGTTCTCAGTTCAAATTTCAAGTCAATCGGATAATTGCTCTTTGAGTTACAATGTCAGCAAATTTGAAAAATCTCATTTCGAGAAAAACGCGTTTAAAGATTTAACTATCGATTTTTGCAAGATAAATTGATTAGAGATACGGCCTTGAAATTTTTACAGGATATTCTTGAAAGTAGAACTGTCGAAAAAGGCAAAAAAATTGATTTTTTGGAAGTGGCACACTGGTATAGCCCCGTAATGTGTATTCAATCGACAAACACCAATACAATATACAATTTTTCAAAAATCATACTTACCATGATAACTCGAAATCCTTAGACTTTGGACTAAGGTAACCTAGATTAGATATGTTCCTAACGAGGTGACCGATCATCCCCTTAAGGCTTTTCATCGACCTTCCTAAGACTCTGTATATTTTTTATATGTATATATGTATATATACAGATAGACAGTACATAATATGGAACATGTATTGTATATTATGTATCTTTAATGGTCGTTATATATATGTATATATACACACATTAATATTATTCAATATTAACGAGAGTTCAATGGGCGATATAATTTTAATTGTCCTTATATATAATTATAATTATGTCGCCTATTGTATTCACGTTAATGTTTTATGATATTTATATAGGTGTATACACTCTTATATATATATATATATATATATATATATATATTTTATAATATATATATATATATATATATATATATAGCAATATATTTATATAGGTGTATACACTCTTATATATATATATATATATATATATATATATATATATATATATATATATATATATATAAGAGTGTATACACCTATATAAATATCATAAAACATTAACGTGAATACAATAGGCGACATAATTATAATTATATATAAGGACAATTAAAATTATATCGCCCATACACTCTTATATATATATATATATATATATATATATATATATATATATATATATATATATATATATATATATAAGAGTGTATACACCTATATAAATATCATAAAACATTAACGTGAATACAATAGGCGACATAATTATAATTATATATAAGGACAATTAAAATTATATCGCCCATTGAACTCTCGTTAATATTGAATAATATTAATGTGTGTATATATACATATATATAACGACCATTAAAGATACATAATATACAATACATGTTCCATATTATGTACTGTCTATCTGTATATATACATATATATATATATATATATATATATATATATATATATATATATATATAATTAGAATTATATCGCCCGTTATACTCACGTTAAAATTTTATGATATTAATATATACCGGGTGTCCCATTCTAATCTTACACCTGATTTATCTCGAAAAATACCGGTACAATCAAGTATTGAGTATAATAAAACTTTTAGAGTTCATACAGAGACCGTCAGAAGAAAAAATATATATTTTGGTCCCAAATTCAAAATGGCGACGTCAAGATGCCCGACATGTTGTATTGAATAGGAACATGAATTTTTGTTCCACCAACAAATTTGTCAGGCCGAAACTAACAACTGTTGTAGGCATTTTTTTATGCTGTTCAACATTTTTAGATTAAACCATCATTTTTACCGTTTTAGCGCTATTTGGAATGTACCACGAGAAGGTAAAGTCTCGATCATTTCTAGAGTAAGTGTGCATGTGTGTGTGACCCAAACAAACCCAAACAAGGATAAGGTCTCTGCGGCTCGTCATTTCCGTTATCAAACAAACCCAACTGTAATCGTTCGAGTGAGTTTGTTTGAGTTTGTATGATAACGAAAGTGACGATCCCTACAGACCTCATCCCTGTTTGGGTTTGTTTGGGTTATCGAACAAACCAAACAAAACCAAACAAACTCACACCTACCACAAATGCACATTTAGACTAAGGATGTAAGACTTTATCTCCTCGGGCTACATTTTGGATGGCGCTGAAATGTAAAAAAATGGCGTTCTAACCTAAGAGTTATGAACTTAACAAAAAAAAATCCAATGAAAGCCGCTGGTTTTTGTCTGACAAATTTTCTGGTGGGAAAAAAAGTCATATTCCCGTTTTTTGAAAACATGTCGGCCATTTTAACGTCGCCATTTTGAATTGTGGACCAGAAAATATTTTTTTAACCCCCCCCCCCCCTTTGAACCCTAAAAGTTTTATTATGGTCAATACTTGATCGGGCCAGTATTTTTCGAGATAAATCAGGTGTAAGATTAACGTGGGTCACCTGGTATATAATATATATATATATATATATATATATATATATATATATATATATATATATATATACAGGGTGTCCCTCTTATCTCTGCCACCCGAAATAACTCGGTAATTATCGATGTCACAAAAAAATGTTCCAGACAAAAGTTGTACGGCGTGAAGGGGGTCATCAAATGCGATCGATTTTTTTTTCGGTGGCGGCGCCGACGCACTGTGAAGGTCACCTCCAGTTTGTTAAATGTAATGGTACATTTTTTCGACCATCTTGTGGAGCACCTCAAGCCGCATAAAAAACATTCAGGGGTCAAAGTCGTTCAAGGTCATTGAAGGTCAGTGTCGATTATACAAATCTAAAGATCTGACACTACCACATATTTGGTAGTGATTCGAGATATTTAGATTCGTATTACATTTTAATAGGTATCCTTGGATGACCTTGAACGACTTTGACCCGCAAATATTTTTTATGCAGCGTGAGGTGCTCCACAAGATGGTTGAAAAAAATGTACCATTTCATGTAATGAAGTGGAGGTGTCCTTCACTGTGCGTCAGCGCCTCCACCGAATAAAATGGTCGCATTTGATGGCCACCCTTCACACCGTACAACTTCTGTCTGGAATTTTTTTTGTGACGTCGATAATTACCGAGTTATTTCGGGTGGCAAAGATGATAGGGACACGCTGTATATAAGAGATTCCACGTGAATCAGGTGGACTTTTTCCCTGATCCCCGCCAATGTGATTTATTTTTGTTTATCTGATTCCACTGACTCTAAAAGACACGCTGATTTTCTTTACATCTTCCGAAACAACCCTTAGTAAAAAAAATCTCCGAAAAAAACGCCCCAATTTAAAAATCGGAAAAAATTTCCAAAAATGCGTGATTATATGTAAAGAATTTCAAGCTACCACGCGCAGTGGGAATATTATTATTTCTGTGCATTCTGAGCGATTAACGTTGAAAAAAAATCCGAAAAATTGACTTCTAACTGTTCAAGGTCCATGATTCTGATTTCGTTATTCAAAGATGGTCAAAAAAGTTCATTGTGGGTATCAAAATATTTAAGTAGCCGCCCGAAGTAAGTGGTTCTTGAATGTTTTGGATTTTTTTTAACGTTAATCGCTCAGGAAGCACAGAAAAAATCATACTTCCACTGCGGGTGATAGCTCGAAAATTTTAACATATAATCACGCATTTTTGGGAATTTTTTCAGATTCTCAAATCGGGGCGTTGATTTCGGAGAATTTTTTTTTACTAAGCGTTGTTTCGTAAAGTGTGAAAAAAAAACAGGGCGTCTTTTAGAGTCAATGGAATCAGATTTAAAAAGTTAATCGAATTGGCGAGGGTCAGGAAAAAGATCCACCTGATTCACGTGGAATACCTCATATATATATACACATAGAACGCATAATATATAACCAATATTGAAAATAAATAACATACAATCCCCGTTTCATATTATGTACTATATATTACACACTGCATAACATTCACCATATACAATATATGATATATTTGTATATGTATTTACACATTGATGACATTCCCTTAAAATCGCTCAATGTAGAATCATTAGTTACGCGATTTGACTTCAAATTTGCTCCTTAAACTCTCGGAGGATCGTTCGACGGTAAGCAAAAAAAAACATTTCGCTCACTACCGACCAAATCTCATTTTTCAAAATTCGTCATTCCGCTCACTCCGATTTTTCCATTTTCGTTTCCTCTCGTTGCTTTATGCGCTTGATTATTCGGCATTGAAAACAAAAAAAACCAAACGTGACGAGCAAAACAAAAAGAATGAAGAAAAAAATGATGTGACGTGTGTCCGTGTGTGTATGCGAGTAGACACGGAAATAACGAGGCAACCGATTACGGAGAGACCAGCGGGCGGCCTAAAAGAGTGCGACTCGCGTACCGACTTCCGTTGCGACGACGGTCATTGCATTCGGATACATCGAAAGTGCGACAATGTCCCCGACTGTCTCGATGACAGTGACGAGAAAGACTGCGGTAAGAGCTTCATCGTGAAGAGACTCGTCGAAGACAGTAATGAAAATGAAAGGGTCAATGGAACGCTCGAGTTGCTGGATAGCAAATTGCTGGAAACAACAAAATATCGATGCTCCATAAGTCTTTAGAATACTGTCGTTGAGTCAGGGAGGGCCGAACGTTTCAGCGACCAATGTTGGGATACTGAATGCTTTTTGGGACGTTGATACTTCCGATAAAACTTTAAAGGGCTACCTAGAGGCCTGAAAAAATGGACAAATTCCGATGTTTTTCTGGGAAACGGTTGGTGAAAAAAAACGCATTTTTTTAAACACTAAAGTACATGTATTGAGAGCTTAAAAAAATCATCACAATGTACCGAAAAACACGGCCGCCGGCAGATGATGAAATTTGTATTGCGACGTTTGACGGTGGACACTCTCCAGCGTGAACTGTCCATGCGAAGTCTAAAAGCCAACCGGGTAATTCAAGTTAACAATAAATATGAGTCGTTGACGATCGTCGATTTTTCTGATATTTTTTTTAACAGCGTGGCGACGATTTGAAACTCGAGTATACATAATTTATGAAAGAAGTCGTCATTTTTACGAGACTATTAAAAAATGAAGACAGATTTTTGAAAAGTGAGATCGTCAATGACCTTTAAATATTTCTCACAGTACCTTCTATAAATTTGAAAACAATCCATAGAGGAGTTCTCGAGATATCATGTCCACCGACTTTTAAAACTGTGTGTCGAGAAAAACGCGTTCGAAGTTTGAAGTATGGTGCTGCTACCGCTCGCCCGGCCAACTGTTAGAAACTGTAGTTCATTCAATTTTAGGAAGATTTCAATGAAATTTTCAGGAAGTATAGCTAAAAGGTGATACTATAGAATAAAAATACTTTTGGAAACTGCAATTTTTTGGACCTAGATAGGTAGATGTTGCCCGGTAACGGGCCTGCATAAGCTTGAGGCAAAAAAAAACGGGTCAATTTTCAATATTTTTTGCCGATGAGGGTTTTGGGATGACGAGGTTAGGATTTCACACATAATTAATGCATAGTCTGGCCAAGTTAGAGTTTTTTTTTCGTTGAAAAATATTGATAAACACCGTCGTTATGATTATTTATGGTATTCCTTTCGCGTAGGGCCGTATTTTGTGGGGGCATAAGGGGGGCCCTTCTGAATCACCGATAAATTACCGTGGCGCTTGAAAAACGTTTTTTTTACACGCGTGAGCAGTCTCTCTCAGGCAACTATAGATGTTTAGTGTATGAATTATTGGACGGAAATGTTGCGTGTCATCTACATATAGTGCCGTGTAAATGAGACGATTTTTAGAGCAGTTATTTTTCGTTGAAAGTTCGGTAACTTGGCTTGAAATTTTACCGGTATACTGGGATGTATTTTTACCTAATCATAGAAGAAAATCTTTTGATTGTTACGTATTCGGGTACGTGAAAGGAATACCTTAAGGGGGGAGATACCTTTAGGAGATGAAAAATTGTTGATTTCCATGATTTTCTTTCAAGAGAAGAATTCTTCGCCATTTTTTTAGTCTTAGGGTATGTTTTGTTTTTGTCTTTTGGCGTGGTATTTTTCTTATTAATCTTTAAAAATTCCGGACACATGGCACGGTCTTCTAAACGGGTGGCGACGGATGTAGTCAGAAGGCGTGACGCGTATTGTCGGCGGGATTAATCTGAAAAAAAAACCAACGAACATTTTTCTTTCATTAACACTCATACGCAGAATATAAACCAGTAAAGAGTGGGAAATGTTGAAAATCAATAAAATGGTATGCTTTGAAACAAAAAGATTCGATTTTCCGAAAAAATGACTACATTTTGCAATGAAAAATTACTTTTTGTTGTTTTAAAAAACATTAAGGGTCATGTTTTCGACAAAAGGGTTAGAAAATTTTGTACCGAATTTCATCAGAATCAATCAATTAGTTTTTTTAGTGATAGATTAATTTTTAAAATACCATGTAAGAGCCAAAAGTGGTAATAACACCCTAATTTTTACACATGGTAAAAAATCTTTCGTTAAAAATAAATGTTTTCGTCTAAAGGTATCTCCCCCCTTAAACAATGTACCGTGGTTGCTGTATGACCAATCGGTGTCGGTGGTTCTGGCGAATAGATTTTGTGATACGACTTACACCGTTTTGTAAAACAGTTTCGAGAAAAACGCAAAAGAAAAAAGGCTGAATCACAGCAGATTCACAAGAATTGCCATAACTCGATCAGTTTTGCGAATTTTTCCAAAATCGTTATTGCCAATTGAAGTTAACCCCAGGTTACAAAACCATGCACCAACCGTTTCCAACCCAAACAGTTTCGAGAAAAACGCAAACGAACAAAGGCTGAATCACAGCAGATTGACAAAAATCGCAATAACTCGGTCAGAATTACGAATTTTTGCAAAATCTTTTTTTACAAATTCAAGTTAACCCCAGGTTACAAAACTATGCACCAACCGTTTCCAACCAAAACAGTTTCGAGGAATCCGCAAAAGAAAAAAGGGTAAATCACAACAGAATCACAAAAATCGACACAACACGGTCAATATTGCGAATTTTTACAAAATCTTTTTTGCAAATTCAAGTTAACCCCAGGTTACAAAACTAAACACCAACCGTTTCCAACCAAAACAGTTTAGAGAAAAACGCTAAATCACAGCAGAATCACAAAAATCGCCATAACTTGGTCAATTTTGCGAATTTTTACAAAATCTTTTTTGCAAACTGAACTTAAGACCCCAGCCTACAAAACAATGCTCCAAAAATTAGTATTTTTCGAATTTCAAGCTTATGCAGACTCCTCGAACTCACATACCCACGCGGCCCATCTGTTGCACATAAAAATGTTCCACGAACTCACAACGAGTCAATAGCATTCACAACAAACGCCCACGGTAAAAGAAAAAACAGTAGAAATTACTATACCCACTATACTGATTGACTATAGTTAACCAACCGTAGTACATGGTAAAAGACACAACGTCAAAACTAGCCATCTTTTATCACAACTTTCATCGATCGTATCCGCGTGAGAAAAAAAAATCAATATCCTCTGGCACTCGCCGTTAAAACGCTCGACCCTCCTTAATTACGCCACCCGCCACCTCAAACCCGTGAGCTTTATTCGTAATCTGTGTCCACCGCGAACAAAAAGGGTTCTGCATGATCGACGAGTGGAAGTGCGCCAGCGGGGAATGCATAACGGAGACCGCTAGATGTGACGGACACATGCATTGCGAGGACGGAACGGATGAGATCGGATGCGGTAACGAAAACAAAGAGATGATAATGAAAAAAAAAAAAAAAAAAAACGAATGCTGCGTTACGTATATATGTATGTGGCTTGCCATGCCCTGCCTGCTCGACCACATTATGTGCCAAAAAAAAGAATACACACTTCACTATGATCACAATCTCATTCGATCACACCTATGTTTTTTTTAGCTGAGAAAAATATTTCACAACTTTTTAGACACCTGCAACTTCACAGACTCGCATCGTCATGAATATAGTATAGATGAACCCGAATCTTGTTTCTCACTCTCTCACTCACTCTCTCACTCACCCTCTGCCACTCTCACTCTAACTCTCACTCTCTCACCCTCTCTCTCTCTCTCTCTCGCCCTCTCTCTCTCTATATATATATATATAGCTCGACACGTTTGCGAAGGAATGAATTTTTTTCAGGATGTCTTTTAAATCTTTTGTCAAATGAAAAAAAAAAAACACGAGCCCACGTATTTGGAAAGTGGGCTCGAGGGGTGCAGTGCTGGGCACAGTTCGAAGTATCGAGCGAATGGGGAATACGAAATCGAATTTATTTTTTCACTATCAATTCGTACGCATGAATCTCCGCATCATCAGATTTTACCTACGAATCGTGATTTTTTTGTTCTTCGATCTGCGGAATGAAGTGCACAACGTTGTGAAGGGTAGAAGGGCGAGATTTAGGAATATAAAAAAAAAGAAAAACAAATAAAGTATGATCCACGATTGAGATTTTAGCGTGACCGATGCACGTGGATCGTGTCGATGTCAAAGATCACAAATAGATTTATAGATTACCTCTTGTTTTACGAGTCATTAGGCAGCATGTCACAATTTATTTTTCATCCCGTTTTCTCTCTGACTCTTTTTACTCCCTTCCAGTTTCTCTCTCTCTCTCTCTCTTTTATTTTGTCCTACGTTCAAAAAAAGATGTATTCGTCGACGGAACACTTGTGGAAAAAGAGGGCAGGGGAAATCGGTTCAGCCATCACAACGTATCACAAATCAAATCGTTTTCTTTTTTTTTTGACAATTATTTTACATACATCAGACAACGTGCGCATCGGAAAATATAAAAATGTGACGTTTGAACAGTAACGGAATGTCCGGGTGGAACTTTCCGATGTAACGACGGATTGTGCCTCGACTCGAGACTACGTTGTGACGGACGTCCCCATTGTCGCGACGGATCCGACGAGATTAATTGCCGTACGAAAACAATAAATTCATCCATTTTTTTCGCTTTCATAACAATAATCATAGTAATAAAAGCAATTATAATAACAATAACAGTAATGAGATGAAATGACAATAACAGCAACAATAATACTAATAAGAACAGTAGTGAAATTAACACGATGACTTTATTCTAATCGACCATTAATCTTCGACGACTACCATAATCTTTTACTAATTCGTTTATTTACGCGCTCGGATAAAAGAAAATGTTTTTTTTTTAAAGCCGATGGATTTCTCAAATTTTTCAATTGCGACCTTTTTATTTATTTATGGAATTCTTGTTGCAAATTGTGACCGGGTTCTGTCCGAATTGGTACGACGTATCACCTTTGTGTTTTATTTGTTGGTTGACTTTTACGAACCCCTATTTCCTTTTTTTTCAGTCCATTTGTACGTGTGTATTGTCTGTGTGTGTGTGTGTGTATGTACATATATATATATATATATATATATATATATATATATATATA
Source organism: Ophion ellenae (assembly GCA_963210295.1). Taxonomy (NCBI): domain Eukaryota; kingdom Metazoa; phylum Arthropoda; class Insecta; order Hymenoptera; family Ichneumonidae; genus Ophion; species Ophion ellenae. The sequence goes on along the minus strand of OY723387.1, from coordinate 8,122,861 downwards.
TATATATATATATATATATGTATATATATGTATATGTATATATATATATATATATATATATATATATATATATATATATATATATATATATATATATATATATATATATATATATATATAACACCCACGTACTTATGAAAAAATACTTTCATTTACAAAATTTCTCCAGATCCTTTATATTTCGAAAAAATTAATTGACCGTTCCATGGGACAAATTATAGTTTTCGTAAAACATGAATTTATCACATGTGTAAACGATCATTTAATCAAACAAATAGTTATTTTTCAAGAGGAGACTCGAACATTATATATAATAACTTTAAAAAATATTTGGTCGATCAAATTATCGTTTGTCGTGAAAAATTTAAGTTTTTCGAAAAATGTAACTTAATCATCCAAACAATTATTTTTCAAGATTGGTCTCGAACATTAAATACAATTTTTGTTTTGACGTGTAATATTAGGTGTAGTAAAAAGAAATCTTGCAGAATTATCAAAGAATTATTTTTGCCTTCAATTTCATGCAAAAATAATGGATTTTTTTTACTACACCTAATATATGTATGTATATATACTATAAAATGAATATAATATACATATAGTTTTTTAATTATTTGGTCGGTTGAATTATCGTTCATGAACGTGGGACGATTCAAGTTTTACGAAAAATTCAATTTGTCGCATGGAACGGTTAATTTATTGAATTGAGACGTATAATCTGGATAAATTTTGTAGCTGGAAATATTGTTTTTCTTTTTATTATGTACAACGGACGAAACAATACTCGCGTGAACGCTATCAGTAGTGATTTTTGTTCAATTTTTAAATCGACTAATCGAGATATTTTCAATTGTAACAATATTTGAATTGGTTTTGGGATGTGGAAGGTATTTGTAATTCTCGGAGGATATGTATATATGTATCATGTATCTTCGACGATATATGTATATTCCTCTGTCGCTACCTGGTTTTCTCTCCTCTCTTTCTCGCTCTCTCTCTTTTTCTCTCTGTTCGTTATTATTATGCATATATCTGTGGTTTGATTTTGATTCTGCATCTTGGTCTGTCATGAGATCTTTTACTCTCGATATGTATACTTACGGTATGGATTTACGACCACTATCGTTCGTTTCTCCCTCTCTCTCTCTCTCTTTCTCTTTCAGCATAGGTTTGCCTGACTGTACATATACTATGACTACTGTAAATACATATGTAAATATATATATATATTTTTTATCGTAAATGAAATTTCAGGGGTGTTCTCCAAACGGTAGGTTGATTATTCAAAAGGTTCTACATAATAAAACAACGACAAAACTTGGGTTCTCTGATCAACAATTTCGACTGTATATAAAAATTGTACTATATTGTGGGCGCTTGTAAATAATGAAAACGTTCTCTGAAGATGTCAATTGCACCAGGTACATTGCCGAAATGTTTCTTGTCAGCATACCAAAAAATTCAATTTTCCTTGAAGACAAAAAAAAAGAACCATCAAGAAAAAAAATGCACTTTGGAAAGAGCTATTTTTATACATGATGTTGAAATGTTACTATTTTTTTCGTCCCAAGGTGCCAATAGCCCTACAAGAATATTTCGTATTTTTAATAGAAGTTTTTCATGTTTGAATGTATCAGAATCTCGACGCTGCGAATATTTCATCTCGTCCACGTTTGTTGCTCTCAAGTTGGGTGGTTTCCCCCTCCTTAAAAACGTTTTACCGCGGATAAAAAAAACACGTGTCGAATAATTTTCAATGCTTCATTATATATATATATATATGAGTGTCGACAAAATCGAAGGCGGACACTCAAGTGATGTTCCTTGTCAGTCGTCGGATTTAAGGCGGGAGCCTGAATTGGGAGGTCCAAAAAAGCGTTTTTTCGGGAATTTTTTTAGGAGGAAAAAAGAACAAGTGAGCACAGTAAATATTGAGGTATATTTTCATGTATATTTGAAATGTATAAAAAAAAATGTTTTAACATGAAACAATAAATGACTGCAGATTTGTCAGCCTATTCAATGTGTGTCTCGCCACTGCAGACTGAATCAAATAAACCAATAAAATTTTCAATTGTCATATATTTTTCTTCTGGGTGAATTAAGGGGTTATATACAGTCAGGAGGGCCAGAATATTGATTTTTCAAGAATTCTTCTTGAGAAGACCTTTAAATCTATTCACGTAAACATTTGTACACATATTATCGTTACTTTGAACTGTAATCTAAAACGAAAAAACTAAAAATATTTCGTTAATATAATGGATTATCTTGTAATAGATCGAAGGAATAAGCAAAATGATATTTTTTTGACAAAATGGCGGCTTCTTAAAAAAATCGATTTTTGACAAAAATGTAGGCCTTACATTTTTTAGAAAAAGGGAAATATTTATCGGTGAGAAAAAACCTTCGATTAATTACTAACAAATATACTTGAAAAGATTGTTTAAAAATTTGAAACTGATCGGTTCAGCTGTTTCCGAGAAATCTTGCTCACCGACTTTAAAACACACAGTTTTGAGAAAAACGCTTTTAAAGTTTCAAAAGCACTTTCGAACGCTCTGACACGTCATTACAAATGTACGTGTAACTTCGAGAATATTCGCCGGAAAAGATATTTTCTGCGTGTGTACTTAAATATATGTACATAACAATCTTTTTAATGGTTTTTTTTGAAAATTTTAACTGTATATAACCCCTTAAGAAAAAGCTAAAAAAAATCGTAAAATTAAAACTTTGCTCAGGTTTGAAAAAAATGTGTTCAAGTAATACTTTAACGTGCTATAACAATTATTTAAAAAGACTTTTTCAATGACTCATTTAATTCACTTTCAAGAGTTTTTCATACTGAAGAAAATAAACTTTGGTTTGATTCAATAGTTCGTTTAGTTTTTTATGAGGAATATTTACAATTGGCCTCTGTAACATTGTAAATATGTTCTTAGATAGTTTATCTATCGATTTAAGCAATTAAAAAAAAAAACCATTTTCCGGACCTCCTAATTCTTAACGAAATCCACCCTTGCAAGTTACGTTCAAATAAGAACAAAAAAATCCGGCATTAGAAAATTAGTATAAACGTTTAATACTGATTCATATATGAATTAGTTATTAATATTATTGTGTCATATCAATTTCATTAGTATTATTACGCACTGCGGATATGAATAAATTAGTACCATCGTAATAGTAATTTTATCGTTCAGTTAATATTGTTGTATCGTGCAAATTTTCGACACGCCTTCCTTTAAGGGGTGGTATACCCCTCCTGAAACCCGTTTTTCCGCCAATCAAAAAATATGTGTCTTATAGTTTTCAACGCTTTATCATAAATATGAGTTTCAACAAAATCAAAAATGGACATTCAAGTGATGCTCTATGTCAGTCCCTTGTCAAATTAACATAATCCACCCATGGAAATTATGTCCAAATGACAAAAAAAATTACTGCATTAGAAAATTAGTATTAACGTTTAATATTGATTCATATATGAATTAGATAGTTAATATTATTTTTAAACATAAATTTTATTAGTTTTATTTTTCACAGCTTATATAAATAAATTCGTACTACTGCAATACTAATTTTATCGTTCAGTTTATACGGCAAAAAATGGATAGTGCAAAACTCGCAATTTTTTCAACTTTACCACTGACGAAATTCCGATTTTCTGCCAGACAGTACTCCACTAAAACTTTTTTCCACTCCACTAAGAATTTTTGTTTTCAATCCTCATTATAATCATTATATACTACGAATTGATATTCGTACCAGAACGGTAGTAACAATACTACGTACTATTCCCAATTTCTTAATTTCATTGATGTACTATTAAATTCAATCAATCATCAATATTAACTTCCAATACTCGTAAAATGATTATTCACCAAGTAACTCATTTTTTACATATTACCACACAATAATACTACCGTTAAAATAATATCATAAAATATTATCGATTACCAAAGAACTTTTGACGTTTTTATCACCCTAAAATGTCACTGCTGTCAAACGCCTAAAATATTTGACCCAGCCAACAGCAACAATTCACCCCGTTGCTTAAATATTCGACCCAATCAAAGGCAATAATTCATTCGAGATAAGATATTTACAGCGTCGACCCAATTCTAGTTCCTCGACGGAATATCATCCTTGAGATCAACTACACGTATACCCGTGTACATATAAACTCCAAATATGTACAACATTTCCTCCCGCATTTGTACATCATTTTGCGAAATTCATTTATATTTCGATCCGGAATATTTACGGTCTGATCGCATACGTACTTATACTACTGATTTATGACATGTTGGCTGTACCTTACGAGAAAGATCACCGTACAAGCTCGTGCATTATAAAGCGTTTTGTGGTCGATTGTGTTTTATTTTATTTGTTTTTTTTTGCTCTGCCCTTTTCTCCCTCTGCTAAAATGCCTCTTGATGGTTCACGAGACTCGAATTTCCGATAGTAGAAAACATATATATATATATATATATATATATATATATATATATATATATATATATATATATATATTTGTTGCCAATATCGCATGACAAACGGCAATGTGCACGCAATTTATTTACAAAACTCGACCCCGGTAAATTTTCCAAAGCCGCATTAGCGTCGCAGGTCGACGTTCTGCCCGACCATCGAACCCTGGCTAATATCACCCTTCACCCTCGAACATTATCCGGCCTCGAAACCTTCGTCCTCCTCCCCGTTTAACAGTTGCCTCTTCATCGCCTTCCACCCACTCTGAAGTATCTCCACCCGTATCCCATTCACATGACACTCGACACGAAACGGGAATAAATTAACCAGTGGTGAATTGAAGAACAAAGGGATCGATACGTGTAACCTACACCGTTACTTTATCCCCGGCTCGTCTTCGCGTCGTTTTGTGGTTTTTTTTTTCGTCCCTTTTTTATTTCACTTGACGCTCACTCTTTATCGCTCAATTGTCGAGTACGATCGTCGACTCGGTGGCGCTGAACTCCTTCGAAATTTCTTACTTGCGTGCACATAGCTGTCGTGTATATATATATATATATATATATATATATATATATATATATATATATATATATATATATAAGTGTGTATATATATTTATATCTAATATACAGTGGGTGAAAATTATTTGCGCAACTCTCTTTTCAAAAATAATTGTTTAATAACGATAAATAATATTATTTTTGTAGACTTTGTATTCGTAAACTTATTCAAATATAAATAATCCATGATCATGGAAATTTTGTAGAAAATATACCGAGTAAATGGATAAGTACACATACGTTTTATCCACTTATGTATATACAGGGTGTTAGGGAGGACGATGCAAAGCCTTAAGGGAGTGATAGGTCACCTCGTTAGGAACATATCTAACCTAGGTTACCTTAGTCTAAGGATTTCTAAGGAATCTAAGGATTTCTTAGTCTAAGGAGTCTGAAGATTTCGAGTTATCATGGTAAGTATGATTTTTGGAAATTGTCTTTTAGTCTAATTGGATTGGATCTAAGGAGATCTAATTGGATTTTAGTCTAAGGAGTCTAAGGATTTCGAGTTATCATGGTAAGCATGATTTTTGGCAAATTTCCCAAAATTAGGTACTAACTCGTTTACCTCTTATGTTAAGGCTATTTTTTTTTTAATAGCATTACCATGAGAAGTATTTTTATTTTTTGACGTTTTCAATTATTCAACACTTCCCATTAAGTTAGTTGTGTGGATACAGATGATTGTATTGGTGTTTGTCGATTGAAGACACATTAAGCTAAGACGGAAATAAGTTTTTAGTCACCAATTATTGTCTGTTTGAACATCATGAACGAGTTAGTACCTAATTTTGGGAAATTTTTCAAAAGTCATACTTACCATGATGACTCGACATCCTTAGACTTTGGACTAGGTAAACTAGGCTAGATATGTTCCTAACGAGGTGACCTATCACCCCCTTGAGATTATGCAACGACCTCCCTAACACCCTGTATATATATATGTATGTGTGTGTGTGTGTGTGTGTGTGTGTGTGTGTGTGTGTGTGTGTGTGTGTGTGTGTGTGTGTGTGTGTGTGTGTGTGTGTGTGTGTGTGTGTGTGTGTGTGTGTGTGTGTGTGTGTGTGTGTGTGTGTGTGTGTGTGTGTGTGTGTGTGTGTGTGTGTGTGTGTGTGTGTGTGTGTGTGTGTGTGTGTGTGTGTGTGTGTGTGTGTGTGTGTGTGTGTGTGTGTGTGTGTGTGTGTGTGTGTGTGTGTGTGTGTGTGTGTGTGTGTGTGTGTGTGTGTGTGTGTGTGTGTGTGTGTGTGTGTGTGTGCGTGCGTGCGTGCGTGCGTGCGTGCGTGCGTGTGTGCGTGTGTGCGTGCGTGTGTGTGTGCGTGTGTGTGTGCGTGCGTGTGTGTGTGCGTGCGTGCGTGCGTGCGTGTGTGTGTGTGTGTGTGTGTGTGTGTGTGTGTGTGTGTGTGTGTGTGTGTGTGCGCGTGCGTGCGTTCGTGCGTGTGTGTGTGTGTGTGTGTGCGTGCGTGCGTGCGTGCGTGTGGGTGTGTGTGTGTGTGTGAGTGCGCGCGCGTGTGTGTGTGTGTGTGTGTGTGTGTGTGTGTGTGCAAGTGATATACAGATGGTCAATATTATGCGCGCATCTTCTTTTTTGAAAATAATTGATCATAAAAGAAAGATCATATTTTTTTGTACTCTTTTTATTCGAAAGCTATGAATAACTATGAATAATCCATGATCATGGAAACTTGTAGAAAATACACCGAGTAAAAACACCATATGCAAATACTTTTTTACCCATATATACGTATATATACATACTGTATATTTTATATGTACGATTATTATCGCAACAATCGAACTATCGCAAAAATAACGAAATTTCTTTCTTGTAAATAAGCCATTCTGGTTTTTTCTCGTATGCGCATAAATACGTATGAATAAAATTACGGAAAAAAATATTCTATTTTGAAAAATTGACCAAACTCGACGATCGTCGAATCCGCCCGTCACGACATCCTCGTCCGCCTGCTAATCGAAAATTCGGATTTTTCAGAGTCACCCTACTGTCCGGATGGTCAATCAGCGTGCGACAACGGAGTCTGCATATCGCGAAGTTTCTTCTGCGATCGTAACGTAGACTGTCTCGATGGAAGCGACGAAAGGAATTGCCGTGAGAATTTTAAAACAACGAAAAACAAAACCCAAATCATGAGATTCAAATTTTTTAAATTCATTCATAATTCGAGACGCAGTAACGACGTAAAAACGAGAAAAAATCGAGATATCTAATTATTCGTCGAAGTTACTCTTCATTAATTTGCTATTTTGTTAATTAAGATGCAATAACGACGTGACCGAGTTCATTCATCAAACGAAATTCAATAACGACGCGAAACCAAAAAAGAGAAATCTGAATATTATTCTGCAAATTGATTCTTCATTCATTCATCATTTCCTTAATTGAGAGGCAATAACGACGTAACCAAATTCATTCACCAATCAAAATGCAACAACGCGAAACCGAAAAACAATGAAAATATCCGATAATTCTCCAAATTAATTCTTCATGTATCTATCATTGCCCCGATTAATATGCAATAACGGAGTAATCGAATTCATTCATCAATCAAAATGCAACGACAATGTAAAAACGAGAAAAAATGAAGATATCTAATTATCCATCACATTGATTCATCACTCAATTATTATTTCACTAATCGAGAAGCAATAAGGTTACTCGCTAGAATTAAAAAACAAACAAACTAGAACGAGACATCCGATAATTCATGTCATTAATTTTATCGCCAATCAAAATGCCACACTGAATCTCAATCAATCAATAATTATTCCATTGCCTCATAAAGAGAGATTTAGGACAGTCGCCACACTTTGTGACTTTCGCCAATTTTGTTTGCAAATGAGCATGGAAAAAAAGGCCCTGAGGAAGAAGCCACAAATATATGAACGTCACTTTATTTCGTTTAAAACGTCCACCTTTGTGAATCAAAGTTACGCGATTGGCCTTCATCCCGTCCTTTCATGCATACCTGTACAGTATCTCTTAAGGGGCACTACTAGTGTGACTGCCCAAAAAAGGTGATTTTCGGGAATTTATTGAAATAAAAATATTGCATTGAATGTTTTGAAATTTCGAGGATATATTTGTGTATAAATTATGTATATACAGTATTTTTTTGTATGGAAATATTCAATTTTCAGCGACTTATGCACCGTCTCCCGGATCTCCAAAAAAAAAAGTTCTCCCACTGCTGTAGTGCGGCCTTCAGGTTGCCCGAAGTCAAAAAATAAGAAAAGTCCCTTAAACTAGCAGCTATTGCCTGTACAATGACGCAGGATTGTGAAAAAAAAATTAAAAACCAACAAAATGGCGGAGTTTTGAAAAAAAAAGTTCCAAATTACGCTTCAAAATCTGATGGTATTTTGCATGACAAATTGACATTTTCATCCAATCGAAAAACTGGATCGTCATTGTATGGAGAAACAAATACTAAATACGCTAGAACAAGATTCAAGTCGATCGTATGATTTGTATTCGAGGTAGAACTGCAGCAAATTTAAAAAATGTCGTGTCGAGAAAAATGCGTTAAAAAATAAAAATATTGATTTTATTGTTATAAACCGATAAAAGTATAAGGCATAGTAGTAAGGTATACTTAAAGGTATAGATTATCGAAAAAAGCAACAAAGAAAAGTTTATTTTGAAAGTGTCACACTAGTGGTGCCCCTTAAATCCGATGCACGCAGGCCGATTGCCAATCGATGACGACATTCCTCATTTAACTTTTCAGCCACTAGCGTAACCGAACCACCGCAAGGATGCCGAACTGATCAGTTCACGTGCAACGATGGATCCTGCATCGCGGAGAACTCGCGCTGCGACGGTCGTGCCGATTGTTCCGACGACGAGGACGAACGAGACTGCAGACGCGGTGAGTCCGGTCAAAATAGATCGCACCGCCGATTTTCATTTTACAACGGAGATAATAATTTGCGACGATAGTAGATCGCGTTCTGTCACGCGATTATTAATATGCACTTTACAAGATATATATGTGTATTATATTGACGATTTGTACGTATATACACCTACTAATATACATAGGGGGATTCACAAATATCGATTGTCCCTTTTTCAGCATATAGGATGTGTCGTTGCGAACAAAATGCTTTTTTTCAAATTTTCGTACGACCAAAATTGGCCGAGATATTCGCGTTCAAAGTCCAAGTACACTGCGACGTCTAATATCGGCACAGCAGCGGGCTCGGCTCCCCTCCACACTTGCAAAAAGGAGGTTGGGCACCATCCGCTCAAGCGCAGCTGGGGTGGCTGATTGCAGTACCCCTCAAAGCCCTCTCTTATTGTCTAGCATGCTTCGAGCCTCACGCTAGGGCCTGGCGCTTCTCCCACCGTGCGCTACACCGATCGATATTCGGCACGTAGTGGGGGGCTGTTACATCTGTGGAGGCTCCGAAAATAGAGGTCGCCGTGTGGTAAGCAATGGCACAGTAGTTGCTCACGCGCGGAACGTGCGAGTCCGATCGTGCGCGGGTTCGAATCCACCTTCGGAAAAGTGCATTTTTTTTCTCCACATTTTTTTTTGTCAAAAATAATGAACACGGAAACTTGCTCTGCAAAACAATAATATGATTCAATAATTTTCGTTTATTATTTAATAATTGAGGGAAAAGAAAATCACGGCTGAGTCACTACTGTGTCATTGTTTGGTCAGCGGCGGACTTTGAACACTAATATCTCGGCCAATTTTTGGCAAACGACATTTAAATAAAAGTTTTGCTTTTGAAACACACCATATATATATATATATATATATATATATATATATATATATATATATATATATATATGAGGTATTTCAAATGGTTTCGCACGGCCTGAAAGCCTGACCTTCTTCAATCTTTTTCAAAGTTGGTGATGTTATTGTATCATATATTTTGAGTACGTGGCATTTTTTTCAGATTTTTATCGGCTCGCTAATTCGGCTAACTCGGAGATAAGATTTTACACGTGATAAAATTTCAAACGATCGTATCGTAGTGATCTTCTCGTCGAACGAAAAAATGTCCTCTACAAAAAACAATGCGTTTTTCTATGAACTATTTTGGAAAAAAAAATCGAAATTTTCCACGTACTACAACACTAAAAAAAAGAAATATCTTCCTTTTTTTTAATTTTTTCACCCCAATGACTAGGGTGATCCTGCTGAAATTTACACTGAATTTTCTTTCATTGGTGTGAAACAACATGTGTAAGTTTCATTCTGGGCTGGGCATGTTCAGTTAATATCGTCGTCTTGAATTTAATAGGAAATTGTTTGTGTTGCATAACTCGGCGATTTACAATTTTTAAATAAAATTGGTAATGACTAAAATTGTAGGAAATCGAGTGCTTTACCACTTTGGTCATCACAGTTTTTTTTCTAACAACGATATTTTCCAAATTCAACCTGAAAAAAAGCGGCTATTGCATTGTCTCGTTTATTGTTAACTTTAGGGCATAAACGAACATGAACAAACTTGTAGAGAATGAAATTTTGGACAATTTTTGTTCCTACCTTTTCCTTCCTCTGCAACGGTACCTCTGCAACGGTAGAAGAAAAGAGCGAATAGTTCGCAAAATAATATTTTCACGCTTCACGTTTTTTTTTTACCTTCGGCGTACGACCTCAAATATTGATTCTAGGAAAAAATGTTAGAGACCAAAATTGTCGAAAATTTCATTCTCTACAAGTTTGTTCATGTTCGTTTATGCCCTAAAGTAAAAAAAATGAGCGAGATAATGCCATAGTCGCTTTTTCAGGGTTAATTCGAAAAATATTGATGGTAGAGAAAAAACTATGATGAATTGTAAAGCACCCGATTACCTACAAGTTTAGTCATAACCATTTTTACTTGAAAATTGTAAATCGCCTAGTTATTCAACAAAACAATTTCCCATTAAATTTAAGACGATGGTATTAACAGAACGCAAGCCCAGTCCAGAATGAAACTTACACATATTATTTTACACTAATAAAAGAAAATTCAGTGTAAAGTTCAGCAAGATCAACCTAGTCATTAGGGTTAAAAAATTTTAAAATGTAAGATTTGTCCTTTTTTTAGTGTTGTAGTACTTGGAAAATTAAAAAAAAATGTTTCAAAATAGTTGATAGAAAAACGCATCTTTTTTGTGGAGGACATTTTTTCGTACGACGAGAAGATCACTACGATACGATCATTTGAAATTTTATCACGTGTAAAATCTCATCTACGAGTCAGCCGAGTTAGCAAGCCGATAAAAATCTGAAAAAAAATGCCACGTACTCAAAATATATGATACAAAAACATCACCAACTTTGAAAAAGATTGAAGAAGGTCACGCTTTTCGGCCGTTCGAAAACACTTGGAATACCTCATATATATATATATATATATATATATATATATATATATATATATATATATATATATATATAATATCTAAGTCTCTGGATATTCAAATGGGGGCGAAAAAAATCCACTCTCACCCCTCAAAACAATAGCGTTAGGTATAAAAAAATCATGCTAAATTTAGCCTCTCTAGCTCAAGCCTAACTTGATGATTTGGGGAATGAATTATCGAACGCTTCCACCTCGATTTCAGATAGCGAGCTAAAATTCGGCACAAATTCTTTAGTACTTTATAATACTGCCTGGAAGCGTAAGAATTTAATTTTTTTTCTCGTTATACCCTAATTTTGATGTATGTGTGTATATATGTATGTGTATATACGTATATATCGTATTCGCACAATTGCAATAGAGGTGTAGCGGCTTGAAGTTGCCCGAGAAATACTGCGAGAACCAGCTGACCATTTGTGTCTTCCTGTCCCGAAATAACCGAAAAAAAATAATCATAAGTATACCAAAAGCCAAGAGTTACACGAGTCAACAAATTTGAACTTGTTTCTTGCCTAAATTTCTTCAAGTCGATTCCTTGAACGGTGAGAAATTGGTATACTGTAAAAAATTTCCGATAAAGTATGGTTGTTTTCGTTAGAATTTCTCAGATTTTTTTTCTAAACCAACATTTTCGTTTTTCTTGCAATATCGTATTTTTTGCATTGTTTCTCAACTTTCCAAATATCTCGCAAATACGTTCATCATACATTATCATCAAGGTAATGCTTAAACAAATGATCAACGAATTATTATTAAATGAACTTATTATTAAACAATTATTAAACAACTATTGACCTGATTATTATGATTGTAAATTTAATAATAACTATTTAATTGTCATTTAATTGATTAATTATTCAATTATCAAGAAATATCATTATCAAACATTGAAATAAATTTATTTAGAGTTCGAAATTTCGTTGACTCGCGTTCCTAAACCCAATAACGAAAACCTATCCCCCTGATCATCATCGCCACGAATGATTGCATGATTCCCGTCCTTGGCTTCGTCCTTTATTCCTCTCCCCTCGTCCTCGTCGTTTCCTTCGCACACCTGTACGAAAAAAAAATGAAAAAAAAGCAAATTGAAGAAAAGAACACTCTCCCTTGACACACTGTGGTTCAGATTGGGTTACTTCTAGGTATAGAGGCTTCGGATAAAACCTCTTCACGGAGGCATCCGGAGAGCTCGAAGTCGTTCATCGATAGCACGATTGCCGTAGATCTCCCGTACGAGATAACCGATACGTCGGTGACCGTCGCCATAACGAATGTCCCAACGACGAGCAGGAGTTGTGGAGCGGGCGATTTTGTTTGTGCCGACGGAAATTGCATCCCCCCGGCTCATCGATGCGACAATTTCTACGATTGCCGTGACTTTTCCGATGAGCAGTACTGCTTCGGTTAGATCATTTTTGGACCCTCGACAATCTGGCGGTCTAATCGTGTTGCCCCGTTTTTTCTCTCTTTGTCCCTTTCTTGCTCCATTCTGCCTTTTGAGTTCTTGCAATTTTGTGCACTTTTTCGTATGTATTCGGTTTCTTAAGCATATCCCTTTTGGCCCCCTTTTTTAGACACTGAGAGAAACGATTTGTTTGAATCAATTGATTGGTCATAAATAAGGTCGTAAATGACCTTATTTTCACAAATTAACTCATAAACGACCTTGTGTTCATAAATAACATTATTTCCATAAATGAGGTCACGACTGACCTTATTTTCATAAATAAGGTCATTTATGACCTTATTTAATTTAAGGTCATTTGTGACCTTAAATTAAATATGGTTTAATTTATGACCTTAAATTATGGTTTAATTTATGACCTTAAATTAAATTTGATTTAAGGTCATAAATGACCTTATTTTGAATGGTAACCTTATTTCCATCAATAAGGTCATAAATGACCTTATTTTCATAAATAAGGTCGTAAGTGGCCTTATTTTGATTGACTTGCAACTCAATATTTATTGGACTTGAAGAAATGGTTATATTTGAAGAATACTTGCCATTTCAGATACACTTCTCGTGGAGTTTTAGCTGGGAAGAAATCATTTATTGAAGTACAATACATGCCCTTCTTTCAGGGTAATCCTTTCAGGATAATAATACAACTTTCCTACGACCTGATATTTTTTAACTTCGTAAACTACAAAATCGCCACCCGATCATAATAAAGTTCTATTTTCGACAGCAAAAAAACAACTTTAATCGTTTTAATCATGATTAAAAAATTAAAAATTAACGACGTTATTGAGGTATAATAGGTTGGTCTGAAAAATAAAAATAAAAAAGTTTTATAATCTGTATAAATGTAGTTCTCGTTGTACGTAGCCGTTCTTGGAAAAAAAATGTTCACATATTGGGGAGTGTTGAAATTTTTTTAGTTTTTTTTTTCAATCGGTCATTCCATTTGGCAGCTATTTTCTTCCGTTTTTTTTGGGGATTTTCTTTTTATGAATTATTAAAACACACTATCTTTGAATTTTTACCACACATTTATTAACACTTTCAAAGTCCCTCAGAATTTTATCAAACGAAAATAACGCATCGTTCGGAAGACACTCATGTGTAAAAAAAAGTTGGTTGACTGCTGCCATGAATTCGGAGGTTTTGCTCATCCAAAATAAAAAAATCAAACGGCATTTTAATTTGTAGACCTGAGTATAACATTGTCTAGACAAATTTCGAAATTTACGTAAAATCACTTCTTAATAAAAAAAACATTCTGGGAACAATTCGTCGATTTATTGAAAATTTTGGAACTTTTCAAACTTCCATAGCCGAATGATTTTGACGCTGTTCAGTTTTCCGGAGTTTTGGTCTTTCGGGTAAAATTCTTTCGGAGTTTTGAGCGTTCTGATCATTCAAAGTTCGGAATTTCAACCCGGCCCCGCAAAGTACTCAAAATTCTCACCGAAACTCACTTTTGGTAGAGAATGTACGGGCAATACATCCTTAAGGCGTTAGGCCACAGTAACGGGTATAAAATCATGTGCGAATTTAACAATTTTTTTTCGTATGAAAAAGTGATTCACTCATAAAATTATGTACACATTTATTTAGTATGAATATCAAGTACGGAATTTAAAAAATATTGTTTCATTCAAAAGTTGTAGTTATTTGAACTTAAAAAAATGAATTTTCAGTGAGAAATTTCGTTATAACTGCTCATAAACTGCTCATAAAATGAAAAGTTTTCGATTAATCAAAAATTCCGTACGTACTTCCCTGCGAAATGCAATTAGGAACATAACTTTTAAATTTGAAGTAAATCGAGTGAAAATTGTTGAAGTTATTTGTCACGCCAATTGGAAAAAAGCTGTTTCGAGAAGTTTCGAGTAGTCGGCTATTTTGTACATCGAAAAAAATATATATTTTTTCTAACAGCTTGATATTCGTACTAAATAGATGTGTAATTAATTTTATGAGTGAATCACTTTTTCACACGAAAAACAATTGTTAAATTCGCACATGATTTTATACCCGTTACTGTGGCCTAACGCCTTCAGGGATCGTCTCAGTGTGACCCTCCGAAAAATCACTGATTTTCGCGATTTTTTCAAAAAATGTTCAAATAAACTAATCGGTCCGATTTTTTTTAAATAAATAAATACATTCATGACAAATACAAAATGATTTTTTTAATGTTTATTTATTGGATGTACAATAGTTAAATAAATTGTTGAAATGACACGTAATAAAAAAAGGTCCTGTACGGTTTCCACGATTGCGGCCGCAATTTTGATCTGAAACAAAAATCTCAAAAAGATTATTAATCTGTAGGAAAGTCGCTATCGCGCTATGGAAGATTTTTTTTTTAATTTGACGAAATGGCGGCGGTTTAAACAAAAAGTATCGAATTTGGCCCTTTTTCTCGACAGTTTTTCGTAAAAAAAAATAGGAAGATTTCCAAAAAAAGAAGCTTCCATAGCGCTATAAAGAATGACGTTAAAAATGTTCTCTTCAAAGGGGAACTAGATATCTTCAGAACTCTTCCTTTGAGAGTGGAAACCGTTTTGAAAAACACTATTCTGAGAAAAACGCGTTTAAAGATTGAAGTTGGAAAATTTTTAGATAAATCGTTTACTTACGATCAATCGGCGTATATCCGGTCTATCGGTGTCTATCCGTGGTTAATGTCGAAAACGAACTGAAATGCTTGGCCAATTTATTTTGGAAAGTTATAGAACGTAAGCACCTTTCGAAGGTAACACGCAGGTAGAAAAATAAACAAAAGGAATAACGGTCGAGCGGAGCGCCGAGCGAGGCAGATGTCTCGCTCCGTTCCCTTTCTACAAGAAACGTTGTAGCGACCGTAATAATTTGAATTTCGATTAAAAAATTTGAGACAATGTTTATTACAGTGTATTCTATCCGATAATGCAACAAAAAAAATCGATTTTTCGAAAATTTCACACTGAGACGATCCCTTAACTCGTCAAACTTTATTAGACTCGAGCACACGATTCTTCTCAGCGTCAGTCGTAATCAATCGAGGCATTTGATTGACGTAAATATATCATTCGATCGAAGATCAACCCAAAGTCATCTAGGCCTAGATCCAAGCAGCAACTTTCTCTCGGTGTGCGTTTAAAAAAATCTGCAAGCATTGTTATTTATTATTTGAAAGCACGTATTTTTTTTCTCCTTGATTGCTACGGTCTTCTTCGTCAAGCCCGAAGAACTTTATTGATCAGCCTGTTTGAACGAAACCGCAGATTGTCCTGGCGCCGTATACGTCGTTTACTGTCATTCAGTGTTAGCGGCCGAAAATAGACAGTGTGTAGGTTTTGTTGCTGACGTTCAAGTAGATGACAGAGTGTCAAGAGAAAAAAAAAATATATTCATCGAATTGACACTCGATTTGTCGCCTTGAATTATAATTGCCATAATTTTCATCATTCTCATCCTTTTGATCGTCATCCTTTGACTATCACTCGTACTATCATTGATCTCATACGTTTCAACGTGTACGTTATACGATAAGTGCGGTATATGAATTTTAGGTTATACTTGATTAATTAAATTAGGGCATCCTCGTTAATTAATAGTGCATCTCATTGCCTGGTGTATTATTGACAATTAGACAATCGTTATATCCGTGTCGTAGGTAGACCCTTAGCGGTGAACAAGCGATGCATGTGTGTAACGACGACGTTCGCAGCAACTGAAGAGTACGAAAAAAAAAATAACGAAAAAAAACACACATACACTACAATCGGAATGTCGAAATTATCATGTTTGATTTTTTTTTCCTTTCATAATTATTCGTAAGGAAACGTTTGATTCGTAGACGTGCCTCGTCCTTTTACTGCCTCGAGCAGATCGTAGAGAATTTTTTAGAATTTTTTCTTTAATTGTAATTTTTGTTTTTTTTTTTTTACTCGTCGATAGAAAATTGTAATTTATATTTGAGATCTCTACCTCAAAAGAACGTGGTAGCTTAATAATTTTCCCCGGAAAATTCACTCCTGACGTTCAAACTTAAGGGGGGCATATAGCACGCCAAATTTTAGTTGATTTTCATGATTTTTTTCGGAGGATAAGGAATGTATATATCTTTTCAGGGTCATAGGTACTTTTTATTACACAATTCTAGTTTGCAAAACGATTTTTGTTGGTTGAAAAAAGTTAAAAATGGCGGAGATATAACCACTCGCCGTGAAGTTGTCCGGAAGGGAGACCAAATGTGGTGTACATTCTAGCACCTCGTAGGATCGTCTGAAACAGTCTGCACAAAAAACTTGATCAGTATATACATGTGGTCGCTCGATGAACCATTAATATTGGAAAAATAATGATAATTGGCTAAAGGGGAGGTCTTGGAACAAAAAAGTTGATTTTTTTGGGAACAATTTCAAACTTTGACCCAGCCAAAAACACGTCTATTTTGATAATTTTTAGTCAGGCTTAGGTTCATCGATGGCACATAAGTATCATAAAAACATGTGCCAAATATGAGCTTGATCGGTCGAATAGTTTTGGAGTAATCGTGATCGTAATCAAACTATAAATTTAGGCAACACAAAAAAAATGCATTTTTTTGAAGCCTCTATATGGAGTGCCCCCCTTAAATACCTCAACAACTTTTCAGTGTTTGTAAAATCCGGTCGAAGATTCTTAAAGCTGAGCCATAGGGATTTAAAAAGCTTTTTTTAATGACGCACTTGTCATTTGCGGAAAAATCGTACGTATTGGAAAAATACATGTGCTCGTGTGGAAAATGTAAAATGCATTTTTTAAATAGCTGTGATTTCTGTAAAAATTACGATATAGAGAATAAAAAAACAATCTTTCTGAAGCGGCAAACGTAAGATGTAAGAATTATGAAGGATATTTAAAAAAAATTGATTAGTTATCGAGTTGTTCAAGTTTGACCGCAGAGAGCGGATTTTTCATGTAAATCGAATGGCGAAAAAGTTATTGAGTTCGATGACTTACAAGGAACATTATTTGAGTGTCCGCCTCGATTTTGTTGAAGCTCATATTGTGATAAAGCATCAACCTATTGGACACGTAATTTTTTATCCCAGGGGAAAAACGGTTTTAAGGGGGGAAACCACCCCTCACAGAAAGGCGTGTCGAGGGGTGAATTGGCAGTTTTCAATGAACCGAAACCCAAAATTCTTGTGATGTAAAGCGATAAAAAAAACCACCATGGAAGTATTGAAAACAAATAAAATTAAGGGGTGACACGCCTTTCTTTGAGGCGTGGTTTCCCCCCTGAAAACTGTTTCCCCGTGGATAACAAAAATGCGTGTCTGATAGTTTTCAATGCCTTATCACACATATGAGTTTCAACAAAATCGAAGGCAGACACTTAAATGATGTTCCTTTCTAGACTTCGGTTAAGGAGCTTTAATTTGACATAAGTTTTTTTTATACCTGACGCTATTTTTAAAATGGTAAGCTCTTGCGCCTTAAAAAAATATAAAAAATATAAAAGGGTTAAAAAAATTCATGCCGAATTGAAGCTCATGAAACATTTTATTTTTGTACATATATATATATATATATGTATGTATATATGAACATTGAGGTATATCGAAAAATAATATGTTTTAGAAGGCATGAGTTTTTCTTTATATCCAACGCCATGCTTTTTCAAAAATAGAATAAGTAGGGCACAACTTTTTTTAAATATTTTTTTTTACATTATAAAAAGGGTATAAAAAAGCTCAATTCCGATATAATTCAACAACTCAACAACTAGTACGTATTTTTCAAATTCCGTTGAAAATTTTGAAGTCGGACGCCTACGGTTTCCAAACTTTTTTTTCAATATCAATATAATTATCTTCACACAAATCACGATTTTCTGAAGAATGATGTTTTTCTATTTTCAACAGCAACACATGCATTTTTCTTCTACCTATCAATTGTCTACAAATAATGTCGTGATTAAAAAATGGTTTTTACATCCGTAAAAAATATGATATATATATACAGGGTGTCTTGTTATGAATGGATAATCCTGCAACTGTCGATAGGTCAGATCATGTCCTACTATATGCTGAAATTTCAGTTTAGTAAAAGTCCCACGGTTTTCGAGATAAAAATCATTTGCTTTTGGTTTTTCGCATGCAATTTCTACAAATGATAACTTTTTTTTACCCAGTTTAAAAAAAAACTCTTGGTTATTCGGTTAAGCTAGAAAAGGCTTATTTTTAACCTTAAATGTCAGGAAACTTTATGAAAAAAGAAGTTATGCAGAATTTGTATACAAACCAATTCGAACATCTGACATTTGTAGAAATGGAATGCGAAAAACCAAAAGCAGACGATTTTTTTTAAATACGATAAAGCCCAAAATCTTGAAAACCGTGGGAATTTTGCTAAACTAAAATTCCAGCATATAGTAGGACATGATCCGACCTATCGACAGTTGCAATATTATCCATTCATAACGGGACACCCTGTATATGAGGTATTCCACGTGAATCCGGTGGACTTTTTCCCTGACCCCCGCCAATTCGATTTAATTTTTTTTTACCTGATTCCATTGACTTTATAAGACACCCTGATTTTTTTTTACATTTTTCGAAATAACCTTTAATCAAAAAAAAATTCTCCGAAAAAAAAACGCCCCGATTTAAAAATCTGAAAAAATTCCCAAAAATTCGTGATTATATGTAAAAAATTTCAAGCTATTACCCGCAGTGGAAGTATGATTTTTTCTGTGCTATCTGAGCGATTAGGGTTAAAAAATCCGAAAAATGGATGAATTTTGTTTACCTTTTTTGAATAACCAAATGGTGATTCAAAAATGGTCAAAAAATTCATTGTGGGTATCAAAATATTCAATTCCGCCCGAAGTAAGCGGTTCTTGAATTTTTCGGATTTTTTTAAACGTTCGTCGCTCAAAAAGCACAGAAAAAATCATACTTCCACTGCGGGTGACAGCTTGAAAATGTTTACATATAATCACGCATTTTTGGGATTTTTTTTAGAATTTTTCAATCGGGGCGTTTTTTCAGAGATTTTTTTTTGATTAAGTGTTGTTTCGAACAATGTAAAAAAAATGCAGGGTATCATTTAGAGTCAATGGAATCAGATAAAAAAAATTAATCGAATCGGCGGGGGTCAGGGAAAAATTCCACCGGATTCACGTGGAATACCTCATATATAATATACATCTAAACCATCGTAGATAACGGAGTTGCATTGTTTCTTGTTTCTTTATGAGGCCACACGTTCGATACATCTCCACAAATGGAGTTTTTTTTTTATAGACAAAACGTATTTTTTAGCGAGCAAAGCGAAACCTCAACATTGCCATATATATAAATTCTGTACATGAAGTTTCTTCGTTCTTACATGTCCTTATGATAATTATCGGTGTTTCCTGTTAATTTTATTGATTTATTTTCGTCTTATTTATTGATATACGCATTCTCTTTTTTCTTGGAACATCAATCTCACATGTGTTACGTCTTATCGCCGTATGAGATGTCTTCTCTTGGGAGACTCGAAATCGGAGTATCACGCGAGTAAGCCTCTAAGTACGGCAATTTGTTTTTTTAGGCTGCTCGAGAGACGATTTCGAGTGTAGAAATGGCGATTGTATCGGCCGTACGCAGAAGTGCGACGGACGTATCGATTGCGATGATGGATCCGACGAGAAAGACTGCGGTTTGTATATTTTATCGAATCGTAATTATGATAATAACAACCCAGTATTAATAACTCCAATGATAATAATAATAATAATGACGAAATGATAGTATTACTAACGATATTAATATTATTTTTTTTTAACATTCTAATCTAATTTAAAAAAATATTAATCATATATGAATGTATATTTAATAAAATAATTATTAATTAATGTATCAATGTATTATTAATAGTATAATTATTAACTAGTATATTCATGCATTATTATTAGTATAATTGTTAATTAATATATTTATGTATTACTATTAATCAGTGGAGTCGAAATCAGTGGGGTAAACGTTTTGTTTTTTATTACTTAGCGTCAAGACGCTACCGCGTCTCTTGATACAGTTATTAATTAATATATCAATAATAAAAATAAAAATATCAATGGTAATAATAATAGTTGCAACTTACACCAGTTAGAATCTTTTCACATTACGATCGTACTAATGTACGAATGTAATTATGAGATTACCAATTATTGTTGTACTCTTCGTCAACCGCAACTAAATTGCAAATTTTTTCATCACTGCCCACATCGTAAATTTCGTCGACGATAGCGAAAGAATTGATTTCGATCGAGAACACACTCGAGGGTGTTTTTTTTGTTTCTATTCATTTTCGTCAAACAATTTGGAGAAAAAACCGGCGATTTTTTTTTCAGAGCCGGAAATTCCGTCGCAGCCCCATAATTGCACGTCAAGCCAGTTCACCTGCGTCTACGATCGTACTTGCGTCCATTATTCGGCTCGTTGCAACGGCATCCCGGAATGTAGGGACCACTCGGACGAGGAGGGATGCGGTGAGTGGCATCTCTTTTTTTGGCTTAAAATTGAATCAATCGAAAACAGAAAATGATATACAGGGTGTCCCTCTTATCTCTGCCACCCGAAATAACTCGGTAATTATCGACGACACAAAAAAATGTTCCATAAAAACATAAGGGGGTCAAAGTTGTTCAAGGTCATTCAAGGTCAGTGTCGATGATACAAATCTAAATATCTCGGATCACTGCCAAATATTTGGTAGTGATCCGAGATATTTAGATTTGTATTTCATATTAATAGGTGACCTTGAATGACCTTGAACGACTTTGACCCCTAATGTTTTTTTATGCGGCTTGAGACGCTCCACAAGATGGTTGTGAAAATATGTACCATTCCATTTAAAAAGTGGAGGTGACCTTCACTGCGTCAGCGCCTCCACCGCAATAAAAAAGAAATGATCGCATTTGATGGCCCCC
Source organism: Ophion ellenae (assembly GCA_963210295.1). Lineage (NCBI taxonomy): Eukaryota > Metazoa > Arthropoda > Insecta > Hymenoptera > Ichneumonidae > Ophion > Ophion ellenae. The sequence goes on along the minus strand of OY723387.1, from coordinate 8,101,002 downwards.
TTCACACTGTACAACTTTTATCTGGAACATTTTTTTGTGACGTCGATAATTACGGTGTCATGTCGGGTGGCAGAGATAAGAGGGACACCCTGTATATGAGGTATTCCACGTGAATCCCGTGAACTTTTTCCCTGATCCCCGCCAATTCGATTTATTTTTTTTAAATCTGATTCTATTGACTCTAAAAGACAGCCTGATTTTTTTTACATTTTTCGAAACAACCGTCAGCGAAAAAAAAATTTTCTCCAAAAAAAAAATGCCCCGATTTAAAAATCTGAAAAAATTCCCAAAAATGCGTGGTTATATGTAAAAATTTTCAAGCTATCACCTGCAGTGGGAGTATGATTTTTTCTGGGCGTCCTAAGCGATCAACGTTTAAAAAAATCCGAACAATTCAAGAACCGCTTACTTCGGGCGAATACTCAAATATTTGGATACCAACAATTAATTCTTTTTGCCATTTTTGAATAACCAAATCACAATCATAGACCTTGACCAGTTAGCAGTCAATTTTTCGGATTTTTTTAACGTCAATCGCTGAGAAAGCACAGAAAAAATCATACTGCCACTGCGGGTGATAGCTTGAATTTTTTTACATATAATCACGCATTTTTGGGAATTCGTTCAGATTTTTCAATCGGGCCGTTTTTTTCGGTGAAACATTTATTTTTTTGACTAGGGTCGTTTCGAAAAATGTAAAAAAAATCAGGGTGTCTTTCAGAGTCAATGAAGCGGATTTAAAAAAAATTGAATTGGCGGGGTTCAGGAAAAAAGTCCACCGGATGCACGTGGAATACCTCATATAAATATATATACATACATACATACATACAGATATATATATATATATATATATATATGTGTGTGTGTGTGTGTGTGTGTGTGTGTGTGTGTGTGTGTGTGTGTGTGTGTGTGTGTGTGTGTGTGTGTGTGTGTGTGTGTGTATGTATGTATGTATATATATTTATATGAGGTATTCCACGTGCATCCGGTGGACTTTTTTCCTGAACCCCGCCAATTCAATTTTTTTTTATATACATATATATATATATATACACACACACACATATATATATATATATATATATATATATATTTGACATCACATACATTAATGTGTAAGAATTCATCCCTCTACGTTCTCCCCAATTTTTTTTCTAGAAACCGAAATTCCAACGGAAGGACTCAATCTCAAGACATACCCGAGTGACCAAATCGCCAGAGAGAGTGAGTATTGCCGACTTGAGCAAAAGTAAAAAAATAGTTAAGAGGGAATGACACCTCATCGCGGTCGGTATGGTAGAACAATTATAGATTCCCAAAAATCTCTGAAACGGCTCTTCAGATCCCGTCGAAACTTTGCCAAACGACGTCAAATAGATAGACGAACAGCTGTCTTCCCCTCAAATTTTCTGAATTTGAGAAAAAAAAATGTAGATTGGCTTATGATAAGCCAAACTAGTTTTTTTTTCTCAAATTCAGAAAATTTGAGGAGAAGACAGCTGTTCGTCTATCTATTTGACGTCGTTTGGCAAAGTTTCGACGGGATCTGAAGAGCCGTTTCAGAGATTTTTGGGAATCTATAATTGTTCTACCATACCGACCGCGATGAGGTGTCATTCCCTCTTAAGTTCGTGCCCGACCACGCATTGAAGTACCTGCAGCCTCGTTAGGTCCACGCGTCTAATTTTTACATTGAGTTCAAAAATTGGAATTCGTAAAAAAAAATAACGAATTGTTCCGTTGCTTGCAAAACGACAGTATTTCACAAAAACCAATAATCACTATATCTAGCAAGTAAAATTTTTCCGTACAGTGTCGAAAATGTGACAGACCCAAGCTGGTCCATTTAAACTCGTGTTTTTTTTTTATTTTTGTTTCCCTGAAACTAATTAGTGTACGGTGAATGCGAAAATTTTTTATGTAAGTACTGACTGAATGTCATTTTCGCGAGATAATTCAGATTTTTCGGTGGAAGGGTTACAAGATGAAAAAAAAGCAGCAGGGCGGAAATCTTTATCTGAAGTTAAAGTACTCCCAGTGGCTACGGAACTCTTAATGAATTTTTTTTTTTCTTTCTATCGTACCGTCTCAATCAAGCGGTGAGAGCGATTAAATTGAGTCCGTAGTCGACAGATAAAAAGAAGATGTTGCAATGAGTAAGGGGAGAGACAAAAAAGCGAATTATCGACGAGGAAAAAGAACACGCGCTCTTTTTGGATCGATGTCATTAATACGAATGTTCTTGTTTCTTTTTGTTTCTTGCCTCGGCCAGACCCGGTGAAGCTAGGTAAGCCTTTCTCCTGGCAGGAAATACACAAGCCTTGAATAAAAAGGGGAAAAATCATTTTGAAAAAAAAAATAAAAATCATGCTCGCCTGTATGTACGTTACGCCGAACGCCTCACGATTCATGGGATCGACTACCACGAGAACGAGACGAATACAGAACACATTTTCATCGTAATAATTGTCACATTGTTCAGTCCTGCATTTTGTGTTTAAAACGCATAGAAAATCACCGTCTCGGGAAAATATTTCGCAGGGCTTGATTTAAGGGCCTATACCAGTGTGAACGCTGAACATTTGGGTGATTTTCGAGAATTTTTTGGAAGAAAAGTACTCAATTAAATGTTTCGGAAAATTAAGAATATATTTGGCCATATTTGACCTATATTACATAATTTTTTCATAGAAAAATATTGAGATCCAAGCGACTTATGCGCTGCCTTCGGAGGCGCCAAAAAAAAGTTCCTCCACCGCTGACATGATTCCGGCCGATTGAGTAGCTGAAACCGAAAAAGGAAAAAATGTCGTTAAACTGGAATGTATTTCCTGTACAATGACGTAGGATTTTCGAAAAATATCAAAATCTAACAAATTGGCGTAGTTATAAAAAAAAAAGTCTGTCTTCTTGCCTATAAAATGGTCGTTTTTTTCAATGCCAAATCGTCAATTTTCATCCAATCAAAAATATCCTACGTCATTGTAGAGTAAATATATTCAAGAGTACTCAGTTCAAATTTCAAGTCAATCGGATAATTGCTCTTTGAGTTACAATGTCAGCAAATTTGAAAAATCTCATTTCGAGAAAAAACGCCTTTAAAGATTTAAGTATCGATTTTTGCAAGATAAAATTATATTGATATAAATGAAATAAATGATGATGATATTCTTGAAAGTATGAACTGTCGAAAAAGGCAAAAAAATCGATTTTTTGGAAGTGTCAAACTGGTATAGCCCCTTGAAGCTTTTTAAAGATTTTTGTGGGAACAGTGACCCGTGCAATTTGGTCGACAAAAATGTGGGGTGCTTTTCGAACGTCGCAGATTATGGATGAAAAGAATAAACGCGAGGAATCGAAAGATATCCTGCTCCAAAAAATTGAGAGGGTCTGAGTTCTGACAAAATGAGTTTTTCAATTGAATTAATCGCAACTTTCTCATTCTTCCACGTTTTTTCGATAAATTTGATGCTAGTCAAGGGATGATATTTTAATCGTTCATGATTTATTTTAAATTTCGTACCGGAAGTATTTAGAGGTTGCTAATTACGAAAGTAAACTTAAAAATAATAAAATCGTTATAGTAAATCCAGATGGTGAATCCAAATTCAAAATATTCTAGATGGCAGACCCAAATTCAAAAGACCGCATTTGCATGAAATTTCGTACTTGGGTTTTTTAAATTAGCTGATAACGAATCTAAACTCAAAATTCACAAAGTCGAAATTGCTCATCCTTTCGATCTTACGTATTGAATCCATCATTTATTTGATTCATGAATTTCGAGTTTTGATTCCGGAGAAAAAAAAACAGTTTCATCTTACAACTATGAAAAAATGGGTAGTTGCTTCAATTATTGTCACTATCATCATTGTTATCACTAAAAAAAAGTTTACCCAATTAAAGAAGTCAAATGTTCAGAAACAAGTGAGAAACTTTGAAAACAGATTATTTAGTGCCTGTGTCCGTGGGATTTTTAAAAAATCGTCGTTGATCGTAACCACTGTCTCCTCATTTTTTGTATTTCAGCTAATTAAAATCATCTAAAATATGTTATTCGTCAGCATTGCGCCAAATAGTCGTGCTGTCGCTGAAAAACCCCGTAATCGGAAAAAGAAATAGAAGAAGGCTAGTTTTTGACACGTGATTTTGTAGGTGCCGCGAGTGCTAAATCCAAGTTTGCCTAAAAATCGGAGAGTAGGTTTTTTTAGGGGATGAAATGGGAAGGGGGTGGATTAATGCCAAACGACAACTCCTATGAGGTCGGCACCGTGAGACAAAATGTGCAGAAAAATCCGGGCTTTAGTTTTGTCCACAGCGCCAAAGTCGTGGAAGTTCATTTTGGGGGTGAAAAAGTCGGGTGAAATTTTGAAAAATCAGTTTTAATTCAATAACTCTTTAGAAAAAAATCGTACACTTTTTGTTCAAATGAGAACGTTGTAGCCCTTGAACAGACGTGTCGATCGAGTATTTAACCATCACTCTCCGATAATATATTCACCCCCAAAAAAATGTTTGAAATACATAAAAAATCGGTTTATTGAATAACTCAAAAACAATCGATTTTTCATGTATGGTTCAAATGTACGAAATGTAGAGAATAATTTTCTCTATATTTTCGTATATATGGACCACCCTTGAATTTTGCTTTTTCGAACCCCTCTCGGGGGTTGAAAATTCAAAATGAAATTCTGGAAAAACTATTGACCGCACGAATTCGCCGCCGTGGAAGAATTTGTAGCTTGAACCCTCAGCTACATTTTTGTCCACAGCGCCAAACTCGTATCTCTTTATTTTCGCTCAATAGTTTTCCCAGAATTTCATTTTAAATTTTCAACCCCTGAGAGGGGTTCGAAAAAGCAAAATTCAAGGGTAGTCCATAGGAACGAAAATATAGACAAAATTATTCTCTACATTTCGTACATTAAAACCATCCCCGAAAAATCGATTGTTTTTGAGTTATTCAATAAACCATTTTTTTATACTTCAACAATTCTTTTAGGGGTGAAGATATTATTGGAGGGGGATGATAAAATGCTTGCTCGACGCGTCTTTTCAAAGGCTACAACGTTCCCATTTGAACAAATATTGTATGAATTTTTCCGAAAGAGTTATCGAATGAAAACTGATTTTTCAACATTTCACCCCACTTTTTCACCCCCAAAATGAACTCCCACGGCTTCGGCACTGTGAACAAAAATAAAGCCTGGACTTTTCTGAACATTTCGTCTCCTGGCGCCGACCTCGTGGGGGTTGTAGTTTGGCATTAATCCACCCCCATCCCCTTTCATCCCCTAAAAACACCCTTGAAAAACAGCCTTTTTCTAATTTTTTCGATTCCAATATACAGCACGACTGTACGAAAAGTCTCATAATTTCAGTAATACTTTTTTGTCTGGCATGATTCCCGAACGCAATAAAAAAAATACTCCTGCATGACAGGGGACCCGCGACCGACAGATCGAAAGTCTCATTTGGACTGGGGCGATCTGATCGGTTGCTCGATTTTTTTTTTCGAAAATCCTTGGTAATCGGTATCAATGATTTCGTCAGGTGTCGAGGTCGTGTTTCAATGTCGTGACGAGGGACTGTTACGGGCCAAAGTGCGCTGGCTTCGCGGCAACGGACTTCCGCTTCCGCCTGGCTCTCGCGACGTCAGAGGGCGTCTCGAAATTCCGAATATTCAGCTCGAACACGCCGGTACTTACATCTGCGAGGCCGCGGGCTATTCCGCCTCCACTCCCGGACGACAAGTCTCCGTCCATCTCGAAGTCGAGAAGTGTAAGTTCCACTGTACCGTACTCCAAATTCCTCGTTTATCGACATACTTAAGGGGTCCACTTTGGAGCCACGAAAAAAAGGCTATTTTCGCGATTTTTGTGAGGATTTCATAAAAGATACGAATGTAAAAGGTGTTGGGCTTGATAAATGAAGTCTTGAAATACATTTTTTTAAATTTTATTTTATTTTATTCATTTTTAAGTACAAAAACTATAGTTTAACGTAGCGCCTCAAAAATAGGTGGGCTAGGTAGCTCCATCACAACTCGGCAACGGCTTGTCTGAAACAAAAAAATCAAAGTCCATTAGATTCAATATGACACCAGCTACAAAATGACCCTCGGATATAAAGTTTTATCAAAAAATAAAAAAATGCCAGATAAAAAACGAAAAACGCAGTTTTTCGCAAAAAAAAGTGTAAAAATCGATAGAGCGAGATTTTGAAAACGTTGTTTCGAGAAAAACGCGTTTACAGTTTATAGTATGAAAAACTCTTACCTAAACTCAATCGGCAATTCCTGCACCGTACGAAATCCCTTCTGATTGCCCATCATCGTCGATTCCTTCAAGTCTTGCTTGCTTTCGATTTTTTGAAATCTTCAAAGTGGACTGGCCCTTTAAAATTGACGGATGCCGAAACGCTCCGTATTTGCAGAGAACGTAAAAAAAAATTTGAGCATAAATAAATAATCAATTTTCAAAATAAATTATAATCTTCAAGAAAAAGTGAAAATTCATTGAGAAAAAAAGTGAGATTTAGATTATTTTTTATCCCTAAAGATTATTTTATAAATAATGTAATACAGATATTGAAGATAACAATTTTCAGGTAAGTTAGAAAAAAAGAACAATTTTCCCGGTTTGCTCGGATATTATTTATTCATCCGTGATTAAATCTTTTTTTCAACATTGAGCATTATATTTTTTATTTATTCAAAGATTACCGTTAGACCCGAAATTAGAAAAAGTAAACATTGTAAGGCCATTTGTTGGAAAGAAAAGAAAATACTCCTTCTCAATCAAAAGTCTTCTGGAGACTTTTGATTGAGAAAGTATGAAGAACACTCAACCCTTTCAAAAGTATAAACAAACCTCAACTTCTCAAAATTTATCGCTTAATTAAACTTCCGAAGAATACTCTTTTATAATACCATCTGAAAATACTTCCGAAAAATTATCGTCAGTAACACTCTCGAGCAATATCTCATGAGTAGTTTCCCAAAGAAAGTTTCCGAAAATACCCGTGAAAATACTTCTCATTAATATCCCTAAAAAATACTTCCCAAAATACTTTCGATTATTACGCGGCAAAGATACTCTTACAAAATCCTCATCAATATATTTCAAAATACTCCGAATCACCTGGAAAACCACTTATGGAAGTAATTCTTCTACATAAATATCAAAAATACTCTTCAGTAGTACGCCTTCGAAATATTCTTCATATACACTTCCAAAAATACTTTCCAAAGATACATCCCATAAAAAAGAAACTCTTAATCATTATCCACCTGAAAATTAATTAATGCTTCTCATCAATGCCCCTGAAAGTACTCTCTAAAAGTCCTTCTCGTTAATATCCTACAAAAATACTTTCAAAAGCAATACCTCTACAAAAATATGAAAAAAAAACTCTTCGATAGTACGTCTCGGAAATATTCCTCACATATACTTCCAAAAATACTCTTCGAAAAATGTCTACCCCTCAAAAATACTTCGAAAAAATACTCCCCATAAAAAATACCTCTACAAAAATATGAAAAAAAAACTCTTCGATAGTACGTCTCGAAAATATTCCTCATATACACTTCCAAAAATACTACCCCTCAAAAATACTCTACAAAAAATCTTCATTAACATCTCTCAAAAATACTATTCATCAATATCCCTGGAAAAAAATCCAGAATAAAATCTCTTGATCGATACCCCTAAGGAAATAATTAATATCCTTGAAAATAATTCCCAAAAATACTCCTCATTAATATCCGTCAAAAATACTCCTCAAAGTAATATCTCTAGAAAAATAACGAAAAATACTCCTCCGTGGTACTCGGAAATATTTTTCACATATATGAACTTTCAAAAATACTTTCCAAAGAACATCCCTGGAAAAAAAAAATCAATTAATCCTGGATCCTCCAAAAATCAACCAGTTCTCCAAAAATACTCCCGGAAGTAATAAACCTTTACAAAAATATAAAAAAAATATTCTTGAGTAGTAGATCTCGGAAATAATCTTCATATATACTTCCAAAAATACTTCTCACTACCGCTTCAAAAATACCTTTGCCAAAATACACAGTTTAGGTATACATTTTCTACGAAAAATAAAAGAAAAAAACTATGCGAATCTTTGTAGCCGATCACACAGCTCTGCGACCCCCTCACGTATGCAAATACGACGAGGCTACCTGCAGCAACGGCGAATGCATACCTAAGTATTCCATATGCGACGGCAATTTCGATTGCACTGACGGCTCCGACGAGATACGCTGCAGTGAGTATTTCACCCTCGACTCAATCTCGGGCAATTTTCTCAGCCAAAAGCCACGACGAGATGAAACGCGCCATCTTTTTTTTCATCCCAAGGTCCTCACGGCCAATGCGAGCCCAATCAATTCCGTTGCGCGAACAACCAGTGCGTACTCAAGATCTGGCGTTGCGACGGCGAAAAGGATTGCGCGGACGGAAATGACGAAGAAAATTGCGCCGCACCGCCACCCGGGTCGCCATGCCGTTACGACGAGTACGCATGCGCAAACTCCGATCAGTGCATACCCAAAAGCTTCCACTGCGACGGTAGGATAGACTGTCAAGACCATACCGACGAGGTTGGCTGCTGTAAGTATCATCATCATGAACATCAGACTACGTTTGTACACGGTTTTTTCTCCAATCGATAAATTCACTTCTCCCTTAAGTAGACACCCACGGAAGTATTTATTCGTTGAGATCTTGAAGACCTAAAGAAGTAAAGGTATATGCACTGCCTTCAAAGCGAAGTAGATGCTGTACAGATTTTTCAGACGAATAATATTTCGGGCGTAATGAAATCGTCAAGCTCTGCCTTAAATTCAGAGCCTGATGACAGAGCCTGATGATTAGTTTTTACCTTGATGATTTACCTAGATTAACCTAGATGATTACCTTTTAAAATACTCAACCATCTATGAGGTAACTGTTCGAAAGTTTATGAGGTTGCGTTGACTTGGTAAATGCCCTCATTGGCAGGTCATAGCTGAGTGTTCAGACAAAAGCCTCATACGCATCAGCCGCGAATGACGGAGAGTTGACATTTGCTTTGGAATGGAGTTCACTGGAGTGTCGGGTCTCCAGATTTGTCTAGATTGGCCTTTTTTCGATTGGCCAACGCAATGGCCTTCTTCTCCACTAAAAAAGATTCCCAATACTGGAACTTTTGATACATTCCAACCAAGCCAAAAGAGACTTTGGTCACGCCTCCGGAAAATGTAATCCGGATCACTTGGACCCAAACGTAGTCATTGCCGATTGTCCGAAGACACTCTTATAAATCGCAACAGCATCCAAAAGACCGCCAACCACATATTCGAGTATCGTAGAACAATAAAGCACCGCGTAAGCCGCTCATTGAGCTGCCACTTCCAAAAGAATCAAACCCAAACCCACCTCGTCATTCGTCTTCTCAGCTCTGTTGCATTGAAAGGCCAAAGCAAGCAGTGCTTCCTCAATACAATAAGGTACTTATGGCGTTACCCCCACTTGTAGCGCAAAAAAAGGCCTTTTTCATGATTTTTTTAAACGAAAACTACAAAACCTTTTTAATCGATCAATATACCATCTTAAAGAACACATCTTGAAGAACTTTCAGTAATTTTTTTATTGAAAAATATTACATTGTTTAGTGGCAAATGGCCGTCAATGAAATAATGTTTTTATATACACGGTTTGCGGTGAGCAACATTGCGGCGAAGTGGATCATCTGAAAAAAAAATGCGGATGGATTTAGTCAAATATAAGTATAAACTAGTCTTTAATCGAAGGATTTTAAAAAATATTCATTTTTCACAAAATGGCGGACAGTCAAAGTTAATGGTTCAATTTTAACGAAAAAACGGCCGTTTTTTGGCTATAAAAAGGCCATTTTTTTTTTTCGAAAAAAAAAAATCGAACGATTAAAGACTACATTTTTATATATTAAATAAGCCTGCAAAATTTCAAGAAGATCGGTTCATTAGTGTTCGAGTAATCTTGGTCACCGACTTCAGAAATGCCATTTTGAGAAAAACGCGTTTAAAGTTTCAATTTCAGTTTACACGAAGAAAACATTTTTTTTTGTAAACTTACATAGAGTCATCTATTCCAGGCCCGTTTTTATAAATTCCAGTCTATTATATGAATGTTGTGAATGCCAGGTATACGACCCTTTTCATCGAACAATGCGTTGAAGGTCGGAGGGAGGGTCGAGCGCGCCAGACGGCAGACTAGCCGGTCGTTTACACAACGGATTCTTCTCTTTCAACCCTCATATCTCAGTCAATTTTGTTCGGATCGACTTGAAATTTTTAGGACAAATTCTCAGATACTTATACTTCAAAAAAATGCATTAAAAAAAATCGATTTTTTCAAAACCGCAAGTGGGGGTAACCCCTTATGTCTAGTCCAGTTATGCCTAGGGACAGGCCGAGTGAAGCCTGGGGGAATCACGGCCCTGCCTCTGAGCGGACTGCTTTTATGAGAGGCAGCGGGCTCGCTTAGGAGGATGAGGGGATAAGAAAGGGAGCACAATGGGCCTAGGGCCTGAGTGCGTACTGCAGCGAGACTGCCCCCTACTCCCAATAATAATATGTCTAGTCAATTGCGAGGGTTATCTGATAGTCACAGGTATCTGATAGTCACTTCAGAATAATAGCAATCCCGATACATCGGTAAATAAGAATCCACTATACCATTGCACTGCCTTCAAAGCGAAGCAGAAGCTGCACAGATTTCTCAGATGAATAATATTCAGGGCACAATCAAATCGTCAAGCTCTGCCTTAAATTCTACAGAGCCTGATGATTAGTTTTTCCTTTCAAAATACTCATCCATCTATGAAGTACCTGTTCAATAGTTTAGGAGGTTGCGTTGACTTGGTAAATGCCCTCATTGGCAGGTATTCGTAGGTGAGTGTTCAGAAAAAAGCCTCATATGCATCAGCCACGAATGACGGAGAGCTGACATGTGTTTTGGAATGAAGTTCCTTTTGCTCAATTCCAACCAAGCCAAAAGAGACCGCTTTGTTCACGACTCCGGTCCATTTCATTGGAATTAAATCACAGACCCTATAATCCGAATGAGCCGGACTCAAACGGACTCATTGCCGATTGTCCGAAGACCCTTTTATAAATTGCAACATCATCCAAAAGACTACCAATCACATCTTCGAGTATGGTAGAACAATAAAGCAGCTAGTAAGCCGCTTATGGAGCTGCCACATCCAAAAGCATCAAACCCAAACCCACCTCGTCATTAATCTTGTCAGTTGGCATTGAACTGCCGAAGCAGTGGTCCCTCAATACAATGAGGTACGTTCGTCGCGTCAATTGGGGGGGTTAGATTGAACGGGATTTCCTTTCGCCAGCTCGCCCGTACATCGTGGATCCGCCGACATCGATGGTGCATCTGAAGCCAGGCGACGCGTTGATCCTGACGTGTACGGCGGTCGGTGTGCCGATACCGGAGGTCAATTGGCGTTTGAACTGGGGCCACTTGCCTGCCAAGTGTTCCTCGGTCTCGTTGAACGGCACGGGCACTCTGACGTGTCCGGACATTCAGGTGCCGGATCAGGGAGCCTACTCATGCGAGGCTATAAACGTCGTTGACGTTACGTTCGCCACGCCCGACGCTATAGTCACCGTGGAACAACCGACCGGCGTTTGTCCACCTGGCAAATTCAATTCCGAAGCTCGCACGTCCGGCGAGTGCATATCCTGCTTCTGCTTTGGCGTCTCCGACAAGTGTACCTCGGCGAATCTCTTCACCTATCAGATCCCACCGCCTTTCGATCGCTACAGACTCGTGACGGTTGAACTGTCGCCGGAATTGCGAATACACGGCGAGGTGAATTCACAGGTGGCGGAAATAAGGCCACGCGGGTCAAACGGCGCGGAAATTTCCGCACTCAGCAGCAACGAGCTCTCATACAACACCCCCTACTTCGCCCTACCGAGCTCCTATTACGGACCCAGCCAGCTCAGATCATACGGCGGCTATCTGAAGTACGCGGTCTCCTACAGCGGCAACGGCTCGCCAAATTACGCGCCCGACGTTGTCATCAGCGGAAACGGCTACAACCTGGTTCATCGAGGTGTACCCGTGCCACCGGACGTCAATACACAACGCTCCGTCAGGTTCTTCTACGGCGAGTGGTACAAGAACTACAGGGGTCAGGAGATTCCCGCCAGCAGGGAGGAGATCATGATGGTGCTTGCCAGCGTTGAACAGATTCTTATTAAGTAAGTATTGGATTCGGGGAAAGGACTGGTCTGGGGTGTTTCGGTTGGTAGTTATCTTCATCGAGATGTACACTAGAAAAATCATTGGTGTTATTGAATGAAATTTCGTTGATTCAATTGTAAAATTGTTGGTGTCAATAAGCGGATTTATTAGTCCGAACAAAACGCTATTGACTTTAAGGGGGGAGATACACCTAGGAGTCGGAAGAAAAGGTCATTTTTGTGAATTCTTTTCAAGGAAAACTGTTTGAAATTTCGGATTGGGGTTTTCAATTATCTAAAAGTATATACATTCAAAAATATGTTTAATTTTCTTTATTTGAAAATGTCAAAAATATACAAGGATATTGTATGATCCTTGGAGCGTCGTAAAAAAATCTGCGTATACGGTACCCACTGGCGTTTCTTCAAAAATCATCTGAAAAAAAAAACCAAAAAGATTATTGAATTAGATACTATAATCTAGTACTTGTCATAGCCGATTTTGAAAATATCGATTTATGACAAAATGGCGGACGTTTGAACATAAATAGTGATTTTTGGGCCAAAAATTAGTTATTATTTTGCCTATGAAACAAAAACTAAGTAACGGGGAAAAAATCCTGTGACAAGTACTGGATAATGGTGTATAGAATAACCACAAAAAACCTCAAGGCAATCGGTTCATTGGTTTTCGAGAAATTTTGGGTACCGATTTGAAAAACGTGGTTTTGAGAAAAACGCGTTTGAAAATTTGGGAATGAATAAATCATGAAATTTGTCAACTTACATGGAATCATCGATACCAGGACCATAGTGTAGGTCTTCTACGGTCGACGGAATGTTCGTAGCTTCTAAATCCTAGACCTCGACCATCTAGGTCTATATCTCCCCTTAATGACATTATAAAATCAAGAGTTTTTTTTTTATTCAAAAGATATATTGTTAGACGAGAACAATATATTATTGAAACTATCTAAAAAAATATCGCGAATATAGTTTTGAATGCATTTTCTGCAACGAACAAAAAAAGCGTTTCAATTCATAACATGAATATCGTGGATTCTAGTACACAAGAAAAATTGAATTTCGCTCGTTTCATTCAGATAAAATTTCTGATGAGTAAATATGTTATTTTATATTTTTCATCATATCCGATATCGATTTTCAAGTACATTATTCGTTGAAATATTAATATTTTATTTTGATTGAAAAATATTGAGCAAATGTCTGAATTGGTTAAAATGTTAGGCGAAAATAAAATTAGTTTCTTGGGCATTTGGTTGAAAAAAATCGACCAACTATTTATAATTACACTATTATAAAGTTTTTCGCGAAACCTTTGTAACCTAAGAAAAAGTTTTCTTTATTATGCCAATGTCCGAATGGCATTCGGGTCTGGCATGCCAAATAAATAAACAAATTCTAATACTCAAAAGTATATAATTAAATAAACGTAAAAAAACTGTTTTTAAACAAACTTTTATTTAAAAGCTACTGCACTAAAAAGTAAAAAATGATTTTCTGTAAAATTGAAAATCAAAACGGTATAGCCCATGTAGAGATTGACCGTTGGGCCTGGGACGGGCCTTCACAGTTAGTCTTTCTAGAATATTGGGCCGTGAGTGTTTACGAATGAGGTGCCTTTGTAGAAATGATAAGAACGGCCCGATATCGGCCAACAGAGCCAAAAATTATTGGGCCAATGATTTAATTCATTGTAGCGCCAATGTTGGTGATTGCACTTGGCCCTATGTGGGCCCTCTTAAAGGGCCTATGTAAAAATTGACCACTGGCTCTATGATGGGCGTTCACAGTTGGTCTATCTAGAAGTTAGTCTATCTAGAATATTGGGCCGTGAGTTTGTTTGGATTTGTTTGGGTGCGTGATAAATATTCAACCTATATCGGGCCAAGATTGGCTCGAGATTGGTACTTATGGATACATATTTCATGGAATAACCTTGAAATGAATTGTGATTTTCGTATATGACAGGTTTCAAAATTGGCATATTTTACTTACTTATGTTGGTTATTTACAAATGCCAATAATAGGCCGAGACTTGATTACAAAAACTGAACTACAAAATATAGACGATTAATATATGACGTGCCAGTTATTTGCCTATTCTGGCAGAATATACAGATAATGAATAACCCAAGGCTTAAATAAAATAAAAGCAGGTATGGTCTGACCCACTTAGCCAATAAAGGGCTTAGATTAATTAAATGTAATTTCCAGTATTTTAGCATTGCTAGTTTTAAAACTGGCAAATTTCGATGAACTATCACGGCTGTTTATTGGTTTCAACAGATGGGCCCGGATATGTTTTAGTAATGGGCTGATATTGTGCCAGTTCTCAATTTATAATGGAACAATAATGGGCCAATGCAATTGGCAATACCTCAGCATCACCGGTTTAAAAATTGGCAAATATTGTTTATCTATCATGACTGTTTAATGAATTTAAAAGATGAGCCACGATAGGTTTTAACTATGGGCCGATATTGTGTCGGTTTTTAACTTTAGAACGAGACAATAATGAGCCAATGTAATAGCCAGTATTTTAGGATTGCCAGCTTTAGGATTCGCAAATTTAGTTTAACTATCACTGCTGTTTATTGGTTTTGAAAGATGGGCCAGGATAATCATTAGTAATGGGCCGATATTGTGCCGGTTCTCAATTCATAACGGGACAATAATGGGCCAATGTAATTGCTTGTATTTTAGTATTACCAGTTTTTAAATTGGCAAATATAGGTCAACCATCACGGCTATTTATGGGTATTAAAAGATGGGCCGATATTGTGCCGGTTTTCAATTTATAACGGAACAATATTGGGCCAATGGAATTGTCAGTATTTTAGTATCCCCAGTTTTTAAATTGGCAAATTTAGTTTAACCATCACGGCTGTTTATCAGTTTTTAAAGTTGGGCCAGGACAGGCTTTAGGGGTGGGCCGATATTGTGCCAGTTTTCAGTTTAGAGCGGAACAGTAATGGGCCAGTATTATTTCTCTTTTGTTGGCTTGTACGATGGTCCCAATATTGGCCTGATCGTAACATTGGGCAACTCATGGCAACTTCTACATGGGAGGTGCAAGTACTTAAAAGATACATAAACGTTTATATTTTTTAAATATAAAATATAAATTTTAATAGCTTGAGGCATCATATCTGACGTAAAATTTATGAAAAAAAAGCCTCAAGCTTTTTTGTGAGCTACGAAACTCGCTACTTTTTCGTAGTTACACTGTTTTGATTTTCAATTTTACTGAACATTATTTTTTACTTTTTACTACAGTACTTTTTAAATAAAAACTTGTTAAAAAAAATACGTTTATTTTGTTAACATTCTTTTTCTGCGCTTTAATTGTGGGCTGACAGTCTCCAAAATCATTTTTGTAAGCCTTTGCTTTCAAAATCCAATTGATTCACAGAACTTGCGCTTAGCAAGGACCATCAGGTAAAATGAATGTGCCTACTGAAAATTAATGAGTAATTTATCGGTCGATTTATCAGAGCCAAGTACGAAGATTCGCCGGAATTGCAAGTCTCCATTACGGACATCACGATGGACACAGCCGGCACAACCAACACGGGTCTGGCCGCCGCGTACGTCGAGGAGTGCACATGTCCTACTGGTACGAGTTTATACGAATTTTATGCAATTTTTCCAATTATAACCTATAACTGGTGAAAAACAAAAATTGCGTATTATTATTATTCATCATTGTCGGGATATGTGTATACTGAGTGTCCCATTTATTTTGAGACATCGAAAGAACTCGAGAACAGTGAAATGAATGGTTAAAAATCACGAGACCCGTATCGAGTAGATTCAAACTAGGACCAAAATGGCAAGATAACTTTTTTGATTAAGGAGTGAACATTTTTAAGGTGATTTGAAGGTCAAGTTTTGAAAAATCGATATCCAAATTTTTTTAGCGCCATCTGAGATGGTCTTGAAAATTCTTTTTATATTTTTGTTTCCCTATTTTTATTATTCGGGAAAATCTTTTTTGCAATTTTTAAGTGTAGACTCGGAATATGGGAGGTAAAAAATTATTGAAGCATTTCCATAACGAAGATTTGTCAAAAGAAGAAATTAGAGTAGTTGAGACAAAAAAAATTACTTGCCTTCCAAAGATGCATACTTCAACCTCGTCATTTTAGTCTACGCGAAAAACAGGTAACTTTTTTCAAAACGTCTTTATACTTGGCCATTTTTTTCCGAAAATTACAAAATATGTTTAAGGCGTTACCCCCACTTGTAGCGCAAAAAAAAGGCCTTTTTCATGAATTTTTTAAAAGAAAACTACAAAACTTTTTTAATCGATCAATATACCATCTTAAAGAACACATCTTGAAGAACTTTCAGTAATTTTTTTATTGAAAAATATTACATTGTTTAGTGGCAAATGGCCGTCAATGAAATAATGTTTTTATATACACGGTTTGCGGTGACCAACATTGCGGCGAAGTGGATCATCTGAAAAAAAAATGCGGATGGATTTAGTCAAATATAAGTATAAACTAGTCTTTAATCGAAGGATTTTAAAAAATGTTCATTTTTCACAAAATGACGGACAGTCAAAGTTAATGGTTCGATTTTAACAAAAAAAAACGGCCGTTTTTTGGCTAGAAAACGGCCATTTTTTTCGAAAAAAAAAATCGAACGATTGAAGACTACATTTTTATGTATTAAATAAGCCTGCAAAATTTCAAGAAGATCGGTTCATTAGTGTTCGAGTAATCTTGGTCACCGACTTCAGAAATGCCATTTTGAGAAAAACGCGTTTAAGGGGGGATTGTCTTTTTTTTCGGCATATAGTTTTATTGATCTGTTCACTACATACAAAAAAATTTGTAAACAATTTCATCAAAAAATCCGCCTCCCACCCCCCTCGACGCGCGATGGTCCTTTTTTGATGGTGTGCACGATTACAGCCTTCACGTTCATCCTGCAACAAAAACCCAAAAAGCATTTTACTTTAGACACATATAGCTATCGTTCGATGAAGGGAAAAAAAATTGACGATTTGGTGACGTTTTGAACTTGAAGTATCGATTTTTCGAAAAAAATTGATCGATTTTTTGTTATAAATAAAAAACTATTAAACGTATTGCTTTTTTGCTTCATCAAACGATAAAAGGATGTCAGCTGAGCACTCTGTCCAAATTTGAAGGCAATCGGTTGAATAGTTTTTGAGAAATCGTGCACACCATCAAAAAAGGACCATCGCGCGTCGAGGGGGGTGGGAGGCGGATTTTTTGATGAAATTGTTTAAAAAATTTTTTGTATGTAGTAAACAGATCAATAAAACTATATGCCAAGTTTCACAAGTTTTCCGTTGTATACTTTCTTCACAAAAAAATTCCCAAAAAGCGGTAAATTTTGCGAAAAAAAAGACAATCCCCCCTTAAAGTTTCTCTTTCGACGCTCTTTCAACGCGGATTCTTCTCTTTCAACGCTCATATCTCAGTCAATTTTGTTCGGATCGACTTGAAATTTTCAGGACATATTCTCAGATACTTATACTTCAAAAGAATGCAATAAAAAAAATCGATTTTTTCAAAATCGCAAGTGGGGGTAACCCCTTAAGACAATGGTTTTCCTCTGCCTAACATAAAATAATACAGCGAATAAATAATTGATAAACTATAAAGTGAATCTCTCTGCAAATACTTAGACAAGCATTTCGAATACCCATACTCATCATGTTCCTCATCAAACCCTGATAAAAGTAGCCTACATTGGGTGGTTTCCAAAAAAATTTAATTTTTTTTTCGCGGTACTCTACGGAAAGTGTTACTACGTTATGAAAAAGTAATAAGCATACAAAATTTGAGAAGTCTAAAGATTTTTTAGGTCGTGCTTAAACGACTTTTCATTTTTTTACGATTTTTCGTCGATTTTATTTTCCCGCCGATAGACATCATAATAATATAATTCGAATAATTTATCCAACTTACGTTGAAGGAGATTTTCGCTGAACGATTGAGTTTGATTTTTCCGTAGATAATTTTTTTTCAATGTTGCCCACTCCAATCGTAATTTTGGTAACCTTTTGAAACTGCAAGGTAGGGAAATTCCTATTCCGGTTTGCTCTAAATATTAGTTGTTTTGTTGATAACGTTTCGTGTACTCTCTCGAACAGAAAATTTAAGAGTATTATGATGGTGAAAGAATAGATTTAATGCTCCTCTATTCGTGGGTAATTTTCGATCCAAAAATTCTTCGATTTCCGACCCAATCAGATAAATTTCGGCACTTTCACTATCGCCCAAACTCGCGATCATTTTTTACATTTTTATTTTTACGCGTACTGTGACTTACCTCAATACAGAAACTATTGGCAACAGTCAAATTAATCGCGAAAAGAACTCACGAACAGTCAGAGAAACAAAGGTGCAGTAGCGTCAACAGCGCCGCGGTTTGTAACTCTCGAATCCGTATATCTTAATCTGCAAATACAAATTGTTTTTGGTAAAACAAAATATTTAAATGAATATTGTGTATTGTTACAGAAAAAAATAAATCAAGACTCACATTGGATCACGCACTAACATTTTCTGCATCGAGATTAAAAAAAATAATACTCCGATAGTGAAGAAAAAAAAAATTAAAAAGGCGTTTGAGCACTAAGTAAAAAATTGTTCAGAACCCTCAAATTTTGCAGTTTTCTTAACATACTTCAATTTTCCGTTGAGAAAAAACAATAGATTTTTTTAACCACCCTAAGCCTACATCCTTTTGTACAAAATTGTTTCGTGATTATAAAAAAAAAGTTTAAAAACTGTCTGATGTAATGGCCATATAAAAAAATTCAGAACAAAAATGACCTGTTTTTTTCACGTAGTATAATATGCCGGTATGGAAAAATAAAAGTTTCCATTTTTTCAAGTTGAGCTTAAAAACTTCCACTAAATAAAAAAAAGTCACACTTCCCTCCTCATTTGAATTTACTCCGCTGTTCTCGAGTTATTTCGAGGATGCAACGGATACGAAATTTCTCGACGATATTTATATAATTCTGCATATAAATGGAACACATGCACAAGACATTGAAATAAGCACTATAATTACAAAGTTTCTATATCGGAATAAAAAATTTAATTATATTATTAAATTATTAAATATTAAAAATTAAAAATTAAAAATTAAAAATTTAATTATATTATTAAAAAATTATTAAAATCATTTAAAAAAAATTATGTTATTAAAATTATATTACCAAAAATAAAATTATTTTACATCTGCGAAATATTGAATACGTATCTGTTTTTTTAAATAATTTTTCATAATTTTTATTTTCAAAATCGTATATCGTTTATAATCGTTGATCCCTGCAATTCTCTTCTCTTCATACAATTCTCATTATTGAATATAACGAATATTATGGAGAAATATTAACAGAAATTAATCTCGAATTAAAATTTCTTAAATTCCCGATGAATAACGACCCGACGATCGTTAAAATTTCGTTGACTCGTTTGGCAGGCTACACTGGTGAATCTTGCGAAGGTTGTGCACCTGGATACGCGAGGAGGCAGAGTGGCCCTTGGCTGGGCGAGTGTTACAGAGACGAGCCACCCTGTGGTCCGGGATATTACGGTGACCCATCGAGGAACATCCCTTGCAAGCGTTGCGAGTGTCCGCTCCCCAGTCCATCCAATCAGTGAGTTCGCTTTAAGTTCGAAGCTTCGTCATAAAATTGCGGCAAACGACGATCCACCGAGAAAAATTCCAACTCCCATTTTTAGGCTTCCATACCCAATGGGCAAAACGCCACCCTATTGCCGTCACTCTGGTGTCTACACTGAGAAAACCGTTTAATTATAGCAAAGGAATACATTTAGTTGGCACTTTCATTCAAGTATTCATTAACTGTTACAAAATTTGTTAGTCGTTAAGGGAGACTTTGTCCTTGGAGTGCCATATTTCAGGTGTTTACATTTTATTTTTTTTAAAGGAAACGAAAAAAGCTTTTTGAGTGCGGTTTTTTTCTTGCTTTTATTCATGATGTACAGAACGTTAAAAGAATTTTTTTTTTGAAAAAAAAACCAAAATGGCGGCCGTTGCAGCTCCGCGAAAACAGGTCCTCAAATCGCGGGAGGTAAACGGCTGACATCACTGCCCCCTCTTTGTTGATCTGAAACACAAATTCAAAGCATATTATCAATCTGTGACCCTTTGGTCATGGAATGACGGATGGGTTTTTCGTTTAGTACAAATTTCGGAAAATGGCGGCAATTAAAAAAAAATCGAACTTTCGCGTTTTTTTTCGCATAAAAAGATAAATAATAAATGCAAAAATGTATCTATCGAAAAAACGATCCGTCATTCCGTGAAGACATATTTTCTGAGTATGCTCTCCGAATTTCAGGTCGATATGTTAATTACAGCGGTCAGGAGAATGTCAGCCATTTTTAAAAACGTGTTTTCGAGAAAAACGCGTTTAAAGTTTTGTAATGTGTTTACACAAATGTGTTTATAATTACCGCTAATCGGCAATGCCTGGTCCATAGAGGCATCCCTCCTCTTCTTCTAGCTGCTCGTGTTGAGCCGCTAACATCTCCCGCTGCATTTCAAGGATAAAGTCTCCCTTAAGAAATATTCGTGTTCTCGTGACAACATTTTATAGCCATGGTATCTCTTTGAAAAGAATGATTCATTTGATCACTTTTATTTCTCTTAAGATAATCCTGTCGCAAGGCTTCAATCCATAGGATTTTGATTTTTTTTTTGAGCTTCACCAAATATATTAATAATCGTCTCTGTAAAATTTCAGGGTCGGTTTTCGACCTAATTACAGAGAAAAAAATATCAAAATTGCGTACTTTTGTGAAGGAATTCCGAGACGACATACAAAAACTCAATTTTCGGTCGCTACGAAAGTGTATATAATAGTGGGAATCCGTCAGATTCTTAAAAATAATCAGATTTACATACTTAACACTTATAGCAAACCAATGCTCTCAGAAAAAATTACGCTTCTGACCTAATTTTTATGTAATATCAAGTTTAATTTGAACTTCCGGTACTGGATTTATTACCACTTGCTACGATGAAGAGACGTGACAGCAAGGCAACGGCTAACTGTAGTCCTAACCTCATCTCGCTCATTCGAATTTCCACACATATTTCATTTTTAACCGACATATTTCGCCGACACAAATTTTCCACGCTTTTTACCAGTCGTGGCCCGAATGCAATGCTTTATACAGGGTGTCGAATAGGAAGTTGCTGAAACTAATCGACTGTCATTTTTAAACACGTGCACAGAATCAAAAAAGCCAAATTGCTTTAAATAGAGGAAACTCTGCAGTTTTAAACGCACATAAATAAAACCCAGTCAAATATTTGTTATGTCAATGTATTACATCTTGTAAAAATAACGAAAAAGTACAGTGATTAATGATAGATATTTTCGAAGTGCGAACCGTTAGATTGTGCACAAAAATCAATTCTCTTTTGAAAACTGTGAAAAACTGTGTCCAACATATCGTTCGTAATGCCGCGAACCACTTCCTGGATGGCCGCGATCAGTTCTTCTACTGTACTGGGGTTTTTAGCGTAACAATGATCTTTAATGTAACCCCACAAGAAAAAATCCCAAGGGTTCAGGTCCGGTGAGTACGGAGGCCATTCTAGTCCGCCTTGAGCAAATTTAGGGTACCCCAGACCGATTACTCGAGTCCCATATACGCGATGAATAGCTTCAAACACCTCATGAGTCCGGTGCGGCGTCGCTCCATCTTGCATGAAGTAAACATTTTTAACCAGTCCCCTCTTTTTTGCACAAGGGAAGAATTTCGTTTCCAAAAGCCGTTTGTAACTCTCTCCTGTTACCGTAGATTCCAAGAATTGCAAATAAATTCCTTTTACTGAAATCGCTGCCCATGCCGTTACTTTCTGTGGATGAAGGGACTTCGCTAGCGATATGTTGGGATTTTCCGTTGCCCAAAACCGGTAATTTTGCTTGTTTACGTACCCATTCATCCAAAAATGTGCTTCATCGGAATAAATAATCAATTTTTCATTAAGTTCTTCGGCTTCAAACATTCCCGTAATAGTGTTACAAAATTCGATGCGTTTCGCCATGGCATGTTCAGTTAACAATTGATGAGTGCTTATTTTATACGGATGAAACTTTAAAAAATATTTCAAAATGTTGTGTAATGATGCTTTGGTTATTTTTAATGCTTGAGCAGCTTTCCGAATCGAATCATTTGGATTTTGTTTGAAATAATTCTCAACTTCGTTGATCTTCTCTGGTGTGGTCACCGTAACATATGGACCTGGCAACTCGTGTCTACGGTCCTGGAGTGTACCATACTTCACGAAGTTATCGA
Organism: Ophion ellenae; assembly: GCA_963210295.1. Lineage (NCBI taxonomy): Eukaryota > Metazoa > Arthropoda > Insecta > Hymenoptera > Ichneumonidae > Ophion > Ophion ellenae. The sequence continues at coordinate 8,078,406 of OY723387.1, read as the reverse complement.
TTATCCTACAAAAATTAACGTAAAATTACTTCAATGCAGTTTAATTGAATTGAAACACAAGTTGTGTGATAGATGAATATGAATAAATATTCAATTCTTACCTTTTCAGAGTGTTTTCGCTGGCAACTCTATTAGTTCCAAACTTAGTACGAAATCCTCTATACGCATTACTATAAATTTTTCCCCTCGAGAAGAAGCACTCAATAAGGTATACTTTTTCTTCCGTGGTGAGCTCACTCATTTTGACGCGCGCGTACTTGCTTCAACCACGGCTGGAATAAAACTGCGGGGCCTCAGGTATGCGCCTTAGAAAAAGGGACCCCTATTGAATTCATGGAGGGAAGAGACACTTATTTAGTTTTAGCAACTTCCTATTGGACACCCTGTATTTCCCGCACCTGGCATTGCTTTGACAGATCGACGTTGAAAAGCATGGAGAAAAATTCCGCCATTTTGGGGGTGGAAAACCCCCCTCAATGTAAAAAAAAATCTCAAACTAACCGTTGGGGGAAGGTATTTTATATGTAGAAAGTGTGTACCAAGTTTGAAATAAATCGGTCATGTAGTTTTCAAATGGCAGTGAATACGGACTTTGAAAAAGTGGTTTCGAGAAAAAAGCGTTTGAAGTTTCGAGAAGTCGGAGCTACAGTGTTGGAGGCGCGGGACTAAATAGTCAATAACTTCGAGAGTTTTGCTCTGATTGACTTGAAATTTTGGGATTATATTCCTGAAATGTTTAACTATAAGAAAATACAAAAAAAATCGATTTTTCAAAAGTGCAATCCCCTACCCTCCCCTTAACTGTAAGAAGATATTTCTTTCGCCATATCCAACCTTACCATTTGTTAATAGTTAACACATCCCGGTAGATAGAAATATATTGTTTTCTCAGTGTGCGTGGTCCGAATTAGGGGCCACATATATCGTAATATCCCCTCGACTCGCAATGAGCCGAGTTTTTATTCGTTTCTCCAGCATCTTGTCAACTTTTCTAGAAGCCAAAAAATTCTTCGACAAATTGACAATTCGTTCGAAATTCGCTGATAATATTTTTTTTTTCTAATTTTCCAATCGGTCGCGAAAATTTGCAATTTTTTCGTCGCACGCAGATTCGCCCGAACGTGTCGTATGGGGGCCGATCGCAATCCCATCTGCGACTGTCCGCCGGGCTACGCGGGCCTGAGATGCGAGAAGTGCGCGGCGGGCTACCACGGAAACCCCTTGATAGCCGGCGACTCTTGTGTACCCGACGAACTTTGCGATCCTCACGGAAGTATAACGCGAACGGTCGACAACGAGGGAAAATGTAGTTGCAAGGTACCGTAAAACCATTTAATACATTCCACCAATATTCGGTCCATTCTCGATCAAAATGAGACTCGACATTTCGTAACACGCTGTGCTATTCAATTCTTTTTACGCTTGTCCCCTCTCTCACGGAACGGAACTTTTTCGTACGATCCACAAAAACGTAAGTGCAACGATCAACGCTCGTGGGTTATGTTGGAATTGTAAAACGAATACAAGACATTGGGGTGAAGGAGTATAAGAATATGTCGAATGGCAGAAGTATACTGGAAGAATGTATCAGTATAGAAGAAGTAGGATAATAATAATAATAATAATTTATTCATTATCATTTTTAATTATTAAAAATAATTATGATATGAGAATTGAACAATTATTAAAAATCACGAATCGCACAAAAATCTATTGAAATAAAATGAACTAATTCATCGGAATATACGAATAGCAATTGCAGAAAGTTTCATATCAAATAAAGTCCAACAAAATTCAATTCTGATAAATTTCAATAAATTGAGTTCAATAAAAAAAATCATGGAATTTAATTCAAAGAAAATTCAATTCGAATAAATTTAAATTCAAAATTTTTGTAATTTAAATAAATTTCAATTCAACTGAATTGAAATTCAAATAAAATTCAAAAAATCAATTTCATTAATTTAATTCACATTTAATTTTTACGATTTAAAAAAAAATTCAATAAAATGAGTTCAATTAAAAAAAAATCTTTAAATTCAATTCAAATAAATTTCAGTTCAACTAAATTTGAATTCAAATAAACTTCAAAAAATCAATTTCATTTAATTTTTTAAAAATAATAATATGAGAACAGTAAAATGATTAACATTGACGTATCGGAAAAAAATCTATTGGAATAAAATAAGAAGAATTCATCAAACGAATTTATAAAAGTTTTATATCAAATAAAATCCAACGCAATTTCAATTCTAATAAATTTTAATAAATGGAGTTAAATTTTTGAAAAATCATTAAATTCAATTCAAATAAATTCGAATTGATCTCAATTTTAATGCAAATAAAATTTAAAAAATCAATTTAATTAATTTAACTGAAATTTGTTTTCAATAATAAAATGAGAATTGAAAAATGATTAACAATTAACAATTAACAACGTATCCGACAAAAATCGATTGGAACAAAAGAAGAATTCATTTGAATATAAAAATACCACATATTCCAATAAATGATAAAAAATGTTTTCTATAGAAACATACAATAGAAACAAATGTTTCGGAATAAAAACAATTATATATTTGAACATAAGAATGACATGTATTGAAATCATAAAATAAAGAGCGTATTGGAGAATGAAAATATATCGAAAAAATAATTCATTGGGATAGAGAAAAAGTATTTGGTTTCAAGACTGAAAAAAAAGTATTTAAAAATAAAATCGAATGTTGTCAAAATCATTCTAGAAAAGATATATATTACAATAAATCAAGATTGTCAAAAAGGATACACGTAGAAAAATATTTTACGTCAAAATTTATGCCAAAAAACAACAAATAGAAGGAAAGCATGTGTCGGAAAAATTAAATGGTTGTAGAAACATATATTCGGACGAATAAATAATGTATAAAGAGAAAAATAGTATAAATTGAAATAAAATAATTGAAAAAGAAACATTTCCATTAAAAAAAAATGATATCACGCGGCCCGAGGTTACGAATTTAATCGATTATTTCGAAAGCACATAGGTACCAACGTATCCCTTAAAACATCGACTGAATGCCTTTCGTGTTTTCCACGTTGCAGCTATACGCGACTGGCCTTAAATGCGACCAATGCAAGGCGAACACGTTTAATCTCGCGTCGAAAAATCAATTTGGCTGCATCAGCTGTTTCTGCATGGGACACACGGACAGATGTACTTCGTCGAATTGGTACAGAAGCGAGGTACGATTTTGACAATTTTAACGATCTCCAGAATCGGCTATTTAGTTTAAGCATTGATTGCACAAACGTCGAAAAACTTCGCTATCCTTCGAACTAATATTAATTAATATTCATCAGATTGAGTATTAATTAATATCGATTAGAAAAAGCAATAAAACGGATTACTAATTAATGTTGATTAAGGCGTTACCCCCACTTGTAGCGCAAAAAAAGGCCTTTTTCATGAATTTTTTTAAAGAAAACTACAAAACTTTTTTAATCGATCAATATACCATCTTAAAGAACACATCTTGAAGAACTTTCAGTAATTTTTTTATTGAAAAATATTACATTGTTTAGTGGCAAATGGCCGTCAATGAAATAATGTTTTTATATACACGGTTTGCGGTGACCAACATTGCGGCGAAGTGGATCATCTGAAAAAAAAATGCGGATGGATTTAGTCAAATATAAGTATAAACTAGTCTTTAATCGAAGGATTTTTAAAAATATTCATTTTTCACAAAATGGCGGACAGTCAAAGTTAATGGTTCGATTTTAACGAAAAAAAAACGGCCGTTTTTTGGCTATAAAACGGCCATTTTTTTCGAAAAAAAAAATCGAACGATTAAAGACTACATTTTTATGTATTAAATAAGCCTGCAAAATTTCAAGAAGATCGGTTCATTAGTGTTCGAGTAATCTTGGTCACCGACTTCAGAAATGCCATTTTGAGAAAAACGCGTTTAAAGTTTCTCTTTCAACGCTCTTTCAACGCTCATATCTCAGTCAATTTTGTTCGGATCGACTTGAAATTTTCAGGACATATTCCCAGATACTTATACTTCAAAAAAATGCAATAAAAAAAAATCGTTTTTTTCAAAATCGCAAGTGGAGGTAACCCCTTAAGGCACCACACCACGGTTCGTGCGTGTCACGAGGGTGTATTTTTCGTAATTATTTTCCAGCAAACGACGAATGGAATTTTTTTTACCAATACTCACAGTCAATATATACATATAGAAGACCGTACACAAATTTTTGTACTCGAATCCAAGAGGACACTCCGACGAAATTGCTGCTCGGCGGTTGACGGCGATTAGGCCGGTTCATTTGAAAAATAAAATAAAAATATATTCAGAAATTAGACATATAGGTTTACAGCGTCACGTAGGGGAATTTCGATACCTAAAAAAAATGGCGGAACCCCGAATTTTATTTCCGATTTTAAGGAAAATTTGCAACGTTCATAAAAAAATAGAAGGGGGCCTTAAAAAAAATCCCTACGTGGTGCCATGGAGACTGGATTTTCAAACAGTTCAAGACTTGGCGCATGCAAATCGGATGAATAGTTTTCTCAATATGTTGTCAACCAGGATTAAAAACGTAGTTTCGAGAAAAACGCGAAAAGAAATTTTACAAATTTCTTTTGAAAATTTGGTGAGAGCATTCTTAACAAATATATCTTGCAGAAAATGGAAAAAAAAAAATTACACATTTTTTTCACCGCGCATCAATAATATTTTAATCAATAGTTTGATTAAATATTTTCATTGATAGTTTAATTAAATGTTTTGATAAATATTCTAATTTCATTTTTTAATTAAATATTTCAATTAACATTTTGATTAAGAGGGAAAACAGGTTTTTTAAAACATTTATCCTTCGTGCAGATTCGAGTGCCGTACATCGAAAGAATCGAAGGTTTCGGCCTCGTCGAGTCCAACGCCTCGAACGCGAAAATAATTACCCAAGGGTTAGTCCGCGACTCGGTGAACCAGGAGGTCGTGTACGGGGATTTCCCGAATCGCGGCAACGCCGACGTTTATTACTGGCATTTGCCTGGCGTCTTTCTGGGCAATCGGATCGCCTCTTACGGTGGCGATCTTCGCTACACGGTGAAATACGAGCCCTTGCCAGGCGGACAAAGCTCGAGGAACAACGCGGCCGATGTGGAACTCATCAGTGTGAGTGTGATGAATATTTCATTTAATTTCATTAAATGAAATATTTTTATTAAATTCATTTTTTCAATTGTTCATTTAACTTTAAATGTCTCAATTTTAAACAAATTTTATCAAAAATTATTTTTTTTTATTCGAAATTTCTTCATTTTTGAAAAAATTTATCAAAAACAATTTTTCCACATTAAATTTGTCAATTTTTTTTTTTATTTTTGGCAAAAATTCAGTTTTTCATTTTTTTCTAATAAAGAGTTTCATTTAATAATCGGCAGGAAAAATGAATAATTATCAAATAAAAATGAGAAAATCGCGGATTTTCTTTCTCACAAAAGAACAATGATAAGAGGGCCTGGAATAACTGGGCAATAAAAAAAATGTCACTATTTTCGCAGGCAAATGACATAAACCTCTTATACTTCTCGAGGAGAACGCCCGAGGCGAATAGCCCGCAATCGTTCACTGTGCCCTTGCTGGAACAACATTGGCAACGGACGGACGGCACCCAAGCCGACAGGGAACACATGCTCATGGCACTCGCCGATGTACGGGAGATCAGGATCAAAGCCACCTACACGACACACACCTCACGCGCTGGGTCAGTATATTCTTCTCGTTGACTTTCTTTTACTTTTATCGATCTTTTATTTCATCATAAAGGAGGCTTTTTCGTGAAAAATAATTTCTTGAGACTTCAATGAGAATGCAATTTCCTCAATTTTTGGAAATTGCTTTTTGGCACCGTAACTTTCACGGTAATTTTTTGTTGTTATCTCCTTTACTTGTATTGCTTTTTTGCATCCTCATGGACAGATCTCTGTTTTCTTGAACGACAATTCCTCGACATTTCATTCGAAATGATTTTATTTTTATTTTTGGGAAAATGTCTTTTGGCGTCGTGACTTTCACGGTAATTTGTTTTCGTATTCTATTTTACTTGTACTACTTTTTTGCTTCTTCATGGAGAGATCTTTGTTTTCGTAAAAAATAATTCCTCGACAATTGATTCGAAATGTGATTTTTTTTTTATTTTTGGGAAAATGTCTTTTGGCGCTGTAATTTTCGCAGTATTTTTTTCTTTTACTTTAAATTAATTACTCATAGTAATTTTTTTCTCTTTTTTCGCTTTTTTTCGTGGAACATGATTCCTCGAGGCTTCAATAGAAATGCAATTTTTTCAATCTTTGGAAATTGCATTTTGGCATCGTAACTTTCACGGTGATTTTTTTCTATATTCTATTTTACTTGCATTGCTTTTTTGCCTCCTCATGGAGAGATCTTTGTTTTCTTAAACAATAAGTCCTCGGCAATTCATTCGAAGTGTGATTTTTTTTATTTTTGGGGAAATGTCTTTTGGCGCCGTAACTTTTACATTTTTTTTCTTTTACTTCTTTTAAATTAATTACTCATAGAGGAGACCTTTTTCGTGAAAAATAATTCCTCGAGACTTCAATAGAAATGCATTTTTTTCAATTTTTGGAAATTGTTTTTTGGCACCGTAACATTCACGGTAATTTGTTTTTGTATTCTATTTTACTTGTAGTACTTTTTTGCTTCCTCATGGAAGGATCTTTGTTTTCCTAAAAAATAATTCCTCGCCAATTGATTCGAAATGTGATTTTTTTTTAATTTTTGGGAAAATGTCTTTTGGCGCCGTAGCTTTCGCAGTATTTTTTTCTTTTACTTTAAATTAATTACTCATAGTAATTTTTTTCTCTTTTTTCGCTTTTTTTCGTGGAACATGATTCCTCGAGGCTTCAATCGAAATGCAATTTTTTCAATCTTTGGAAATTGCATTTTGGCACCGTAACTTTCACGGTGATTTTTTTCTATATTCTATTTTACTTGCATTGCTTTTTTGCCTCCTCATGGAGAGATCTTTGTTTTCTTAAACAATAAGTCCTCGGCAATTCATTCGAAGTGTGATTTTTTTTATTTTTGGGGAAATGTCTTTTGGCGCCGTAACTTTTACATTTTTTTTCTTTTACTTCTTTTAAATTAATTACTCATCGAGGAGACTTTTTTCGTGAAAAATAATTCCTCGAGACTTCAATAGAAATGCATTTTTTTCAATTTTTGGAAATTGATTCTTGGCACCGTAACATTCACGGTAATTTGTTTTTGTATTCTATTTTACTTGTAGTACTTTTTAGCTTCCTCATGGAATGATCTTTGTTTTCCTACAAAATAATTCCTCGCCAATTGATTCGAAATGTGATTTTTTTTTAATTTTTGGGAAAATGTCTTTTGGCGCCGTAGCTTTCGCAGTATTTTTTTTCTTTTATTTTAAATTAATTACTCGTAGAGGAGGCCTTTTCTCGTGGAAAATCATTCCTCGAGACTTCAATGGAAATGCAATTTTTTCAAACTTTGGAAATTGCATTTTGGCACCGTAACTTTCACGGTGATTTTTTTTATATTCTCTTTTACTTGCATTGCTTTTTTGCCTCCTCATGGAGAGATCTTTGTTTTCGTAAACAATAATTCCTGGACAATTCATTCGATATGTGATTTTTTTTTATTTTTGGGGAAATGTCTTTTGGCGCCGTAACTTTTACATTTTTTTCTTTTACTTTTTTAAAATTCATTACTCATAGAGGAGGCTTCTCCTCGTGGAAAATTATTCCTCGACAATTAATTCGAAGTGTGATTTTTTATTTTTTTGGGAAAATGTCTCTTGGCGCCGTAACTTTCACAGTAATTTTTTTTTCTTTTACTTTCTTTCAATTAATTACTCACGGAGGAAGCTTTTTTCGTGAAAAATAATTCCACGAGACCAATAGAAAGGCAATTTTTTCAATTTTTGGAAATTGCATTTTGGCACCGTAACTTTCACGGCAATTTTTTTTGTATTCTCCTTCACTTGTATTGTTTTTTTGCTTCCTCATGAAGTAGCTTTGTTTTCTTGAAAAATAATTTCTCGACAATCCATTCAAAGTGTGTTTCTTTTTATTTTTGGAAAAATGTCTTTGGCGCCGTAACTTTTACAGTATGTTTTTCTTTTACTTTAAATGAATTACTCATAGCAGAGGTTTTTTTTCGTGAAAAATAATTCCACGAGACTTCAATAGAAATGCAATTTTTTCAATTTTTGGTAATTGCATTTTGGTACTGTAATTTTGTCAGTATTTTTTTTTACTTTCTTTTACTTTTTTGTTTTTTTTTTCTGTGCTTCCACGTGGAGGAAGATTTTTTTTCGTGAAAAAAACTATTCGAGGTAAGATCTCTTCTGTGTTATCAGGCTTTCCAACGTCTCACTCGTATCTGCGGAGAAAAACAACAACGGCAACGAACGCGCCGTCGAAGTCGAAGAGTGCAGTTGCCCGATTGGCTATCGAGGACTCTCGTGCGAGGATTGCGCAGTTGGTTATACCAGATCCATGGAGGGCATTTATCTCGGACGCTGCGAGCTTTGCTTCTGCAACGGACATTCTTCACAGTGCGATCCGGAAACGGGAGCCTGCGAGGTACGTCCTTCACATTTTCTACTTACGGTCCATAATGGTACAATTTTTTCCCTCTATTTGCTGGAAATTTATCCGCGGCTGCATACATAAATAACAAGAAAATAAACTTTGACGATAAAATTAAAAGAACAAAAATCATTTTAATGTCGCTCGATTTTATATTGCGTGTAACATTCGTTGACAAAGCAATTAAGGAGAGATATCTCGTCGATTTATAGTCAACATTAACGTTATTCATGTCATCCCTTTTTTTATTTTTATTTTTATTTCTTCCTAAACAACGCATTTTTGTCGATGAATTTTATTTGGTGTATCACATTTGGTGAAGAAGCAATTAAGTCCACTTTGGAGCCACGAAAAAAAGGCTATTTTCGCGATCTTTTTAGGGTTTTATAAAATATATGAATATAAAAGTTGTTAGGCTTGATAAAAAAGTCTTGAAATACATTTAAACAAATTTTTATTCATTTTTATTCATTTTTAAGTACAAAAACTATAGTTTAACGTAACGCCTCAAAAATAGGTGGGCTAGGTAGCTCCATCACAACTCGGCAACGGCTTGTCTGAAACAAAAAAATCAAAGTCCATTAGATTCAGTATGACACCAGCTACAAAATGACCCTCGGATATAAAGTTTTATCAAAAAATAAAAAAATGGCAGATGAAAAACGAAAAAAGTAAAAAAACGCGTTTTTTCGCAGTTTTTCTCAAAAAAAGAGTAAAAATCGAAATTTTAAAACCATCGAGGGTCATCTTGTTGCGAATCATGTTTACAATATGTGGTTCAAATTTCAAGAGAATCGGTTTATTAGTTTTCGAGATACGATGGAGCTAGATTTTGAAAATGTTGTTTCGAGAAAAACGCGTTTGAACTTTATACTATGAAAAACTCTTACCTAAACTCAATCGGCAATTCCTGCACCGTACAAAAACCCTTCTGATTGCTCATCATCGTTGATTTCTTCAAAACGTGCTTGCTTTCGATTTTTTGAAATTTTCAAAGTGGACCGGCCCCTTCAAGCAATTTATTGCCGATTTATGGTAAACGTTAATGTTGTTCATATCATGCATTTTTATACGATTTGAATTATTTTTAAAAAACCGCATTTTTTGTGCCGATAAATGATGGTCTTTTTATGTTGAGGCAATTTATGTTGAGGCAATATTTTATGTTGAGGCAATTTATGTTGAGGCAATTTATGTCGAGGCAATTTATGTTGAGGCAATATTTTATGTTGAGGCAATTTATGTTGAGGCAATATTTTATATTGAGGCAATTTATGTTGAGGCAATATTTTATGGTGAGGCAATTTATGTTGAGGCAATCTATGTTGAGGCAATATTTTATGTTGCGGCAATTTATGGTGCGGCAATTTATGTTGAGGCAATTTATGTTGAGACAATATTTTATGTTGAGGCAATTTATGTTGAGACAATATTTTATGTTGAGGCAATATTTTATATTGCGACAATATTTTATGTTGAGGCAATTTATTGTGAAGCAATTTATATTGAGGCAACTTATGGTGAGGCAATCTATGTTGAGGCAATATTTTATGTTGAGGCAATTTATGTTGAGGCAATATTTTATATTGAGGCAATTTATGTTGAGGCAATCTATGTTAAGGCAATTTATGTTGAGGCAATATTTTACATTGAGGCAATTTATGTTGATGCAATTTATGTTGAGACAATATTTTATGTTGAGGCAATTTATGTTGAGGCAATATTTTATGTTGGGGCAATATTTTATGTTGAGGCAATATTTTATATTGCGACAATATTTTATGTTGAGGCAATTTATTGTGAAGCAATTTATATTGAGGCAATCTATGTTGAGGCAATATTTTATGTTGAGGCAATTTATGTTGAGGCAATATTTTATATTGAGGCAATTTATGTTGAGGCAATATTTTATGTTGAGGCAATTTATGTTGCCGCAATTTATGGTGCGGCAATTTATGTTGAGGCAATATTTTATGTTGAGGCAATTTATGTTGAGGCAATATTTTACAATGAGGCAATTTATGTTGATGCAATTTATGGTTGAGGCAATTTATGTTGAGACAATATTTTATGTTGAGGCAATTTATGTTGAGGCAATATTTTATATTGCGACAATATTTTATGTTGAGGCAATTTATGTTGAAGCAAGTTATGTTGAGGCAATATTTCGTGTTGAGGCAATATTTTATGTTGAGGCAATATTTTATGTTGAGGCAATTTATGTTGAAGCAATATTTTCTGTTCAGGCAATCTATGTTGAGGCAATATTTTATGTTGCCGCAATTTATGTTGCGGCAATATTTTATGGTGAGGCAATTTATGTTGAGGCAATATTTTATGTTGAGGCAATCTATGTTGAGGCCATATTTTATGTTGAGGCAATTTATGTTGAGGCAATATTTTACAATGAGGCAATTTATGTTGATGCAATTTATGGTTGAGGCAATTTATGTTGAGGCAATATTTTATGTTGAGGCAATCTATGTTGAGGCCATATTTTATGTTGAGGCAATTTATGTTGAGGCAATATTTTACAATGAGGCAATTTATGTTGATGCAATTTATGTTGAGGCAATATTTTATGTTAAGGCAATATTTTATATTGCGACAATATTTTATGTTAAGGCAATTTATGTTGAAGCAATTTATGTTCAGGCGATTTATGTTGAGGCAATATTTTGTGTTGAGGCAATATTTTATGCTGAGGCAATTTATGTTAAGGCAATATTTTATGTTGAGACAATTTATATCGAGGCAATTTATTGCCGATTTATGGTCCTCGTTAACAACCCTTCCCGTCATGCTTTTCAATTGGATATAAATTCTTATCGAAAAGTGATTTTTTTCTTTTCGGAAATAATTTCTTTTTAACCTAATAATCGTTGAATAAAAACGATTTATGGTCGATCTTCAGAATTGCCGAAATCATACGACCGGTGAGAACTGCGATTTATGCGAGCCCGGTTACTCGGGTGATCCGAGCCGTGGTGGCTGCACGAGGACGCACACGTCTCCGACGTCATGTCGTTGCAATCCGGCCGGCTCGGAGAGCGACCGTTGCATCGGGGACAGATGCATGTGCAAATCGAACGTCGAAGGGGCCGAGTGCAATCGCTGTCGTCCTTCCACCTTTGGTCTTTCGGCCGAAAATCCAAACGGGTGCAACGAGTGCTATTGCAGTGGGGTAACCGATCAGTGCCACGAGAGCTCGCTGTTCATCCAGCAGATACCGATGGTCGCTTACGACTCCCGTCACGGATTTACCTTGACCGATGCGTAAGTTTTGCACGATCTTCAATCCACCAATCCACCTCATGTATTTTCACAAAAATGGAAAACATACACTGCGAGAAAAAATATTATTTACGTAGTATCCGTTTAAGGGGTTACGTGGGTTTCGAAGCAAAAAAAAACATATTTTCTCTATTTAAAAAAAATACAATATATAAATTGTTTCATTCAAAATGTTATGCACCAAAAAGAGCAACATTTCCACAATATTTGAAAAAAATTTCATCCAAAAATTTGGGAAATTCAGCAGGTGGGACCTGGTTTTCGGAGACCCCTTAAAAAATGTGCCCTCGTGGTGGTCGGGATAACTCGTGATAGCCCTAGATGGGTAGATGGGATAACCCTAACGGGATCATCCCATGTGATTTTTTTTTCATGAACCATTGAAACACACCATCGTTGAATTTTTACGACACATTTATTAACATTTTTACAGTCCCTCAGCATTTTATCATACACATTTTTTTTAATTTGGGCAAAAACAATTTTTTCGATTTTTTGGACCTGGCACATGGGATGACCTCCTTGAAGATTTTTTTCCTTTTCTCAAAGCCTACTACGATCTTATTTGTTTCAAATATTTTTTTTTATTCGTTTCAGCTCTTCTTGTTGGATATTAAATATATTCAAATGTAATAAATATAGATTAGATTCAAGCACATTCTTTCTTTGAACGTATGGGGAACATTTTTAAATAAGAAATATATTTATTAACGTGAATACACGTCTATTCGATTCACATGTATATTTCTATTTAATTCCCGAAAGATCTTTTTCAGTTAAAGAAATCGTTATTTGTTTACAATACACGTGTCTTTCATTCATATATATATGTCTACTTCGAAGGTAGGAAAAATATATATTTCATTCGTCGATATTTCGATTTGCATATATATTCTACATTTACCTGAAATAAATCTTTGTGGTCATCATATGAACGGTGTATGTGAAGCAAAAAATATTGGTTTTATATTTTTGTATAGCATGTAAGCATAATGCGCGTGGTAACAGTATGAAAAAAAAACATTCGTAGAATCAAATAAAAAAATTTCATTACCAAACGTTACTCAAGAGCTTGATTCAAACAAGCAACTATTTGATGCAATGAAGACAGACCATTATTTCAATCAAGTAGAAAAATGTTTGGCTCTACGAAGATTCTATTTAATTTAAATTTAAAAAATTTAATAGATACACTTAGTGATTCCAATTAAATTGTTTTTCGAACAGATGAAACCGAATCACAGATTTAAGAGAAACAAATCACATATTTAGTTATAAGACGCTATTAAATAGACCTTGATTTAAATAAATCGATATATTTAAAATAAATAATTCCAATAATGGAATGCAATAGGAAAAATTTAATTTCACGAAAAATCTAGTTAAATAAAATTTAAAAACAAATAAAATAGGCGCAGCTATATACACAATGAAATTTAAAAAAATCGATCAGTGTGTAGACGGTCGATTTAAAATTTGGAGGGTGCTATCAGTATATGACAAAGAATTTACTTTATAAATTTGAATCAAATGGTAATATTTCGTCAATCGTCCCGAAACTCCTCAATTGACGATTGCTTATTCGTTATATTTTAAATAATTTTTCTCTCTCATTTTCATGAAGAACGAACTCGGACGTGATCGACGACGGATTCGACCTGAACGTAGCCTCGAACGAGATCGGTTATCGCTACTCGAACAATAGGAAGCGACGACTCTTCTGGTCCCTTCCGCACACATTTATCGGCAACAAAATCAAAAGTTACGGCGGCAATCTCACCCTCACTCAACACATCACCGCCCACGCGAACGCCCAAGTACTCAAGGATCAGGATGTCGTACTCATGGGCAATGGAATCCGACTTTTCTGGACGAATCCCCAAGAAATCGCGCCTGGCATTCCTATGGTGAGTTTGTCCTTTGAAAAAAAAAACATTTTATTTTAATTCGTGCACACATCAAGTATAAACGTTTGGTATTTAAGGGGACTTCTCACTTTAGACGCGAAAAAAGGCTTTTCGCATGCATTTTTTTGATAGGTTTATATTATAGATATTGATAGAAAAGTTGTTACACTTAATAAATGCACTATCAAAATATAATTTAAAAAAATATATTTATTTAAGTCACCATTTATAGACGAAAATGGTACTTAAAAGAATGTGCTAAAAAAATTGTGGGTCTGCGCTGTTGATGAAATCGCGGGGATGGATGATCCGAAACAAAAAATCAAACAGTTCTGAATTCAGTATGTTAATGGCTATAGCGCATATCATACGATTTTTGATAGATGCAAAAATAACAAAATGGCGGATATGTTTCGAAAAAACAAAAAAAACGAGTTTTTTCACCGTTTTTGGCAACAAAAAAAAATAGTAAATATAGAAATTTTGAAAAATCCTTCATATGCGCTATAGCTATAGTTGTAAAGAATATGTGGTTAAAATTTCATAAGAATCGGCTCGTAGTTTCGAATTTGATCAAGAAGCCGTCGAGAAACGTTATTTCGAGAAAAAGGCGTTTAAAGTTTGTTTGGGTTACATAAATACATAAAAGAATTTTTTTATCGTATTTCGAAAGTGTATTTATTAAGTGTAACAACTTTTATATCAATATCTATAATTTAACCTATCGAAAAAATTCATGAAAATCGCCTTTTTAGGGTCTAAAGTGAGAAGACCCTTTGAAAAATCGTCTATCCCATGTTTTGGATAATAATAACAATCATATAATAATTATAGTCTCATAATAGTAATATATTATATTTAAGGCGTTACCCCCACTTGTAGCGCAAAAAAGGCCTTTTTCATGAATTTTTTAAAAGAAAACTACGAAACTTTTTTAATCGATCAATATACCATCTTAAAGAACACATGTTGAAGAACTTTCAGTAATTTTTTTATTGAAAAATATTACATTGTTTAGTGGCAAATGGCCGTCAATGAAATAATGTTTTTATATACACGGTTTGCGGTGACCAACATTGCGGCGAAGTGGATCATCTGGAAAAAAAATGCGGATGGATTTAGTCAAATATAAGTATAAACTAGTCTTTGATCGATGGATTTTAAAAAATATTCATTTTTCACAAAATGGCGGACAGTCAAAGTTAATGGTTCGATTTTAACGAAAAAAACGGCCGTTTTTTGGCTATAAAACGACCATTTTTTTCGAAAAAAAAATCGAACGATTAAAGACTACATTTTTATGTATTAAATAAGCCTGCAAAATTTCGATAAGATCGGTTCATTAGTGTTGGAGTAATCTCGGTCACCGACTTCAGAAATGCCATTTTGAGAAAAACGCGTTTAAAGTTTCTCTTTCAACGCTCTTTCAACGCGGATTCTTCTCTTTCAACGCTCATATCTCAGTCAATTTTGTTCGGATCGACTTGAAATTTTCAGGACATATTCTCAGATACTTATACTTCAAAAAAATGCAATTAAAAAAAAATCGATTTTTTCAAAATCGCAAGTGGGGGTAATCCCTTAATGGAATATTATTGTATTGCACTTGGACTCGTTGGTTGTACGACGAAAATACATTTTAGGAAGCTTTTCGGATATGCAATGGGGCCAATTATTGATAAATAAAAATTCTTTAAAAAAATCGTCGATTTATTAAAAATTTTGAAACTTTTAAAACTTCCATAGCTGAATTATTTTGGCGGTGTTCAGATTTTCGGAGTTTTGGTTTTTCGTGTAAAATTCTTTCGGAGTTTTGAACGTTTTAATCATTCAAAGTTCGGAATTTTAACCCGGTCCCCAAATATATTTGACACTTATGTGTAGATTTAAGTACATGGGTCATTAAGTCGATAGGTCAGGTCATGTCCTACTATATGTTGGAATTGTCCAATCCGCCTCATTAAAAATTTAAAACCTCTGTTTCACCCCCTTAAAAGCCGAATTTCGATTTTTTGTATTCTTGAAAAAAGTCTTATTTTGGGCCAAATATAAAGACTGCATGGCCAAAACTTGGGGCCACAGATATCGTAATAGCCACGAAATTTCGAGTTTCCATTTTTTTTTTTTTTTCGTCTCTTTGTCGTTCAGACGTACACCGTACCGCTGAGAGAATCGGAATGGCGACGAGTCTCGACGGAGGGTCTCCGTCAAGCGTCCCGCAACGATCTGATGACAGTACTCTCGAATCTCGAGGCGATACTGGTGCGGGCCTCGTACAGCGAGGGTATGACCGCCACTTACATAAGCGACATTAGCCTGGATACCGCGGTGGAGAACTTCAGCGGCACGAGAGCCACGCAGATCGAGGCCTGCCGTTGTCCACCAGGATACAGCGGGACTTCGTGCGAAACATGCGCCACCGGCTATTACAGAGACGTCAACGATCGATCGAGCAGCTTCCTCGGCTCTTGCAAGTACTGCCCCTGCAGCGATCGCGGCGAGAGCTGCGAGCTCACGTCATCCGATCAGATCAAGTGTCACTGCCCATTGGGCTACGCCGGACAGTACTGCGAGGATATCGGTGAGTTGTTTTTATTTTTTTTTCGTTCCGTCACAGTTTTTGCACGATGATGCGTCCCGATCGTAATTTTAGACAATTGATACGCCGGCGCGAAACTTGGTAGTTTGCCACTCCCAGGCTCTTTAAGGGCGGGGTAAAGTTAATTCGGCGAAAAAAAGGCATGGTTTTAAGATTTTTTTTTTTTGGCGTAACGAATAGTGTTCGTTTATTGAAAAATTTACATATAATAAAGTAACATTTGAACAACATTCTCCTAAATTTGCATTGCAAAATATTGAAAATTGAGCGAGTGAAAATTAAACACCGGAGGCGCCTCGAAAAAAAGTTGGTTTGCGGTGTGCACCATAACTCGCAACAGAATCATCGGTAACAAAAAAAGCAAAATGCATTTGTTAAAGGAGATGTTTCTCGGGGTAATGACGGGAGGATTTTTTTTTTTTTTCGAATTTTCGATTTTTCGTAGCACTTGGGAGCCAAAAACCCGATTTTCGCTAAAAAAACGGCTAATTTGTTGTTGAAAAATTAGTAATTATTAAAAAAAAAACAAAAAAGCTCTCGACAATACCTGGTGAATTATGTGAAGAGGTACTGTGCAGAATTTCAAAGCGATTGGTCCAGTAGATTTTGAGTTATCGTGCACACGGACTTCAAATATGACAAGTCTCAGAAAAACGGTTTGAAAAACGCAGAAGAGTTTGGTCGCTTAGCGCTCATTGCACATTAAATACTCATAACTTCGTCAATTTTACTCCGATCGACTTGAAATTTTAACACAATATTCTTGATATATTATGCATTCATTTAAAAAAAAAAATTTTAAATAAAAAAAAAAATTTTTAATACTTTACCCCGCCCATAATGGGCTGCATCTACCTAGAGGCCCGAATAAAATGGCCAAGTTCGGAATTTTTTTTCTGGGAAACGGTTGGTGAAAAAAAATGTACTTTTTTTTAACACGAAGGTACGTATATTGAGAGCGTTTAAAAAAAAAGTCACCAAAAAATACGGACAAACAACGGAAACGTGGCCGCCGGCAGATGAGGAAATTTTTCTGGCGACGTTTGGCGGTGGACACTCTACAGCTTAAACGGCCCGTCCGAAATCGAAAAACCAAACGGGTTGTTTGAGTTGACGATAAATACGAGTCGTTGACGATCGTCGATTTTTTAGTTTTATGAAAAAAGTCGCGGTTTTTACGTAACTATGGGAAGGTGAAGATCAATTTTGAAAAAGTGAGATCGTCAATGACCTTTAAATGTTTCTCGTCGTATCTCCTGTAAATTTGGAAATAATCCATCGAGTGGTTGTCGAGACATCGTGTCCACCGATTTTGAAAACAGTGTTTCGAGGAAAACGCACTCAAAGTTTGAAGTATGCTGCTTCGCTAAGAGCATTTAAAAACTGTAGCTCGCAGTTTAAGGAATATTTCAATGCATTTTTCTGAGAATAGAGGTAAAAGGTGACACTATCGATCAAAAATATTTTTGGAAAATGCCATTTTTTACCCACCTACGTAGATGTAGCCCGTTAAATAATTCAAAAATAGAAACGAGGAAAACTCGTATCCACCCGACTGTAAATGAAATTTAGGTACGAGATCAGCTGAGTTTGGAATTTGCGTATTTTAATTCGAATGAAAATATTTCATTCAGAATTATTATAATTATTGATATTTATATTATTGTTCATTATCAATAATAATATAATGATGTATAATAATATTTATATTTGTAGATAATATTATTTTTATTTATTGTTAATATGGTAAGAACAAGAATAATAATATCATTTTTGGCTAGCTTAATTTTTATTAAAACAATGCTATGTTTAAAAAATGATCATTCTCTTTAATACAACAATCTTAAGGGAGGAGACCACTGATCGGTAAAAAAAATCCCGTTTTTCCATTTTTTTGTCTGCTAGATTATTTATTTGGGATTTCGAAATCACGGAAATGTTGATTTTTTTAAATTAAAAATCGGACAGTTGTAGCTAGCGTTATGATTCCGGCCAGGTCGAGAAGAGTCGTTTCGAAAAAAATGCGATTAAAAGTTTTAGTATGCGTAAATTGTTGCGGTTCCTGCTCTCATTAAATCATCTGTAACTTATGTTAGTGAAATTACAATATTGTAAATTCAATTTTTTTCGCATATTCTCGAATATATATGTTTTGAGAAAATGCAAAAAAAATATCGTTTTTTTTACTCGTCACAGTCGAGTCCCTCATGAATTTTATTCATGTAATTATGACTATCATTAGAAAACTGATACAATTTTTGAATATTTATTACGTATATATTTACAGTTTTTTTATTTATGATTTTTTTTCCAATATTTGAGTAATAGTATTGCACTAATGTTTTTTTTATTAATATTCGCATCAATAAAATAATACTATATTATTGATATAGATATTAGTCAAAAAAATCAATGGATAAAAATATACGTATTTATAATAAATATTCAAAAACTGTATAAATTTACTAATAATAGTTATAATTACATGAATTAACTTAAGTTGATCGTTATAAGTATCATATATCGATGCTGCTTACGAAAAGTAGCACGATTCAAAGTTTTTACGAAAAGTAACACTTTTTTAATTTCACCTCGAAAACTAGCATGATTATGCTTTCCCCACGAAAACTAGCTTGTTTGATTTTCACTGTATAAACTAGTGTAAAAGGAGTAAATTGAAAACCTTGAAGACCTTATCGCTCGTACAATCTAACCAAAAAGAGTTTTGGTGAGAAATTAAAGTCCGTAGTCCTCAGTTAAAAATCTGGAAAAATAAGCCATTAGTATTTTTTTTTAATATGCCAATTTGTTACGTAATGACATTTTAATTTTATACTCGTTGCTTTCAATAACATTTTGATAATAATTATCAATTAAAATGGATGGTAGTAATTTTTATAAATAAATAATATTGAAATTGTAAATATAATTAAATATTTTTTGTGATTTTCTATTGAAAATATAACGTTATAGAAAATATCATTCAACATATTTACTGTAATCTTACAGATGGTTATCGTCGAATTTGTTTGAAAAATCTTGCTGATGTTCGATTGGAATTAAACCTCTGTCAAGCACGGCCTGTATATCTTTTTCTTTCTTGGTGCAAGAGGCAATTTCTTATCTGACGTCTGTTTTAAGGGGAGATATACACCTAGGAGCCGCAAAATAGTCATTTTTGTGAATTTTTTTCAAGGAAAACCATTTGAAATTTCGGATTCGAGTTTTAATTATCTAAAAGTATATACATTCAAAAATATGTTTAATTTTATTTATTTAAAAATGTCAAAAATATACAAGGATATTGTATGATCCTTGGAGCGTCGTAAAAAAAATCTGCGTATACGGTACCCACTGGCGTTTCTTAAAAAATCATCTGAAAAAAAAACCGAAAAGATTATTAAACTAGATACTATAATCTAGTACTTGTCATAGCCGATTTTAAAAATATCGATTTATGACAAAATGGCGGACGGTGGAACATAAATAGTGATTTTTGGGCCAAACATTAGCTATTATTTGGCCTGTAAAACAAAAACTAACTAACGGAAAAAAAATCCTATGACAAGTACTAGATAATGGTGTATAGAATAACCGAAAAAAACCTCAAGGCAATCGGTTCATTGGTTTTCGAGAAATTTTGGGTACCGATTTTAAAAACGTGGTTTTGAGAAAAACGCGTTTGAAAATTTGGGAATGAATAAATCATGAAATTTGTCAACTTACATGGAATCATCGATACCAGGCCCATAGTGTAGGTCTTCTACGGTCGACGGAATGTTCATAGCTTCTAAATCCTCGACCTCGACCATCTATGTGTATATCTGCCCTTAATTGGAATATTCGAACATCATGCATGTTTTTTTTAAAGATTTTTATCTCTCGTCCTTCTTGGTAAAAATCATATTTAAGGTGGATTGTATGGCCTAAAGGTTGAGTGGATATTTCCCGAATATTTGCCGTTTTAAGGCGGTCCTCTAGTTTCTCGGCTGTTTTTTTACGGCTTTTTCAATAATTTTTTACGGGCAAAGCATCGAAATAATCAATCTCATTGTTTTTGCGTAATCTTTGTTAACATTTAAATAAGCTTTACAAATTTTTTGAAGTCAAAATATATAATAGAATAAAAGTTATAGTGGCCGACAGGAAGACATCAAGTAAAAGAGGTGCTTGACCGTGACCAAGATTGCAGCTGTTCTGCTTATCTGAAATCAAAAAACCAAACGGCATTTTAATCTTCATATTTAAGCCTAGCGATTGAACTAGAGTGAATTCTAAATTACAAAAATTGACTTTTTTATACACTTTTGAAAATTACATTCTATTTTTTACTCATTTTTTCTTAAGATTTTCGCTCGTACAAAAAAAAACTATCGAAGCAATCATGATAATCCTAGTTCAATCGCTGGCTTATAACATATTAAAGATGCTGTATAAATTTGAACAAGATCGGCGCACTAGTTTCTGAAATATCGTGGTCACCGTTTCGAAAAATGGTGTTTCGAGAAAAACGCGTTCGAAAGTATACCTGCTCCGTATACCTGCGCCGTTCCAGGGCCGTAACTTGTGAACCACTTCGAATATCGAAAAATCCTTTGGCACACATTTTCTACACATGTTGTAGATGTGATTTATGAAGAAAAAAAAATCGATTTTTTCGACCCGAGAAACTAGAGGACCGCCTTAATTGAAGTCCAATTAAAATTTGTTGAGAGGTCTAAAAAATCGTAAATGTTCGATCGCGGTCAAAGGAAATGGAGTTATAAAATAGAGGCAAGGCGTAAAAAAGCATGGAAGAAAGGTCGGAAACAATTGCAGTGTTACCGAAACATGTTAATTTCCGCGGTGAATATCGAGACTTGCTTGTTTTCGTGCCGGAAGCCAAAACTGAATAGAAAACTGATAAGAATTCTGAAACATGCTAATTTTTCGTGAGCAACATGGATATATTCTTATGCTCATTATTATTATTTACGAACCAAATTTTTGCAGTATCGTCAAAAGTTAATTTCCAGACACAAATTTTCCCATCGAACGTAAATTCCCAAATTCTACAATGCAGTCTTCGCCAATATCCCTCAAGACGAGTTCAAAGTCCCATTTGTGTCCAACCCCCAATGAAATATGGAATCCGATTATTTCTAAGGGTGACTAAAAAAATTTCAGACGATGCGGCACTGCAATGGATGAAGTCAAAGACTTTCGAAAATACTTTACTATAAGATATTGGTTGCACATTTTCCAGGAAATGTCGATTTTTCGTAATGCGGATTTTTATTGCCTATACTTCGTGTCCCGATGCACGTGAGAATTGCATGTACCGAACGTGCGCGTGTGTGTTGCATGAAATACAGCCGAGCTCAGGGTAGGTCTAATGCCGATCGAGACCGAGGCGCCGAGAAGCTCCGTCGTGCATTTCACGTGCTCCTACGAGCACGGCGACGAGCTGTACATATACTTTAAATTGACGGGTTATAACGGATCGCGGTTGACGGAATGTACGATGGTGCCCGGTCATATCGTCGCAACCGCGAAAGGAGCGCTTCGTGCATGGGATGTTCGAGTAGGCGAAATACCTTACGTCGTCGAGTGCATTATCATCGATAAACGGGGCAAACAACTCGCCAAGATTTCTACTACTGTCTCACCAGGTTCGACCGCAACCCAAACGAATCCCAAACCCAAAACCAAATATGAAAAACAGCCTTCCTTCGACCCTTCCTGTAAACACATACCGAAACGAATTGAATTCTGAACAAACAAGAACAAACCCAAATAACCACAAAACCCAAACCAAACAACTGGAATTCCAACCTAAATGTCCAACCCGTCACCGACTGAGATAATCATGCCATTCGCCTGGCCCAAAAAAATACATGCCAAAACAACCGGAAATCTAAATAATCACGAACACACCCAAATAATGACGAAACCTTAACCAAACGAGCGAAAATTAAATTCCAACCTACACAAATCAAATTGTAACCCGAAAAACTCAAATTCCAACCCAAATGAAGCCAAAGCACAAGAAAAGTCAAGGGCAAAGCCAAATGAGCCCAAACTCAAATCCCAACTGAATGGAAAATCCGAATAATAAGGAACAAACCCAAATAACGACGAAACTCAAATCAAGCAAAAAAAAACTGAAATTCCGACCATAATGAACCGAAACAAACTCGAATTCTCACCCAATTAAATTCAAATTACACTTGTCCCAAAAAAAATACACGCCAAAATAACCTCAAATCTGAATAATTCCGGATGAATACAAATAATGACGAAACTCAAACCAAGCAAAAAAAATTAATTTCCAACCATAATAAATGCAAACAAACTCAAATTTTAACCCAAAGGAACTCGAATTCCAACCCAAAGTCCAAACAAATTCGAAGCCAAACCTAAACAAGCACAAACTCGAAAACTCAAATTCCAACCGAATGGAAAACTGGAATTGTCCGGAAGAAACCCAAATAACAAAATCCAAACCAAACAAAAAACCTTAAATTCCAACCCGAACAAACTCAAATTCTCACCCAAATAAACTCAAATTCCAACCGAAATAAATCCAAAGCCAAACCCAAACAAGCTCAAACAAAAAAAGTCAAATCTCAACCGAATGGAATACCAGACCTAGGAAAACAGTTCGAAAACCCACAAAATTCGCGGTCATGTACAAATGAACTTGGACCCAAAGAATCCAGTAAACTTACCACTCAAACCTAATCGGCCACAAATGAACCTCCAGCCCAACAAATCCTCACCTCTCAAATGCCAAAAGACTCAAACTCAATGAACCCCCATACTTGAAACTAAACAATCCTAACCCAAGTTCAAACGCAAATGAATCAACACGCAAATCCAAGAGGAACTAGCACCAAACAAATCCTGAGCCATATCCAAAGACAGCTTAAACCCAAACGAACACTCACCCACAGACACAAAGAAACGAAGAAACTTGATCGTGCTTCTTTCCGGGTTATTTCGTCTCTGGCCTCAAGGTGGAAAGAAACAATCATCTCACTCAACATTTGTTTCGTTCCTGGATCAGTCTTTTTATCAAGTTTTACATCGTGATCTCGTTAAACAGAGGTCAACCTGCCATTGGGTGTTTTTTGTACGTCAAGTGTCCGTCCCCCTTCGCAGGTTTCCATGGTGTCGTTTGGTGAACATGTGATGTTTCAATCATTCCAGGTTACTCATGCTCTGCTGTTGATCATGTGCTGCATCATGTGTACATTGGTCTTTGCAGGTTTCTGTGAGTGTCCGGTGAGATGGTGTCTCAATCATTTGGGTTCATCATTGACCCCTGTCGTCTGTTTCGTTTGTTTTTGTTTTGAATATCGATGTCGCTGGTCAATCAGGATGATATTTTTCAAACGCATCTCATTGTTCCTTTTGGACATGGCTCGTTGCGCACGTCGTCACCGTGTTGTTCGCGGACAGGGTCTTCGACGTTCATGGAAATCATCCATCAGTGCTTTTGTTGTTTTTGTTGGGTTGTCAATGAATACTGATGGAGCCTTTTTTAGTCTTTGATGGGAAATCTTGGGTCCTTGGCACGCAAGTCACATTGGAATGGATATCAAAGCACACATGAACAATCATGCGAAGATCAAATTTAAGAAATGTCGTATACATGCCAAATAGACTGCCAGCAATGGGAAGATCATGGCTCTGTCCACAGTGTTGCTGAAAATGTCGCTTGTCATCGTCACAGTAATCATTCTTCTTCGGCAATGCGTACTTCCACATTCTCTATTACAATTATTATACCTGGTGATTTTCCCAACAGTCGACTACCGTCAGACGACACCACCACCCGCACCGCTCAATAATCCACCGAGAATCATCGTCACGATCCAGGAAAAGAAGTTCCAGATTGTCCATATTGGAAGTACAGTCAGTTATCACTGCAACGGGCGATCCTTGGACAATGTTAGTTTCAAATTCTACGACGAATAACTGAATCGACGTGGAAAATTGAGGAATTTTCGATTTGATGTATATATGATTTGTCTCACGTAGTCACCGCTCCACATCCGGTGGACGAAGGAAGGAAGTCATTTGCCCGACCGCAGCGTCGAAGATAGGTCAGGTCTTCTGGTCCTCAGGGACGTCAGGGTCTCCGATAGTGGTGTCTACGTTTGTCAAGCGAGCGACGGTATTTCCTCGGTTGTCGAAAAAGTTACCCTCACCGTTGGAGGTACGGCAATAAACACTTTCTATTTTATTTCATTTATTTTGTACAATTCGATTTTACTTCATAAACAATTGAGACCTCAGTACGGAAGGTCCAAAATGAATTTTCAAATTTATTTTTGATAAATTTAAAATAAAATTGAAATAAATTTGAAATAAAATTGAAATAAATTGGAAAATTTATTTTTGAAAAATTTAAAATAAAATTCAAATAAACTTGAAAATTTATTTATGAAAAATTTAATATAAAATTCAAATAAACTTGAAAATTTATTTTTGATAAATTTGAAATAAAATTCAAATAAATTTGAAAATTTATTTTTGATAAATTTGAAATAAAATTCAAATAAATTTGAAAATTTATTTTTGATAAATTTGAAATAAAATTCAAATAACTTTGAAAATTTATTTTGGATAAAATTCAAATAAATGTGAAAATTTATTTTGGATAAATTTGAAATAAATTTTTTATAATTTTTTAATAAATAAGAAAATTTATTTTGAACTTCCAAAAAAAAAAATTAATTCAATTTTTGACATTATCGAATCTAAGAAAAAAATACGTAAGTTTGAAGAATCAATTTGAAATAATTTCCGATGTAAAAAATTGTATACAGGATATTGCGATGTGTGTTTACTCACGATTCAGTATATCACTACAGGGTAACTTAAAAGGCAATGAGACTGAAGTTTGCATCTTTGGAATGCAATAAAAATCAATATTTCCGAAATCCACCAATTACTTTAGTTGCATTTTGTGTAAAAGAATTCCCCAACAATATCAAGATGCTTATCTAGGGATCTACAATATAAATTTGTGAAAACAAAATTGCACGATAATAAAAATGGGTAAATCAAGATGTCAAAAAGAACTGCCGTTGCATTTCCACGATGCAAAGTGCAATACAAAAAAAAAGGGAATGGTTTTTCTCAAGACAAAGTGTTAATAGCATTCATATACGAAAGTGTAGAAATAATTTATTTTTAATTTTTTTATACGAAGCCAATAAACGAAAGTACGTCGATAAAAAAAGAATTTTACATAAATTATAAAATTGGATGCATTAGAACATTATTTTCCATGTACATAATGACCAATGAATAACGTTTTCAACGGACGCAGCGTTTCCCCAAAGTCTTCTGGACATACCAGGTAAACGTTACTCCAAAATCCTTCTTGTATCGACCTGGAAAAATGCCAAAAAAATTCCAAACGCAGAAAAAAAATTCAAATGTAGAAAAAAAATCGAAAAACGGAAAAAAATTAACACAAAAGATTTGAAAAAATAATAATCTCTCTAGGGTCAAATCTGGAAGCGCCGAAAGTCAATATCCACTTGGACAGTCATGTCTTGGAAGGATCACCGTTGCAATGTACCTGCGAGGCGACTGGAAATCCGCAGCCGGAGATTGAATGGATTCGCGTCCACGGACGTATGAATCCACATTCGATTTTCCACAATGGCGTATGGAGATTGCCCGTCGTTTCCCGAGACGACGCCGGCGAATACAAATGCATAGCGAGGAACGAGGCTGGATTCGCGGAACAAAGTATTCAAATCAACGTCCCGGGTAAGTGACAAAAAACAAATGATTTGATAATTTCCGTCCTTTCCTTCACGATTAACCTCAACAAAGGTCTCCCCTTCGACTAAATTCAATCAATATATCAAAAGGACAATTATAATATTATAACATCATACTCACCGATTTTTAATTGATGAATATTTGTATTGAATAGTTAATCAATTTTGATAGATAAATATTTCAATTTAATATAAAATAAATAATATGTAATAAATAATCATTCGAATTCAAAGTTTAATTAATCATGTTTTTTTAATCATTAATTAATTCTTTCAAAGCCTAGTTATTCAATCGATAAATAAATTAACAACTAAAGTATCGCAATTCTAAATTGGAAATTGTGGAATTGCAATTTTTATTCGTATTACATTAAATTTGAAGAGTTAATGAATTCATAAATTGATTAGCAATTACCAAATGGATGGAAAAAATTACAATTTTGTTTCCTTCAATAAGGAATTTGTCAAATTATTAAATCATTAGATGAACTAGCAATCATGACATCAAAGAATGAATTAGCAACTATGCGATTCCAATGTTGGAAATGGAAGAATAGGAGAATTGGAAATTATGGCACTAGAATTTGTTTGCCTCTTACAGGAAATTT
Source organism: Ophion ellenae (assembly GCA_963210295.1). Classification (NCBI taxonomy): domain Eukaryota; kingdom Metazoa; phylum Arthropoda; class Insecta; order Hymenoptera; family Ichneumonidae; genus Ophion; species Ophion ellenae. The sequence goes on along the minus strand of OY723387.1, from coordinate 8,051,575 downwards.
GTCGAATTATTGGTTGAAAAAATTAACCAGCGACTATGATATCAATGAATATTTTAGCAACCAATGACATTTACGAAACAAATTAGCAACTGTGAAATTTCAATAATCGATTGACAACTATGACATATCTATTTACTATTCATCTCGCACAAAATCTTTCGAGTTATTCCGAACAAACTAGCAACTATGGCACTAACACGAAACGAGCAACTATAACATCAATAAATAAAAGAGAAACTATGGTGACGATAAATGAACAAGCAACATCGACATTCCAACAATAAATTGACAGCTGCAACATTTCCATTTTTCTCGTCTTACACATCGATCAAAAAACAAGAAAGTATAATATGAATAAATAAATAAGCAACTATGGTATCAAAAAAAAAACTAACATCTACATTCCAAAAAGAAATAAGCATCGATAGTTTTTTTCGTTTTACACAATATTTTTTTAATTATTTAATAAATAAGTATTCAAGCAACTATCGATTAATGAATGAAGGGATATTATTTCAATGATTATAATGTTGTCAATACAAGGAATTATAATTGATGACTAATTTAAAATAAAATAATTCATCATTTTTCCCGTATTACACAAAATGTCTGAAATTACTGAACAAATAAATAAAAACGCAACTATCGATGAATAAATCAACCGATATTATTATTTCAATCATCCTAATGATGGCAAAATAATTTACCACAATTAATTATACTCATATCTCTGATATGTCGATTATTCGTTTCATTAATTCATAATTTTTTTTCGTTTCACACAAAATTTCTCAAACTATTGAACAAATAAACTAACAAGCAACTATCGACGAATAAATCAAGAGATATTATTATTTCAATGCTTATAATACTGCTAATATAAATAATTATAATAAATCAACAATTAATAATAAAATAATACATTATTGTTTTTTTAAGAAAAAATTATAATATCCTTCAATTAATAAATAAACAAGCAACTATCAATGGACGAATCAACCAATTTTATTATCTTATCAATTATGATCGTGCCAATACAATTAATTATAACAAATGAATAGTCAATAATAAAATAATACTTTATTTTGTCCGTTTTACGGAAGATTTCGAAAATTACCGCACAAATAAAATAAGCAACCATCGACGAATAAATCAGCCGATATTATTATTGCAATAGTCATAATCATGCCAATAAAATTAACGCCTTAGGCCCCAGTAACGGATATGAAATCATGTGCGAATTTGACCATTTTTTTTCGCGTGGAAAAGTGATTCACTCATAAAATTAATTACACATCTATTTAGTACGAATATCAAGCTGTTAGAAAATATATATTTTTTTTTCTCGATGTACAAAATAACCGACTACTAATATTTTCTTTTGTATATCCTTTTTTAGGCGCTCCGCGGCGTGACATTTAGCATCCACAATTTTTTACCTAGAACAAAAAACAAAAATTATCGTCAATCTACACCAGAATACCTGGAGAAGTACAGTGTCCAAAAGGAAGTTGCTGAAACTAATCGACTGTCATTTTAAAACACGTGCACAGAATCAGTAAAGCCAAATTGCTTTAAATAGAGGAACCTCTGCAGTTTTAAACGCACATAAATAAAACCCAGTCAAATATTTTTTATGTCAATTTATTACATTTTATAAAAATAACGAAAAAGTACAGTGATTAATCATAGATATTTTCGAAGTGCGAACCGTTAGATTGTGCACAAAAATTAATTCTCTTTTGAAAACTGTGAAAAACTGAGTCCAACATATCGTTCGTAATGCCGCGAACCACTTCCTGGATGGCCGCGATCAGTTCTTCTACTGTACTGGGGTTTTTAGCGTAACAATGATCTTTAATGTAACCCCACGAGAAAAAATCACAAGGATTCAGGTCCGGTGAGTACGGAGGTCATTCTAGTCCGCCTTGAGCAAATTTAGGGTACCCCAGACCGATTACTCGAGTCCCATATACGCGATGAATAGCTTCAAACACCTCATGAGTCCGGTGCGGCGTCGCTCCATCTTGCATGAAGTAAACATTTTTAACCAGTCCCCTCTTTTTTGCATAAGGGAAGAATTTCGTTTCCAAAAGCTGTTTGTAACTCTCTCCTGTTATCGTAGATTCCAAGAATTGCAAATAAATTCCTTTTACTGAAATCGCTGCCCATGCCGTTACTTTCTGTGGATGAAGGGACTTCGCTAGCGATATGTTGGGATTTTCCGTTCCCCAAAACCGATAATTTTGCTTGTTTACGTACCCATTCATCCAAAAATGTGCTTCATCGGAATAAATAATCAATTTCTCATTAAGTTCTTCCGCTTTAAACATTCCCGTAATAGTGTTACAAAATTCGATGCGTTTCGTCATGGCATGTTCAGTTAACAATTGATGAGTGCTTATTTTATACGGATGAAACTTTAAAAAATATTTCAAAATGTTGTGTAATGATGATTTGGTTATTTTTAATGCTTAAGCAGCTTTCCGAATCGAATCATTTGGATTTTGTTTGAAATAATTCTCAACTTCGTTGATCTTCTCTGGTGTAGTCACCGTAACAGATGGACCTGGCAACTCGTGTCTACGGTCCTGGAGTGTACCATACTTCACGAAGTTATCGATTATCCTACAAAAAATAACGTAAAATTACTCCAATGCAGTTTAATTGAATTGAAACACAAGTTGTGTGATAGATGAATATGAATAAATATTCAATTCTTACCTTTTCAGAGTGTTTTCGCTGGCAACTCTATGAGTTCCAAACTTAGTACGAAACCCTCTATACGCATTACTATAAACTTTTCCCCTCGAGAAGAAGCACTCAATAAGATATACTTTTTCTTCCGTGGTGAGCTCACTCATTTTGACGCGCGCGTACTTGCTTCAACCACGGCTGGAATAAAACTGCGGGGCCTCAGGTATGCGCCTTAGAAAAAGGGACCCCTATTGAATTCATGGAGGGAAAAGACACTTATTTAGTTTTAGCAACTTCCTATTGGACACCCTGTACGTACGGAATTTAAAGAATATTGTATTATTCAAAAGTCGTAGGTATTTGAACTTAAGAAATGAATTTTCAGTGAAAAATTTCGTTATAACTGCTCATAAAATGAAAAGTCTTCGATTAATCAGAAATTCCGTACGTACTTCTCCGCGAAATGCAACTAGGAACATAACTTTCAAATATGAAGTAAATCGAGTGAAAATTGTTGAAGTTATTTGTCACGCCAATTGGAAAACAGCTGTTTCGAGAAGTTTTGAGTAGTCGGCCATTTTTTACAGCGAAAAAATATATATATATATTTTCTAGCAGCTTGATATTGTGTGGTTGATTTTGTGAGTGGATCACTTTTTAATACGAAAAAAAAGTTGAATTCGCACATGATTTTATACCCGTTACCGTGGTCTAAGGCCTTCATTGCAATTCATTATACTCACATGTCCGATATTTCAATTTTTTGCGCTTCATCGTAAATTCGGCAGCCGATTATGAGCCAAGTCCGGGTTACGATATGAGGCCGAAGATCACGCCAAACTCGTGGGTAGGCAGCGAGGGTGATCCAGTGACGTTGGTCTGCGAAAAGACGCATCATCACTCGCGAGTCGTTTGGTCGCGTGCTGGGCCATATTCGGCCGTGAGGCACGAGGCTAACGGCGTACTGACGATCCGCAATCCCATCCCGAGTGATTCCGGCACTTACGTTTGCACGGCAACTAGTCATCAAGGCGTCAACTACAACTCGACCGTCAACGTGTCGATTTATCCGAAGAGGGCCCCGAGCATCAGAGTCGAGCCCGATCGCCAGGTCGTTTACCAAGGCACCTCGGCCGAGGTCAGATGCATCGTCGATCGCGATTCCGGCCTTCGTATCACCTGGACCAAGTACAATACGAGCTCACTCGGTCCCAACGCACGCCAGGTCGGTGACACTCTTTTCCTGACCAAGCCTCAGGTCGCCGATCGCGGCATTTACGTCTGTCAGGCCAGCAACGCGGCCGCCAGCTACCAGGCCAGTGCCACCATCGATGTGGAACGTGAGTATTTATTTTTTATCGCTTTTTTGAAGCTCTGTCATTTTTCTTTGATGTCACTCTTTTTTCGTGATTTTTTATTAAGGGGAGATATACACCTGGGAGCCGGAAAAAACGGTCATTTTTGTGGATTTTTTCGAGGAAAACTATTTGAAATTTCGAATTGGGGTTTTAATTATCTAAAAATATATACATTTGAAAATATGTTTAATTTTCTTTATTTAAAAATATCAATAATATACAAGGATATTGTATGATCCTTGGAGCGTAAAAAAATCTGCGTATACGGTACCCACTGGCGTTTCTTCAAAAATCATCTGAAAAAAAAACCAAAAAGATTATTAAATTGGATACTATAATGTAGTACTTGTCATAGCCGATTTTGAAAATATCGATTTATGACAAAATGGCGGACGTTTGAACATAAATAGTGATTTTTGGGCCAAAAATTACTTATTATTTTGCCTATAAAATAAAAACTAAGTAACGGAAAAAAAAATCCTACGACAAGTACTAGATAATGGTGTATAGAATAACCACAAAAAACCTCAAGGCAATCGGTTCATTGGTTTTCGAGAAATTTTGGGTACCGATTTGAAAAACGTGGTTTTGAGAAAAACGCGTTTGAAAATTTGGGAATGAATAAATCATGAAATTTGTCAACTTACATGGAATCATCGATACCAGGCCCGTAGTGTAGGTCTTCTACGGTCGACGGAATGTTCATAGCTTCTATATCCTCGACCTCGACCATCCAGGTGTATATCTGCCCTTAAATATCGAAAGGTGCCCATTTTGGTGGCGAAAACCGAAACTTGCTAGTTTCGTGTCGGAAGCCGAAACATGCTACTTTTCTTAAGCAGCGTCGATATGTACGGAACCCTAATAGAGCGACGCATTTGTTGTGTTTAACGGAGACTTTGTCCTAGGAGTGCCATATTTCAGGCGTTTACATTTTATTTTTTTTTAAAGGAAACGAGTAACGCTTTTTGAGTGCGGTTTTCTCTTGCTTTTATTCATGATATACAGAATGTTAACAAATTTTTTTTTTGAAAACAAAAACCAAAATGGCGGCTGTTGCAGCTCCCCGAAAACAGGTCCTCAAATCGCGGGAGGTAAACGGCTGGCATCACTGCACCCTCTTTGTTGATCTGAAACACAAATTCAAAGCATATTATCAATCTGTGACCCTTTGGTCATGGAATGACGGATGGGTTTTTCGTTTAGTACAAATTTCGAAAAATGGCGGCAATTTAAAAAAAAATCGAATTTTCGCGTTTTTTTTCGCATAAAAAGATAAATAATAAATGCAAAAATGTATCTATCGAAAAAGCGATCCGTCATTCCGTGAAGACATATTTTCTGAGTATGCTCTCCAAATTTCAGGTCGATATGTTATTTACAGCGGTCAGGAGAATGTCAGCCATTTTCAAAAACGTGTTTTCGAGAAAAACGCGTTCAAAGTTTTGTAGTGTGTTTACACAAATGTGTTTATAATTACCGCTAATCGGCAATGCCTGGTCCATAGAGGCATCCCTCCTCTTCTTCTAGCTGCTCATGTTGAGCCGCTAACATCTCCCGCTGCATTTCAAGGACAAAGTCTCCCTTAATTATTTTTCGTTTGCCGATTTTTCGTCGTCGAATAACAAAAATGATTCTCGAAGCCCGCGAAATGCCGGTTTTGGAGCTCCATCCTGCAAGATGGCAGTCCGTGAACCTCGGCGGCTCAACGCATCTGCAGTGTCGCGTCACTGCCGGTTTCCCGACACCGGATGTCCAGTGGAGCCGCGAGGACGGCCGTCGTTTCGGCCCCAACATTGCCCAGTTGCCCGGTGGCGTGCTGAGACTCACGAACGTGACGTTGAACGACGGCGGTGGCTACAAATGTTCGGCAACGAACATCGTCGGCCACACCAGCGAAATCGCTCATATCGAAGTTCAGTTGGATCCGAAAATTACCATATTGCCGCACCGTGGCCTCATCTACGCTAAAGCCAACTCGGAGCTCAGACTGAACTGCAGCGCTCAGGGTATACCGCAGCCGACTGTCGCATGGACGAAAATCGTAGCCGGAGTTCCGGTCGAGTAAGTAGCAATGTTTGGGTTTATGAACACTCAGCTACTCCAGTAATCGTCACCTCTGGGCAAAAAAAATTGCTGATTTTCATGATTTTTTTTCAAAAGGAAACATTTCTTCACCATTTTTGAGAATTAGGGTATGTTTTATCACTACTTTTGGCTGTTGCACAGTATTTTTTCAATTTATGAATCTTTAATAATGCCGGAGATACGGGACGATCTTCCAAATCGGTTGCGGGGAATGTCGTCAGACGGCGTGACGCGTAGCGTCGACAGGATTGGTCTGAAAAAAAATCGACGAAGATTTTTCTTTTATTAACACTCATACGCAGAATATGAACCAAGAAAAACTTATGAATGTTTTCATTCATGCGAAAAGTGACAATTCATTCAATTGTATTTCCTAAAAAAGGCCTTCAAATGTTCTAAAATAAATTTAAACATTACCCTCATATCGTATTGGTTTGCTAAAGAGTTGCAAAATAAATGCAAAATGTTGCCATTTCGGTTGATTCGCTGTAAAAAAAAAAGGGGGGGGGGGGGGGGGTCGGGTTCGGACCATGGGGAGGTCGGTTTCGGACCACGATTTTTGAGAACAACCTATACGCAGACTTTCATTACGGCCTCGGTATCTGAAACAAACGGTACCCGAAAACCTCGTCAAGCTGCGCAAAACTTAGAATAACGTTCCCTCTGAAGAATCAAAATTTGGTTTGAACAAAAAAATTAATTTGATGCACTTTTATTGCCTTTGCTGATTAGGCGATCGGTTTCGGACCACGCTATCCTACTTTAATGGAACATACCCATTTTTTACACCAATAGATATACAGTTGGCCCAATGCTGAGTATTATACCCAATTGTATACCCAATGCTGAGTATTAATATACTAAAAATACTTATTTCCTATAACTGAGGCGTTTGTACAATGAGGTTAGTGGAAATGTTGTCCCAGGTGTAAAGGATAGTTGAGTGAATGATATTTTATATTCGCAAAAATCAAGATTCGTGTATAGTTACCAAATGACTATTTGGACAAAGTCATTCATGGATTGTCGGCAGATGAATGTGCAGTTGAATCAATATAGTACTATAGTGCAAGTGGGCAAGTGTACAAGGAACAACTCTCGTCGAAAATGAGAGTCGTTCCTTGCTACTTGTAGAGGACAAATCGTTGTCCAACGAATCGTTGTCCAACAGCAAGTCCGTTAATCGGAGGACAAAAAAGATGGTAGCGTCAATACGTCGTAGAGCAAGGAACAACTCTCATAGAAAATAGGCGGTACTTTCGAAAGTTTCCTAAAGATGTGGCAGGTCCCACAAAACAAGCAAATCGTTGATTGATGCCATGGACGCAGAGAATAAATTCACGTTTTCACGGTCACAAACTGATATCCTCTACGCACGTGGACATGGGTTCACACACGGTCTCCAGTGTACCTCGATCGTATCTACGTCGCGTACTGCGCACGAACGACCTTGTGTGACAAAGGGCCATAGTAGCGTGCAAAGTAAACGGTCTTGCCAAATGTACGCTACTTATCTCAAGTACAGAGTTGTTAACTATTAACAAATCATTATTTGAGACGAGTCGTCGATTTTTTAACAGTTATTTGCTAACTATTAAGGTAGTTCCTCTGCGAAAATCTCAACCAAAAGTTTACATACCATGTTCATGTTCAAAAGATGGATAATTGGTTTAATTAGTAATGAATAAAATTAAAAACTACGCAATATTGACTCGGTACTAGTAGATAATACGATGGATATCATTTATTGCCGTAAAATATATTTTGTATTGTGTTTTTGATCGACCATTGCCAGTAAACTTTTTGCCGTGACTGTCCAGGCTTTGGCCCAATTGTTTTTTTTCCAGGCTTTGCCAGGCTTTGCACCAAAATTTTGAAGGCTTCTAATGGTTATATCTTGGAAACTAGATGGTGAATCATTCTCATTTTTTTTTCACATTATTTGTGATATCTTACTGTAGCTTATCCTCATTTTTTATCAATTTCTTAACTTTAGTTTTGACGGTAGAATTGATGATGCTCTGTTTGCCCATCATAACGCATTTGTTACGTGTAAACCAAGCCAACTTAAGTGTAAATATCTCAGGTTTGGGGTGGTCAAACTTATTCAAATTGCACAGATGTTTGGATAATGTATTAAATAACGTATATGTGAAATTTCAACCATTTCTTAATTCAACTCTTCTGTGGAGGTACTACCTTAACAGGGCTATATTTGATTCAACTGAAGATTTTTAAATTATTGCCAAATATTGATTTTGTAATAAGTGTACGACTGTTATTTCAAAGGTCTACTCAGCCAACATCTTAAATAGAGAAGTTGTCGCGTCAACTGTGTGACTTGGCTCAAATGCGGCCAAGGTAGTCGTTTTGAATGAAGACCAGTTAATTGTTGTGACATGTTCATTTGCATTGAACACAGGATACCGCAGCAACTATACGTCAACGGCCCGTAATCTAAATATATTAGTGTGAACAAATCTCCACTCCTTTGAACTGTGTCACATATCACAATTTCAATTCGTTATTCGATGACCATAAACATCTGATTTAAGAGAAATAAAAGTGATCAAATAGATCATTATTTTCAAAGAAATACTATGCCTATAAAATGTTGTCATGAGAACACAAATATTTCTTAACGACCAACAAATTTTTATACAGTTAATGAATATTTAAATAAACGTGCCAACTAAATATATTTCTTTACTATATATAAACTGCTTTCTCGGTCTACGCTCTGAAACAAAAAGATTGCATTTTCCGAAAAAAATGGCTACATTTTGCAATAAAAAATACTTTTTTTTTATTTTCAAAAACACGTAGGGCCATGTTTTAGACAATAAGGTTAGAAAGATTTACACCAAATATCATCAGAATCGGTCGATTAGTTTTTAAGCTATACGTCGTGACAGTTTTGAAAATGCAGTTTCGCACATTTTCAAAGATTAATCAGAACAAAATTTCGTGTGACAGCCAAAAGTAGTCATAAATCGTACCCTAAATCTTAAAAATGGTGAAGAAATCTTTCTTAAAAAAACATCATGAAAATCAGCTATTTTTTTCTAGCCGAAAAGTATTCGCCTTTAAGGGGAGATATACACCTAGGAGCCGGAAAAAGGTCATTTTTGTGAATTTCTTCAAGGAAAAATATTTGAAATTTCGGATTGGGGTTTTCAATTATCTAAAAGTATATACATTCAAAAATATGTTTAATTTTCTTTATTTAACAATATCAATAATATACAAGGATATTGTATGATCCTTGGAGCGTCGTAAAAAAATCTGCGTATACGTTACCCACCGGCGTTTCTTCAAAAATCATCTGAAAAAAAAACCCAAAAGATTATTGAATTAGATACTATAATCTGGTACTTGTCATAGCCGATTTTGAAAATATCGATTTATGACAAAATGGCGGACGTTTGAACATAAATAGTGATTTTTTGGCAAAAAATTAGTTATTATTTTGCCTATAAAACAAAAACTAAGTAACGGAAAAAAAATTCTATGACAAGTACTAGATAAAGGTGTATAGAATAACCACAAAAAACCTCAAGGAAATCGGTTCATCGGTTTTCGAGAAATTTTGGGTACCGATTTGAAAAACGTGGTTTTGAGAAAAACGCGTTTGAAAATTTGGGAATGAATAAATCATGAAATTTGTCAACTTACATGGAATCATCGATACCAGGCCCATAGTGTAGGTCTTCTACGGTCGACGGAATGTTCATAGCTTCTAAATCCTCGACCTTGACCATCTAGGTGTATATCTCCCCTTAAGCCACCTCGTATGAAAATCCTCTGTTGTTCTCCGCTAACCGAAACGATCGTTCGTCAGTAATTGGCCGGAGGGATCATCCTCGGGCGCAATATACGACATCCTGTCGATGTCGCCAACGGACGAGGGCTTGTACACGTGTCGGGCTATCAATACCGTGGGAGTAGCCGAGGACCAAGTTCAGTTGCGCATCAAGATGGACGACGATGTCCTCCAATATCCGAATATCACCAGCATCGTAAGCTTCACTTCGACTCCCTCAATCGTCATTTTCCACTCTTCCCTCACTGCTTTTCCATTTTGGACCTTCAGACCGGAGCAGGTGTGACGGTTCCCGGCGAGTACTTGGAGATTCCAAACGGCGGTAGAGTCGAGATTCGCTGCCAGGTGTTCAAGTCGGATGGCACGAAGATCTATCTCGACTGGAAGAGAAACGATCGCAGGCCACTTCCGGAAGGCAGCACGGTCCGCGGTGGAGTCCTCACCATACCAAAGGTCACCAAACACGCAGCTGGCGAATACGTCTGCGTTGGCCTCGATCACGCCGGTGTGGAGATCTTCCAAGCCAGCTCTCATCTTGATGTCGTATGTGAGTATCAATCGGGAGAGAAGCTTAATCAAATGTCCAGAAAACATCCCACCGTGAAAGACAGTCGGGGCATGATTAGGATCAAAAAAATATTCGCATGTTGAATAAGTTCTCGCTGTTTTTTTCGTGAAATGTAATGCTTTATTTCAAAAAATCATTTCCAATGCTTTGAAACGTTTCGAAACTGTTGTGTGATCAACTCCTGATGATTCTGCAAGTTCAGCTATACTGAGAGAAATGTATGGTGCTCTCAACCGTGTTTTAACTATATTTTATATTTCCCTGAGGGGGCAATAATATTTTATAGTCACAGTTACTGCCAAAAGTACAGTACTGCTTATTGATATGGGATCGTCCATTAATCACGTGAGGTTTTGTGGCCACTTTTTGAGGCCCCCCCTCCCCCATGGTGATATGTAAAGAGGTTTCTGTTATCCAAATCCTCCCCCCCCCCCCCCTATTTGGGCCTCACGTAAATTATGGACGACCCCACATCACCATGGGGGGGGGGGGGGGGGGGGCTCACGAAGTGGCCAAAAAACCTCACGTGATTAATGGACGATCCCTATGTTAGCAGTTGCATGAATTGAACGTATATGGTAACCGCAACCGCCAATCTTACAAACATACGGTTATTCTTCAATGCTATATAATATAGTAGGTTTTCATAAAATGGATATTCCCTGATACTATCAAAAATTGACTTCCCCAAGATTCTAGTTGTGAACTGAAATATATATACAGTTGCATGCAAAAGTGTCCGGCCAAAGATAATTTTATGATGGAGTAACGTTTGAGGGGCCAGTCCACGAAAAAAGGCTACCTTCGCGATTTTTTTGAGGATTTTATTACATATATGAATATAAAAGTTGTTGGGCTTGATAAACAAAGTCTTAAAATACATAAAAAAAATTTAATTCATTTTTATTCATTTTTAAGTACACAAACTATAGTTTAACGTAACGCCTAAAAAATTGGTCGGCTAGGTAGCTCCATCACAACTCGGCAACGGCTTGTCTGAAACAAAAAAATCAAAGTCCATTTGATTCAGTATGACACCAGCTACAAAATGACCCTCGGATATAAAGTTTTATCAAAAATTAAAACAATGTCAGATGAAAAACAAAAAAAACGCGTTTTTTTCGCAGTTTTTCGCAAAAAAAAGAGTAAAAATCAAAATTTTCAAACCATCGAGGGTCACCTTGTTGCGAATCATGTTTACAATACATGGTTCAAATTTCAAGAGAATCGGTTTATTAGTTTTAGAGATACGATGGAGCTAGATTTTGAAAACGTTGTTTCAAGAAAAACGCGTTTGACGTTTATACTGTGATCGGCTGAGCGCGCTATACGCTCAGGTAGACGAATTGAGGTCCTGACGTTCAGGTAAAAAAAATACTTAGAGAGCTCGGATTTTCATAAAATTTTGACACAATATTTCTGAATGTATGTACTTTCGAAAACAGTAAAAAAAAATCGTGTTTTTGAAATTTTCAAAGTGGACTGGCCCCTTAAAGGATGCAAAATGGAAACACAAACATATGATCGTGAAGTTCTTTTATTATGCCATCAAAACGTGTTATTGACAAATTATATATAACTATTCATAATTATTTATAACCAAAATAACCATTTTCGCTTTTTCATAACTATCCGGCCAAATACGAATTACGCACTATATACAAAGAAAAAATATAGCAAATCAAGAAAAATTTAAAATGGCAATAAATTTAAGATTTTCGTCAATACTTGGTAGCTATGCCCTTCGAAGCTACAACGGCAGCACATCGGTAAGGCATCGATTCAATAAGTTTGATGATTCTATCTTGAGAGATATTTTTCCTGTCTTCTTGAACTTTTCCCCACAAAGCAGCTTCATTGGCACAATGTTCAGTTCCTACTCTTATAGATGGGTACCTATAGTACTTCTTTATAGATGGGTTGCCATCTTAACCTTCACGCACACAGTTCTGGTAACGCCATCTGTTGGAAAACAGCGAAAACTTGTTCAACGTCCTAATGAATTGCGGTATCGAAGTTTGTCCAACTTAGGGCGCGGCCATATTGCAAGCTATTAACTTGTAGCTAGTAGCCATTTTATACTACGAGAAGAGCTAAACTGAAATTTGATTTGTGAGGATAGAGCGAAATGGCTATATAATTGTTCACTAGTTGTTCGTTCATAATGTGACCTACTGAAATTGCAGTTCAGTTAATTGGACTAGTGTAGTATCTACTTGCTCGAAGATTGACGTCTATAGACATTGGTCGTGTTCGTTGGGTCTCATCATCTTGATACGAATAATTGCGCATGCGCATAATGATGCGCAACGCGCAACTGCGCAATGAAACGAGTCATTCGTTTTGCGCATGACGCGTTTTATTGCGCAGTTTCGCGTTGCGCATCATTATGCGCATGTGCACTTGTTCGTTTCAATGATGAGACTCAACGAACACGACCATAGCCTCGAAACTAGTAGTCAAGACTCGCTTGATTCTATCCGACAGTTCAACATTCCACCTCCACAGGTTCGCTGCCTCACGTCACTGTTTATAGCTCAGCGTTAAGTCGAGGTAGAAGATGTACCACGTGACAAATGAGTGCGAGAGAGATAGCTGAAATTTTCGAACACAGATTTCTCAGAGATGAATAATATTTAGGGCAAAAGGAAATCATCAAGCTCTGCGTCAGGGAATTCTCCAGAGCCTAATGCTTCGTTTTTCCTAAAAAATTCAACCATCTATGCGAAAATAGGGTTGAAAAATTTGTGAGGTTATGTTTACCTTGTACATGCCCTCAAGGGATAACACACTCTAGCGGCAGAAAATAAGGCCTAACTTTGACAATTTATTTTGAAAGTATGAAAAAAGGAATAGGATTTCTTTTGTGAGGGTTTATTTAACACATATTAACGGAGACTCTGTCCTTGGAGTGCCATATTTCAGGTGTTTACATTTTATTTTTTTTAAAGGAAACGAGTAAAGCTTTTTGAGTGCGGTTTTTTTCTTGCTTTTATTCATGATATACAGAACGTTAAAAAAATTTGTTTTTGAAAAAAAAAACCAAAATGGCGGCCGTTGCAGCTCCGCATAAACAGGTCCTCAAACCGCGGGAGGTAAACGGCTGACGTCACTGCCCCCTCTTTGTTGATCTGAAACACAAATTCAAAGCATATTATCAATCTGTGACCCTTTGGTCATGGAATGACGGATGGGTTTTTCGTTTAGTACAAATTTCGGAAAATGGCGGCAATTTAAAAAAAAATCGAATTTTCGCGTTTTTTTCGCATAAAAAGATAAATAATAAATGCAAAAATGTATTTATCGAAAAAACGATCCGTCATTCCGCGAAGACACATTTTCTGAGTATGCTCTCCAAATTTCAGGTCGATATGTTAATTACAGCGGTCAGGAGAATGTCAGCCATTTTCAAAAACGTGTTTTCGAGAAAAACGCGTTCAAAGTTTTGTAATGTGTTTACACAAATGTGCTTATAATTACCGCGAATCGGCAATGCCTGGTCCATAGAGGCATCCCTTCTCTTCTTCTAGCTGCTCATGTTGAGCCGCTAACATCTCCCGCTAACTTTAAGGACAAAGTCTCCCTTAAAGTATGAAAACAAAATTATTATCTTCATACAAAATGGCGGCGACAGAGTCCATATTGAAAAACCTGTTTTTTTTTTACAAATAGCTTCACGGGAGAACGGTTTTCTCGTAAAGTATAAGACCTGGAACAAAACCGAAAAAAATTATAATCTATATATTATTAGCTATGGGAATACGCAGGAATTTTTGTTAATCAAATTTTGAAAAAAAATGGCGCACTTAGAAAGAAATAAATGGATTTTTTGCCCACAAAATAAGCAGTAAATTGTTTATAAAAAAAAGTTTACATTTAATCAAAAAACGGCTACGTACTCCCATAGAGAATGTAATTGTGAAGCTACTATCAACATTTCAAATCGATCCATGCAAAGGTGTTCGAGTAATCCGTCCTCCCAGTTAAAAAAAAAGTGGTTTCTGGAAAAACGCGTTTAAAGTTGTACGAGGCGCCCGAAAGAAGTCCGAGGTGCTGCGGCAAAATCGATAATTGATCGTTTAAACCAAATCGCTACAGGACCAATTGCATAATGTTTTTATGACCCCAAAGTATTTTTTAAGCAAAAGAAAACCATTTTTCCAAATTCCTAGAGTGGTGATTCTTCTTAAAGTCTTCTAGTTAGTAGTTCAGAGGATGACCGCCGTTGACTAATTGTTTACTAGGATACTATCTACCAGTTAACAGCTCGCCAATGTGACCGCCCCCTTAGATCAGGCTGATGGATAATGAAGTGATGTCAGGTTGATTGAAGGTTTAGGAAACTTGATGTAAATGATTGACCGAGCAAAAATGACTGCCTGTTCAGCGCCACCAATGATCCAGCTGAATCCCAATCGGCAAACGGTCGGGCTGGGCGAGAGTCCGGCGATCGTTTGTACCGCGACCGGTGATCAACCGATGAGCATCGAGTGGGAAGGAATCGGACAACCCCTGCCACCCACCGTCACCCACGATCACGGAATCCTTCAATTCCATGGCATTCGGTACTCCGACGCCGGCAAATACGTTTGCAAGGCAACCAACAACGCCGGCACCGCCGACGCTGTAGCCGAAGTTCTCGTCAGCGGTAAGCACGAATTTTCGAACGTTCGTACAAATTTAAATGTTTCTCGTGAGTCGCGATGGGATTTTGAAATTTTAGGAGACATTATCCGGAATTGTTGGTGCAATTTTATTTGACAGTTTATTAATCACTTTTTATAGTTAATTGAATAATCCTTTTTTCGGCATGTTATTAATATTATTTCAATTGATATGAGTATTAGATCATTTATAGTCTTTGACGTGTAAATTGTAGGGCCTAGAATATACGTTTGTTTTTAAGGCCTTAGGCCACAGTAACGGGTATAAAATCATGTGCGAATTTAACCATTTTTTTTGTATGAAAAAGTGATTCACTTATAAAATTAATTACACATCTATTTAGTGTGAATATCAAGCTGTTAGAAAGTATATATATATATTTTTTTTTCCATGTAAAAATGGCCGAATACTAATATTTTCTTTTGTTATCTTTTTTTTAGACGCTCCGCGGCGTGACATTTAGCACCCACAATTTTTTACCTAGAACAAAAAACAAAAATTCTCGTCAATCTACATTAGAATACCTAGAGAAGTACGTACGGAATTTGAAAAATATTGTTTTATTCAAAAGTTGTAGGTATTTGAACTTAAGAAATTAATTTTCAGTGAAAAATTTCGTTATAACTGCTCATAAATTGCTCTTAAAATGAAAAGTTTTCGATTAATCGGAAATTCCGTACGTACTTCTCTGCGAAATGCAATTAGGAACATAACTTTTAAATTTAAAGTAAATCGAGTGAAAATTGTTGAAGTTATTTGTCACGCCAATTGGAAAAAAGCTGTTTAGAGAAGTTTCGAGTAGTCGGCCATTTTGTACATCGAAAAAAAAAAAAAAATTCTAACAGCCTGATATTCATACTAAATAGATGTGTAATTAATTTTATGAGTGAATCACTTTTTCATACGAAAAAAATTGTTAAATTCGCACATGATTTTATACCGGTTACTGTGACCTGAGGCCTTAAACTCTCAATTGTTGCACGCCATCCTGGCGTACACTAAACTTTTGCTGCCATTTTCGCTCCTGCATCTTGTATGAACCTGAAACAAGCCACAAAGCGCATTAGAATATTATAAGTCATTAAATATATTTATTCGCACACCTTGCGTACAATACTCATACACCATTCGCACACCATGCGTACAATACTCATACACCATTCGCACACCTTGCGTACAATTCATACACCATTCGCGCACCTTGCATACAATTCATACACCATTCGCACACCTTGCGTACAATTCATACACCATTCGCACACCTTGCGTGCAATTCATATACCATTCGCATACTTTGCGTACAATTCATATACCATTTGCACACCTTGCGTACAATTCATACACCATTAGCGCATTAGAATATTATAAGTTATTAAATATATTTATTCGCACACCTTGCGTACAATACTCATACACCATGCGCACACCTTGTGTACAATACTCATACACCATTCACACACCTTGCGTATGATTCATACACTATTCGCACACCTTACGTACAATTCATACACCATTCGCACACCTTGCGTACAATTCATACACCATTAGCGCATTAGAATATTATAATTTATCAAATATATTTATTCACACAGCTGGCATACAATACACATACACCATTCGCACACCTTGCATACAATACTCATACACCATTCGCACACCTTGCGTACAATACTCACACACCATTCGCACACCTTGCGTACAATACTCATACACCATTCGCACACCTTGCATACAATACTCATACACCATTCGCACACCTTGCGTACAATAGTCATACACTATTCGCACACCTTGCGTGCACCAATCATTCATACCCTCGCAATACACTCATGCTACATATGATACCCGGAGCATATGAGCTCTAACGCTCTGACACCGGAGCGAGGAGCTCGAAGTTCCAGTTACATAGGTGGAAAAAGTATTATTCAAGTTACGAAGTTTAAATCTTATCTGAGTTTTCTATAAGATCCTCGCTGAGTGGATACCTCTCCGGGGATAACCTAAAACAGACTCCGGTCCAAATTCGTTATTAACAAAGAGCAAAACGGCTTGAAACGCTTATTTATTTTGATTTTATTTTAGGAAAATTATTTTTCCTGTTAATCTGGACAAGAAATACTTGTCCAGATTTACACCAGATTCAAAACGAGAATTTCCTTTTGAAGGCCGAGCCGGGCGTGGACCGCGATGAAAAGGTGCTGGCCGAGGTCCCACCAAAATATATCACCTCCGTTACATAAATCCCTAACCACCCGCGATAATAATTCATTAAAATCTTAATTAAACACTTTATAAACTTCGAGGTGACGAGCCGTCAAACGCGACGCTGTATGCACGCGGTATACGAATCGACACTTCGTGTTATTTTGCACCCGAAATTCAAGCGACTACAGCGCCGAGACGGGCACCCCGCGAAGTTATTAATTTGTCCCGAGGGACGGGCGACTCCAGCGCCGAGGTGGGAAGTCCGCGCACTAAAATATAACTAGAGTTTCGTTTCGGCTTTTTAAAGCGTCGGGCTCTCGCCGACGCGTTCGAGGCGCCCGACTCTCCTCATGGTACGCGCTGGCCTATAAGACTGGGAGCGCGGACCGCCTAGAGTGGCAGCTTTTCCCGAGCTGCCTACTCACCGAAAGGTGAGTTCTCCTGACCACTGAAGAAGTGGTTCCTATCGCTGAATAAGCGATTCCCCTTACCCTTTCTGACCACTGAAGAAGTGGCTCCTATCGCTGAATAAGCGATTTCCCCTTGCCCTTTCTGACCACTGAAGAAGTGGCTATCCTTCCCTCCACTGAATAAGTGGATCCTGTCGCTGAATAAGCGATTTCTCCCCTTACCCCTCTCGTCATTGAAGAAGTGGTTCCTATCGCTGAACAAGCGATTCCTCTTCACCTCTCCTGGCCACTGAAGAAGTCGCTACCCCTCGCGTCCACTGAATAAGTGGCTCCCATCGCTGAATAAGCGAATTTCCTCTTAACCACTGAATAAGTGGCTCCTATCGCTGAACAAGCGATTCCCCTTTACCTCTCCTGGCCACTGAAGAAGTGGCTACCCCTCCCGTCCACTGAATAAGTGGCTCCCATCGCTGAATAAGCGAATTTCCTCTTGCCCACTGAATAAGTGGCTCCTATCGCTGAACAAGCGATTCCCCTTTACTTCTCCAGACCACTTGAGAAGTGGTGCCCTTTCCTCCACTGAATAAGTGGATCCTGTCGCTGAATAAGCGATTTCTCCCCTTACCCCTCTTGTCACTGAAGAAGTGGCTACCCTTCACGTCCACTGAACAAGTGGCTCCTATCGCTGAACAAGCGATTCCTCTTTACCTCTCCTGCCACTGAAGAAGTGGCTACCCCTCGCGTCCACTGAATAAGTGGCTCCCATCGCTGAATAAGCGAATCTCCTCTTGTCCACTGAATAAGTGGCTCCTATCGCTGAACAAGCGATTCCCCTTTACCTCTCCTGGCCACTGAAGAAGTGGATACCCCTCCCGTCCACTGAATAAGTGGCTCCTATCGCTGAATAAGCGAATCCCCTCTTGTTCACTGAATAAGTGACTCCTATCGCTGAATAAGCGAATCCCCTCTTACCCCTCTTGGCCACTGAATAAGTGGCTCCTATCGCTGAATAAGCGAATCACCTTTTACCCCTCCCGTCCACTGAATAAGTGGCTCCTATCGCTCAATGAGCGATCCCCCGTCCGCTGAAATAGGGAGGCGCGGCCGGCGAACCTGAAACACCGCAAAGGAAGGGAAAGAACATTCCCCCCGCCTCCAACCACGCCGGTCCCATCACATCGCGAACCTTTAATCGCAAGCACGGTTTATTCGTTCTTATAATTTGTTGCTTTGCGTATTGACCCTTCCTCAATTTATACCAATTAAAACTTTAATTATAAGACTTGAATGTTAATGTTGCGAAAACCTTAGGCAAGCCCCTGTATCATAAATTAACGTTCACAATAGAAATTTGGGAATTCATAAAATTGTTTATCATAGCTAATAATTTGGTATTCTACCGTTTTGCTTCCCCCTCCCTGTTAACATATCAATCCGGGAAACCAAAAAAAACTTGAACTCGCTCAATTTATCGTTTTTCTACACTCGCCTAAGCTGCAATATTGACACCTCACACGTGGTGGTCAAAATACCCCGCTATTCGAGCATTCTTGCCACCTGCGTTCCAATCATCCTCGTCACAATGAAAACTAACTTTTTGAATTAATTTTCGAAAGTTTTAGAAAATGAGTTCGACGAAACATTACATAATTTCGGGATTATTGAATTTCTTGATGTTTATCATTTTTATGTGTTTCTTGAAGGAAATTATAAATAAGATTTTTATAAAGGGAGTGGGATGTTGAAGTGATTCAAAATTTTCTTTGAAAATCCCTTTGAAGACGCGTTGTAGAAATTCATACTTGCTTTTATACTTTTAGATAATATGTTTGAATTTCCAAGAAACAATATCGTAGTATTTGAAATCAAGTTCTAAATGTTTACAAATTATATTTGACAGGACGAAAAACGATTTGAGAATGATGCTCCATATTGTTGGAAAAAAATGTTCGCTGAAAGAAAAATTTCAAAATAGTTCATTTTTCTGAAGTACGTTCGACCAAATGCAGAAGAATTTCACAATAACTTTCCAAACGGGTTGAAAAATACGTTCGATATAATAAAAGAACAATCCACCATTATTAAACATTTTAGAACAATTCGAGCCGGGAAAATCGAAACAGAAAAAAAACGATAATTTTTTAATTGTTTATTATTTCGAAACGAAGAGCCATTCAAAGATGATTATTCTAAAATAAACAATTATCATTAGCACTTGATTAATTTAACATTATTATTCTAAGATAAAATTGTTCATTTTAAAATAATAATCTTGAGACCGTTTATTATTTTAAAACAAAGGACCATTTGAAAATGATTATTCTAAAATAAAAGTGTTTATTGCATTATAATAAATAAAAAAATATTAATCTAAGATGAAATTGTTTATCGCAAATTATGATTCTAAAATAAAAAAATATTATTCCAGAATAAATCATTTTGAAACTATAACTGTAAAAAAAAAATTGAAATGGGGATTGTCAAGTAAACCATTTCTAAATTATTATTTTGACGTAAACAATTTACGATCTATTATTTTCAAGAAAACAATTTGACAATTATATCCAAATTATTGATCAATTTAGAACGGAAAGAACACTTAAAATTATCATTAGTTTTTAATACTATTATTCTCTTAAAGGGGGTAATATACCTTAGGCGAGGAAAAAATTTGCTGGTTTCCATAATTTTTATTAAAAGAAAGATTTCTTCACCATGTTTGAGATTCAGGGTATGTGTGAGAAAAAAAAATACCTCGTAACAGCCAAAGGTAGTAAGAAAACATACCCCAAGTCTCAGAAATAGTGAAGATTTCTTTCATTAAAAAAAAAACCCATTTTTGTCCTCTTCCAAAGGTATCTCCTCCCTTGGAACACGTTCGACAAAAAATACAGTATAATGAAAAACAAACATTTCCCAAACGTGTAGAACATACGTCCGACGACACGGGCATCCGAGCTGTGGAGCGCAACGTGTCCACGTTGGCCGGAAATACCGTGAGATTGAGATGCAGCGTGCAGCAACGTTCGACGATCCACTGGACCAAGGACGGTCGTCCCCTATCGCGGAAAGTGGTCGTAGGCGAGGATTACATTGAGCTGTTGCGAGTACAGCCCGAGGATTCCGGCAAATACATATGTCAGATACGAAATTCTTACGGTGTATCGAGCGATTACATTAATCTCCGCGTTGACGGTAAGTGATTAAGTACATACGGCTTGCCCATTATCGAAGGTACACTCGTTAAGCATGCGAGCCTCCCGCGGTGGTGACTTTTCGACTAACCAAACTGGGCCCTCTTATTTGACATTTGATTTAACACAGATAAATAGAATAATTACGCCATCAGCGTAATAAAATTATTATTGCAATGGACTGATAACATTTTATTCGTAATGACGTGGAAAAATTTTATTCATCAAGTAAAAGAGAAAAACTAAAAAACAACACACGCTACTGTCAAATATTTTGGAAAAAAGTTTTGAAATGCGAAAACGTCCTCTTTGTACCAAATTTTTACTTTTAAAACCAAAAGTTTTTTATTCAGACCGTCGATATATGCTTGCTTTCTTTTTGTATATATGAAAAATATATTTGAAAAATTTACCATTACAATTTCATTACCACGTTACGGGAATTATTGTGTTACTGTACTATTATTTATTTTTATTTGAACAAGAATGTTGCCATGTCTTTTTATCGATAAACAGTATTCATCAAAAGTTCTCGATCACCTTGGATACTCGCATAATTATATTAGAATAATATCGATCATTTTATTTCGTATTTTACGGAGACACTATATAGATCTGTAAAATGTATTATATTATTCCCATAGAAGTTTGCGATTATCCAAAGTGATTGAAAACTTTTGACCGGTACTATATATGAACATATTTGTAAAATTATTTACGTATTGTTTATGCGTAAATATTTTTTAATTGCATACAATTTTTGGCACGATAAAAAAATGTTATACTTTATGATGCATGGATATTAGGGTGTGCGGAAAAAAATCGATTCTTTTTTTTTCGCTTGCATCCACCAAAAAAACGTGAATTAAGGTAAAAATGAAGAATCCTCGAAGGAAAGCTCCAAAAAAAAATTATTTCGAATGGCGCATTGCATTTGAATATTTTCCATAAGTATAACCCAGGAAAATATTGGGATTTCTGAATGTGGTAGTGCAACTCGTCAGAAAAAAATCACACAAAGATGTCATTAACATATTCTCATGGAGAATCGAATTTCCAACAAAAAAGTTTTTACGAAAAATTAGCTCAGAACAACCGTTCAAGTGGACTCGCTGTCTGAAATTGAATCGATAGAAAAAAAATAATTCAAAAGCCTGTAAAAATCGAATTTTTCGCTTTACGAAAAAACTTTTTGGGGTGTTTTTGTAGAGAATGTTCTGCTCTAACATACAATTTGCATGGAATCGTTCTTAAAATATTTCTCTGATACAAAAAAGAATCAAGTACAGCAAGAAATATAAAAGAAACGACGTCCATCATTGATCGTGTTTCGAAAAGTTTTATTCGATGAACTTGGTTTAATAAGATAAAATAATTTGTTTTTACATTATAATGCTTGATAATCATCGTTCCTTTTTTTAAAAGTCTGTTTGTTGCAATTAGGGTATTTCTGTCGATAATTTTGCACTACGCCCAATAAATATTGTAGCTGCTCTTCGTTTTTTGTTAATGAACCGTTATATGCTTCTATCAAAGTGACACCACGTTCGGCTACGTTATTAACGACTTTTGGATTTAAAAAAATGTAAGCAGCTCCAATAAGTGGCATTTTCCGGCCATAATTCAATATTTACTCTCAAAAGATCATGAGGTTAATTGAATTGCTGGAAAAGAAATAAGGATTCTTGAGTAACGAAATCGCTTATGTCTTTTTTCAGCAACATTTCCCAATCATTTTTTTTAACAATTATTCACTCGGAAGGATTTTTAGATTTTTCTCGAGATTGCAGAGCTTGTACCATTTTTGCCTTCACACTTATCGGCACAGCATTGTCGAAAAACGACAAAGCAACAATTTTCTTGTTGAAGTATCACAAGTGACTAGCTAATTTTTTCGAGGCAGCCTCCCCCCTATCACAGGATTCACTTCGCAATAACGAATGAAATTTTGTAGCAGTGACAGATCTTGATTTGGGGGCCAAAATGGGGGAAAAATGTCGTGGTTTTCCGTCCGTGGCGCTAGTGTGAAGCTTGTAATTTTGCACTACGAGGTACCGCATGCTGCCGCCAGCTGGCAGCGTGTCCTATGGCGCGCACGTCGCTTAAATAATAACATTTATTTTCAGACAGCTATACCACTTGAACGGTTGTTCTAAGCTAATTGTTCGTAGGAACTTTTTTTGTAGGGAATTCAATTCTCTACCAGAATATCTTAATGACATTTTTGTGAGATTTTTTTCTGAAGAGTTTTACTACGACGTTTAAAAGTGCTAATATTTTCCTGTGTTATTCTTATGGAAAGTATTCAAATGCAATGCGCCGTTCGAAATAATTTTTTTTTTTGAGCTCTCCTTCGAGGATTCTTCTTTTTTTTTACCTTAATTCACCTTTTTGGTGAATGCAACCGAAAAAAAAAATATCGATTTTTTTCCGCACACCCTAATGTATATATATATATATATATATATATATATATATATATTGGTATTTTTATTTAAGGGAGGACGGGCCAAAAAAGGTCGTTTTTCCAATTTTTTGTCTACTGGATTATTTATTTAATATTTGGAAAAAAAGTATGTTATACATTGAAACATACATTGAACTTGCATCGTGTACATTTTTATTTAACAAAATAAAAAATTAACATTATTGAGGTATAATAGAGTCTCGGTATAAAAAATGTGATAACTTGATAATAATTGGTCTCAAAAAATTAATAAAAGAGTTTCATAATCTATATAAAAGTAGTTCTCGTAGTAGGTAGACGTTTTTCGAAGAAAAAAAAATTCACAAAATAGCGGACGTTCAAAAAAAGTGTAATTTTGGCGAAATTTTTACTTTTGTTCGGGGACTTGAAAATATTAAATTTCAAAGAGAAAAACTATAGCTACCGCAATTACGGAATTTTTGGTATTTTGAAATTGAAAATCGGACGATCACACCTAGAGTTATGATTGCGGCCAAGTCGCAAAAAGTCGTTTCAAGATAAACGAGATTGAAAGTTTTGGTATATGTGAATCGTTGCGCTACCTGGTCTCACTGAATCGTCCGTAACTTGTTCCATATTCAATAATTCAACTTGATTTTTTTTAAAACATTTCCTTGAATATGTATAATTTGAGAAGATGCACAAAAAAATAATTGTTTGATCCATCACAGTGGTGTCCCGCTTTGATTATGAATATATACACTTTTTTAACTGAAAATAGAAGTTCACAGGAAAATATTTCCTCAAAATTATACATATATATATAGACATATTTTTTTATTGTTGTCAAAAATACATATGCAATTGGAAAACATCTAAAAAAAAATGATGTGAGCATAACTGTCACGATGATGACCAAACGACAGTAACTTATGTATGTAAAAAAGGAATTTTCTGTATTATTTATTTTTTCTAATCGTTCTTTTTACATCGTCAATGCTTCGGCTTGTATATATCTCGTAAAACGTAATTTCCAAGAGGGCAATTTGCCTTCCCAAAGACGCTGCTAGTGATTTTTATTTCCCACGGTTTATCGTGTTTTGGATCCCTCTCAGCACGACACACACGGCCATTTGTTGATGATTTTTGTTTTGATTCGTTGATTTTTGAAAGTTGACTCGTGTACTGTTTTTTTTTTTCAACTATTTCCTCCCTCCGTCGCTCGAGGATGCGCCACGTAGACCAGTCTAGCCTGAAAGGATTCGATGAGAATTTCGATTAGGAGGTTGCTCCGATCTCTCGATGATTGAGACGTAAAGACAACGCGAATGTAATATTTTTTGATTGGGTATATCGTGTTATTTTTCGGAGGGACCATTCCGTGTGACCGACTTGAAAATTGCTGATTCTAATAATAAAAAAAAAATACCATTCGATAATCCGTCTGATTTTTTTTGTCTATTCAAATAACTTATGTTATACATAAAAATATTTTTTAATGTTAGCTTTATTTTGTATATAATTTTTCGGGCCACTGAAAAATGATGCCAAAAAAGCGCCCGACGATGGAGAAAGTCTGACTCCTCCAAAAATTGTCTGAAAGAAAAAGACGAAAAAGATGATTAATCAGTATGAAAAACTGTAGAGGCGTACGAAGGATTTATATATATTTGTACACGTGCGGCAACATTTGATTTCCAATTGTCGATCAACTGAATATTCTCATGGAATCTGATTCGAGGGTTGGACCGCTTTACGCTGAGGGACATTGAGCAACGTTCGCGTATGCCCGCCGTTACGACACTATTGGCTGTTAGCTTGAACGTTATTTATTCGCCAACATTGATGATTGTTATTTGTATTGTTTGTCCAAATTTATTATCGGTTGCGTTGGTTTTTCGGGGTTCCGTAGCCACTGGGAACCCTCGGGCGTTTCGTCATGTCCGCTCGTCCGTCCGTCTGTCAAAGTTTCGCGCACTGAGAAAACAGGTTATTTATAGTGAAGAAATATATTTAGTTGGCACTTACATGCAAACATTCATCAACTGTCACAACATTTGGCAGTCGTTAAGAAATATTCGTGTTCTCACGACAACATTCTATAGCCATAGTAATTCTTTGAAGAGTGATTTATTTGATCACTTGCATTTCTGTTGACTCAGTAGATGTTTATGGTGAGCGAATAACGAGTTGAAATTGTGATATGATAATACAGTTCAAAGGAGTAGAGATTTGTTCGGAATTAATATATTTAGATTTCGGGCCGTTAACGTATAGTTGCCGCAACTATGCTGTGTTCAATGCAAATTAACATGTCACAACAATTAAGGCGTTACCCCCACTTGTAGCGCAAAAAAAAGGCCTTTTTCATGAATTTTTTTAAAGAAAACTACAAAACTTTTTTAATCGATCAATATACCATCTTGAAGAACACATCTTGAAGAACTTTCAGTAATTTTTTTATTGAAAAATATTACATTGTTTAGTGGCAAATGGCCGTCAATGAAATAATGTTTTTATATACACGGTTTGCGGTGACCAACATCGCGGCGAAGTGGATCATCTGAAAAAAAAAATGCGGATGGATTTAGTCAAATATAAGTATAAACTAGTCTTTAATCGAAGGATTTTAAAAAATATTCATTTTTCACAAAATCGCGGACAGTCAAAGTTAATGGTTCGATTTTAACGAAAAAAAACGGCCGTTTTTTGGCTATAAAACGGCCATTTTTTTCGAAAAAAAAAAATCGAACGCTTAAAGACTACATTTTTATGTATTAAATAAGCCTGCAAAATTTCAAGAAGATCGGTTCATTAGTGTTCGAGTAATCTTGGTAACCGACTTCAGAAATGCCATTTTGAGAAAAACGCGTTTAAAGTTTCAATTTCAGTTTACACGAAGAAAATATTTTTTTTTTGTAAACTTACATAGAGTCATCTATTCCGGGCCCGTTTTTATAAATTCCAGTCTATTATATGAACATTGTGAATGCCAGGTATACGACCCTTTTCATCGAACAATGCATTGAAGGTCGGAGGGAGGGTCGAGCGCGCCAGACGGCAGACTAGCCGGTCGTTTACACAACGGATTCTTCTCTTTCAACGCTCATATCTCAGTCAATTTTGTTCGGATCGACTTGAAATTTTCAGGACATATTCTCAGATACTTATCCTTCAAAAAAATGCAATTAAAAAAAAAATCGATTTTTTCAAAATCGCAAGTGGAGGTAACCCCTTAGGAAAGGGTATGTTCCATTAAAGTACCCATTTCTTAACCATTGCCAAATTTTTATTTGTGCCAATTCAGAGGCTCAAACGAATGTTTCATTGAGGGAAGGGTAGGGGTTTCGGCGTGAAAAAAAAAAATCTTTTTTGCGAATTTTTTTTTATCTATATGGATAGAGTAAATTTGTTGAAACCTTTTGTACATTGTTAAGTGTCATTTCAAGAACATTCCGTGAAATTTGTACGCGAAAATATCCACAAACAAGCCGGTGACAAAGCTTTTCCAAGAACGCCTTTGGAAAAACACGATTTGCGGTGTTTGCTGTATCTCAGCTAGAAATTATCTGAAATCAAGTACCATTAAAATTTAGTCAAAGTATCACCAAATCCTCCCCCCAACGGTAGGTGATAATTTTTTCTTCATTTCTAAATTTTTGGTGGTCATGTAAAGTGAAAATTGCTATTTTTCACGAAAAATTCCGCCATATTGGGGGTGGAAAACCCCCTCAATGTAAAAAAAATTCTCAAACTAACCGTCGGGGGGAGGTATCTTATATGTAGAAAGTGTGTACCGAGTTTGAAATAAATCGGTCATGTAGTTTTCAAATGACAGCGAACACGGACTTTGAAAAAGTGGTTTCGAGAAAAACGCGGCACCGGCTTGTTTGTGGATATTTTCGCGTACAAATTTCACGGAATGTTCTTGAAATGACACTTAACAATGTGAAAAAGGTTTCAATGAATTTAGTCTATCCATATAGATGAAAAAAATTCGCAAAAAAGTATTTTTTTTCACGCTGAAACCCCTACCCTTACCTTAACTGTAAGAAGATATTTTTTCGCAATATTCAACTTTACCATTTGTTAAAAGTTAACAAATCCTGGTGGATATAAATACTTTGTTGTCTCAGTGCAGCTCGCACAGTTTGACACCGATCGTACTGAAATTTGCCAGGCGGACGGTTAAAATACTCGCGTACTCATGTGTGGCGATCAATTTGTCGACACATTTTTTTCCATGCTTTCTCTCGTACACGGAACACGTCGATGAGGGGGAAAAAAAATCGCCTACCCCATCGAGTAGGGTTAGGGCATTCGAAATCGTGCAAAATGCTGTTTTTCATTTTTTTACGACGCCCTAGTGGCAAGCGGTCTCTAGAGTCGTCAGCCGATCGGCTCCCATTCTCGTAATCCGCTGATTCGAGGCGTCTTCTCACTTTAGATGCTAAAAAGGCTATTTTCATGATTTTTTCAAATACGTTCATATTATAAATATTGATATAATAGTTGTCACACTTAATAAATACACTTTCGAAATACATTTTAAAACATTTATTTTTAAATTTAATCCACTATTCATAGACGAAAATAGTAGTTAAAAAAATTTCCTAAAAAAATTGTAAATCTGCGCTGTTGATGAGATCATTCGAAATCTCGAAGATGGATCATTTGAAACAAAACAATTGAACGATTTTAAATTCACTATGTTAATGGATATAGCGCATATCATACGATTTTTTATCCATGCAAAAATAACCAAATAGCGGACATTTTCGAAAAAAAAATGTTTTTTTCGCCATTTTTGGCAAAAAAATAGTCAATATCAATTTTTTTAATCCTTTATATGCGCTATAGCTATAGTTGTACAGAATATGTGGTTAACATTTCATAAGGATCGGTTCAGTAGTTTAGAAGATTTTATCAACAAGCCGTCGAAAAACGTTGTTTCGAGAAAAACGCGTTTAAAGTTATTAACGAGCAGATGAACGTGCACAGGTAGTAAAGTAAAAGTCACACAAAAATACAGTTAGACTTCTCCGATCTTTATAAAATGTTAGTGTCATACTTTTGGATATGTATACTTTCGAAAAATGTAATTTAAGTCAAAATTGATTTTTTGAAAATTGTAAAGTGAGAAGCTGCCTTAAAAATCCGCCATTGTTCGTGAAAGTAACATTGGGTGAGTACTGTCGAGCAACATCGCCACCGTGAAATAACGAGTTGCATAAAATAACGTGTCTGTCCAACAAGCTACGGGACCCTACTCCAACGCGCACTCCGACCCGCGCTTGGTCGCTTTTTTTTCCAAATTACATCCCTTCCGACCAGTCGACAGAGTGCTCTAGCCCCTCTCGCAGTCTCGTCCCTCCCGCAATCAAGGGGTTGGGCCACTGTGACAACCCGAAAATCGCGGTTTTCAAAAAAAAATTACTTTCGAAGGAATAAGTAAGACGATTGAAAAATCGTTCGGGCATTTATTTGTATCTACGTTAACGAAGTTGTGTACCAGATTTCATTTTAAAACATTAAGAATCACAGAAGTTATAAACAATCTGGAGGAACTTTGAACGTGCGCGACTGGACGGTGTACTTGATTGTGGTCGTCCGGTTGATCTGCTACTAAGAAAACGATTTTTTTCTTAAAATAGATAATATTGGCTAAGACTTGACCGAACTTTCTTTTGTTATCGTGTTTCAATCATCTAAAAAAAATGTTTGATTTGTTTTTCGATTTTTCGAGAAAGGAATGACATCATTATTGTCAATAACTAATGGAAAAGAAATGTTAGGAAGAAAATTATCGGTCAAGACTAAACGACTATTACACTAAATGAGTGCACCAAATTTCAAGTCAATACGTTGATAAGATTTCGAGAAATCGTGTACACCGTTTTGAACGGTGTACTTGATTTTGGCCGCCTGGTTGTTTGGAAACAAAAAAAAAACGATTTTTTTCTTAAAATAGATAATCTTGGCTAAGACTTGACCGAGCTTTTTTATCATCGTGTTTCAATCGTCACAGGAAATTGTTTGATTTTTTCCCCCGATTTTTTTAGGAAAAATGCCATCATTATTGTTAATAATTAATGAAAAAAGAATTTTAAGTAGAAAAACGTCGGTCAAGACTAAAGGACTATTACACTGAATGAGTGTACTTAATTTCAGACCAATCCGTTTATTAGATGTCGAGACATCGTGTACACCGTTTTGAACGGTGTACTTGATTTTGGCCGCCTGGTCGATTTTAAACAAAAAAAAACGAGTTTTTTTTCTCAAAATAGATAATATAGGCTGAAACTCAAGATTTTTCGTTGTCGTGTTTCGATCATGAAAAATAAATGGTTGCTTTTTTTAATCGTTCAAATCAAAGTCGAAAATCGTTTTGAATCGTGTACACCATACTCAACGGTGTACTTGATTTTGGCCACCCGGTCAAACCGAAACGAAGAAAGAACGAATTTTTTTAAACTAGACAATATTGTCTAAGACTTGGCCGAGCTTTTCTTTGTTATCGTGTTTCGATCATAGAAAACAAGAATTTTGATTTTTTTTTTCGATTTTTCGCGGAAAAATGACAACATTATTGTCAATAGCTAATGAAAATTAGTTAGGAAGAAAAACGTCGGTCAAGACTAAACTGCTATTACACTGAATAAGTGTATCAAATTTTAAGTCAATCCATTCATTAGATATCGAAAAATCGTGTACACCGTTTTGAAGAACATGTTTTCGAAAAAAAAAACGCGTTCAAAGTTTTCCTAGGAGTTCTATCATTGCAATCACAAGTTCACCTTCAATCTGAAATTCCTGCACGGCATGTCGAGCCTTTGTCTTCAATTCTAGTCGCCTCAAGCGACGACCGAGAATTTCGAAATGTTGCTATATAAATGTTGCTATATAAACTAACTAAATAAATAGTTGCTTTTTTTGATCGTTCAAATCGAAGTCGAAAATCGTTTTGAATCGTGTACACCATACTCAACGATGTACTTGATTTTGGCCACCCGGTTGAACAGAAACAAAAAAAGAACGAATTTTTTCAAACTAGGCAATATTGTCTAAGACTTGGCCGAGCTTTTCTTCGTTATCGTGTTTCGATCATAGAAAACAAAAATTGTGATTTTTTTTTCGATTTTTTGCGGAAAAATGACAACATTATTGTCAATAGCTAATGAAAATCAGTTAGGAAGAAAAACGTCGGTCAAGACTAAACTGCTATTACACTGAATAAGTGTATGAAATTTCAAGTCAATCCATTCATTAGATATCGAAAAATCGTGTACACCGTTTTGAAGAACATGATTTCGAAAAAAAAAACGCGTTCAAAGTTTTCCTAGCAGTTTTATCGTTGCAATCACAGGTTCGCCTTCAATCTGCAATTCCTGCACAGCATGTAGGGCCTTTCTTTTCAATTCTAGTCGCCTCAAGCGACGACCGAGAATTTCGAAATGTTCCCAGTAGCTTAACCCCTCAACCCAAAGCCTCCACACACCAGAGCAGCAACGAAAAAAACCAAGAAAACCCGAGAAAAAAAAAGAAGATTGCCCGAAACAGCCGCTGTGACATTCTCCATTTTTTCCTAAGACATTTGCGTTATGATTTAGTAGTTAATACGCTTGAGGAATGCATGCCAGTGTACCAAACGGTGCAATGCGGATACAGGATGTACCAATGCAGAAGCCGAGAATGCATTTCGTTGGATAACATTTGCGACGGCAATATACACTGTCACGATGCAACCGACGAACGCTTCTGCCGAATCTCGCGATATCGGCAATACCTTCACCGACGACGCGGTTTGTTTTGAGTTGTAATGTGTGTCGTATCGTCTTGTCCAGCTTGTCTCTCTCTGTCTACTTTTCAAATTTGTTCTCATTTGTTCATTCCTTGTTGCCGTTTGTCTCGTGTCCGTTGCTCTAGCGTAGTTCGCTTGTCAGACGACGTCTAAGTGTGCCTGATGTCCGTCGTGCGTTGGATCTGTACTTTTCTCTCCTCCCCTTCCTGTCAAGCATCACAAGAGCTTTTCTTCAACTACCAATGTCCCTAGCACTTTTTTCCCTAGTCCCTCGGCCATTTTCGTCTCCTCGGAAAAACGGAGTGTTGCCCACAGGCTCTCTTCCGATTGCATCAGCGTGTTGCAAGAAGGGCACAGGGAAAGTGTGAAAAACCTGGGCCGATAAAACTTCCCATTCAGTTGCGTTCGCCATCTTGGAAAAATGACAAAACTGGGCCGGTGCGCGGTTATGCGGTCACCCATTCAAGTGTTGGCAAACGCCGCTGGGAAACTGTGTGGGGTTTGGGTATCGTAGGGAACCGAACTGCCAATTTCTCCCGCTAGAGGGGACATTGTATTATAACGTAAACAGAACATGACGTTTAGTGCGATTCTCTTTGGTTATGCCCGTGTTTCTACGACTATTGTTGAATTTTCTTTAAATAATCCGTTTGTCGTGAATAAATTGTGAAGAATTCGTGCAATTGAATGCAGACACGAAGGCGTTCACTTAATTTCTAAAAGGGAAAAACTTCGCCAGGAATGGGAAATCGCTATACGTTGCAAGCACTTTACAGCTACAAAACAATCAAGGCCATATTCTGATCATTTTAGATCTGCAGACTATGGAAATGAAGGATTCGTTACAGCTCAGTGCATAAACATAATATTTTTTACGCTATTTACTTCTAAAAGTATATTGTAAAGGAGTTAATCATCTAACCTAAAAAATTCTACTTGAAATATTCGCATTTTTTTAACCTTCTGCTATCGTTTCAGTACATGATACTTAGCTAGCTCATTTTCATTATTTACAGGGATGAAACTGAGCCGGAAAATGTTGAGAAAGGGGGTTATACCTTCCCCGTTTGTTTGGGGCAAAAAAGAAACTTTAAAGAATGAACAGAGAAGGAAAAGAGTAGAAGCCGATTTTTTAATTCCGGTATAGTCAAATAACCGTAATTAAAGTTCCGGAAAGCGCCACTTAATGGCGCTGATTGTTAGGAGCGACCAGAGAGCTGGCATCTTCCAGAATTTTTTCTACGCAAAATATCCTGTTTGTAGTGTCCTACTCTGCCACTCGCAGCGCTAGTTGTTCTCGAACAATCCTGAGGCGCGCGCAGGGGCTATACATATATACACACGCGCACACACATAATTCGAAGACTTTCCATGGCTTCGGATGCGAGGATCGGCTAGTATGGTGAACAATTCACCTTTTCAGAATTACGCGGGTACCCTGAGGTACAACCGTGCACAACACGCGGCATTAGCGCACGAGTATAAGTAATTTCGGTAATTTCATGAATTCCGCACCGCGGCTTAAACTCCAAACGTCAAAATAGTCGTATTCGGCGTCTGGGTGGTTAAGTACGCCGTGCGGGCCTCGCGCCTGCGCAATAAGGATATTGTCAGTGACCTACTAGCGCCACGGGGAGAGGTAGAACTAAATAAAGCGGTTAAAAAGCGTAGCATTTTTATATACGGTAAGGGATCAGAGGTGCCAGCCCCCTGGAAGCGACAGCTTGAAATAAGCTAGTGGTGTGGTCTCCATGACAACAGTTCAACAATTCAATATGGCCGATCGATTGATGACGCTTCATCATTCGATCTCTCTCACGCATAGCTAATTTCAAGCTGTCGCTTCTAACAATCAGCGCCACGAAGTGGCGGTTTCGGGAACCCTTTCGTTCCTCGATTTTGTGGTTACTTTTACTAGACCCCTTCCATTGGAGTTCGGACTCCTTTATGTAGTCTCCATGGTCAGAGGGCTGGCTTGAGCTGTCGCTCTTGTAACCGTTCTTCTTAATAATAATAATAATAATACTTATCTTATTTTATACCGTTGGCGACCACGTTCTAAAGGAACCTACGCGCCGCCTTGCGGCCATCTTATAAGCAGACGAAGTCGCCATAACAGCCGCGCACCGGTCGCCATCTGTCGGTCGTTTTTGTCACTTTGTCGTCTGCACAGAGCCATTGACATTTTTCCACGTGCCTTCGTCCGCTGTTCGATCGCGGATGAACCCCCCTCACGATCCATTCTCGTTTCTTGTCATGTCTGCCTCAATGTTGCCGTCACGATCGACCGAGCGAAGATCGCGACGATCTCCAGCTCGCCAATCGCTTTTTAGAAGCGTGTAAAAAAATATGAAAAAAAGAAGAGGGGGAATGAAATAGACAGGAAATGGATACTCAGACGGTGGGGAATTTTTATTTTAGAAGCGATCGGCCCAGCCGTCACGATCGAACC
The DNA here is from genome assembly GCA_963210295.1 of Ophion ellenae. Taxonomy (NCBI): domain Eukaryota; kingdom Metazoa; phylum Arthropoda; class Insecta; order Hymenoptera; family Ichneumonidae; genus Ophion; species Ophion ellenae. The sequence continues at coordinate 8,017,886 of OY723387.1, read as the reverse complement.
GTCCCTGGACGTCATCAATATCGGCGATATGATCGATCTTCGCTGCACCTATACGGGCACTCAGAACCCGAGGTACCGCTGGTCCAGACCCTATCATCGGTCACTTCCGGCCAAGGCTCTCGAGCACGGAAACATACTCAGAATATCGGATATCGAACTTAGCGAGAGTGGCGTTTATCGCTGTCACGTTGACACCCAAGAGGCCACCTACGATCAGGACTTCAATCTCATCGTTCAAGGTAAATGAGCCCCCTGTAAACATCAGTTGTACATCGCTCTCGTAATGCCCGCCGCTTTTACTTTCAATCGCCGCCACGTGTGGCGCTAGTAGTCGTCTGCTCGATAACTGTATACATGCCGTATGATCTGTAAACCGGCCGAACTCACCGAACGCGTACGATATTGTTGGATTCGAGTCGTGACAAAAAATTGGACAACCCACAAGTCACAACCACAACCACAAAACACGTAAAACCCTCCAAATACTCCGAAAATGTTATTATTATATCGAGTGTAGAACGCGCATGCGTGAAAGAAGCCGAGCAGAGGACCACTGGCGCCACGAAGTGGACTGTAGCGCAATTAAACATCCCGGACAAAACGCGAATAATTCATTGCCATAGGAATAATGCCCAGGGAGATCCCTTTGATTCGAAGGGGGCGCCCTCATTGGTAGACATTGATCATTAAGGGGGAGATACCCTTTTGCAAGAAAATAATTGCTGATTTTCATGATTTTTTTAAAGGAAAGATGTCTTCTATATTTATGCGACTTAGGGTATGTTTTATTACTACTTTTGGCTGTTACGTGGTATATTTTATATTCTTTATTAATCTTTAAATATGGCGGAGTTATGGCACGGTCTTTTAAACGTGTTGTGACGGACGTTGTCAGACGGCGTGACACGTAGCGTGGGCGAGATTAATCTGAAAAAAAATCGACGGAGATTTTTCTCTCATTAACACTTATATGCAGAATATGAACCAAGAAAACTTGAGAAATGTTGAAAATCGATTAAATGGTACGCTTTGACACAAAAAGATTGAATTTCCCGAAAAAAATGGCTCTATTTTGCAATAAAAAAATACTTTTATTTATTTTCAAGAACATCATGTTTTAGGCAAGGTTAGAGAGGTTTATTGGAATCGGTATCATCAGATTAGTTTTTTAGCTATACGTGACGCCAGTTCTGAAAATGCAGTTTAGAAGGCCATGCAATGCGTCGGCCCTTTTTAAAGGTCAATAAAAAAAATCCATGTGACAGCAAAAAGTGGTAATAAAACTACGATCTTGAATCAAAATAAATAAACTATTTCAGTACTAATAAAACTAAATAGTTGTACATAGTAAAAAACTATGTACTACATACTAGTACATAGTAGTGCATATAACTTTTGTTACTACTTTTATTACTAAAAAAGTAGTAATAAAGATAAATAAAATAATACCCTAAGTAAAAAAAAGGTGAAGAAATCTTTCTTTAAAAAAAATCATGGAAATCAACAAATTTTTTCCTCGCCTAAACGTATCTCCCCCCTTAATTCTCAAAAGTAATAAAAAAATGTAAATATTTCATTTGATATTAAATGTATTATATAATATTTATTACAATAGTATTAATGTTTTCGGAGGTGATTAATATTTTTTTTATATTAGTGAATTTTCTTTAGAATTATCTGAATATTCGGAATATTCAGCTTGTCAAATTTCTCCGAGGACTCACATACCTCCAGCCCTTTGAAAAAATCAATGTTTTTTTATGCTCATCATAATCCGTACGTTTTTAAACGTCTTTAAAGAAAAAAATTGTTGTGAGATTTTCATTTGGGACGGAATTGTGATATGAAATTGTAAAATCTACAATTTCATTCCAAATGACGAAAAAAAAATCATTCTTTCGACTGTTTTTCAAACGAATAATTTTCAAGACATACATCAATAATTTTTGTTCGATTATTATCGTTGAAAGTCGATGTTATAAACATTACCAACGTAACTAATTTTCTTCAGATTTTTGTCGCATCGCGCAGAAGCGATACTGCGATGAAATAAAACATTTGTCTACGATCGATCGTAGATCATTGAATTGTTTTTTTCTTTCGGATATTTATTGTCGCATAAAAATGAAGCAAAATTAATAAAATGAGAAACAAAGAATAACAATAATAACCGGTCGCTTCTCTGTGCCCTGTTTTTAACGCATACCAATCCTCGTCTTTTATTCCGTGAGTATCGTATTTCGAAAGAAATTGCAATACGGCAAAGTAAAAAATCCCGAACGAACGATTTTGTGCCACAATTAATAATTTCTCGCTCGTACTTGGTCCGATCGCGCGTGAAGGTGGTACCAACGATGCGCCAGCTATCGAGACGAAATTCGTGCCTTACGGCTCGAGTTTGGAAATGGGCTGCAGAATGGACCTCGAGCCTCCGATAAAGTTCCACTGGAGTAAGCTCGGTGGGGTTTTGCCTCGCGACGTCCAAATCTTCGGGGTAAGCGTGCCACACGATGACACTGAGAAAACACTTTATTTGTATTAAACAAATACACTTGGTTGGCACTTTTATTCAAATATTCATTACCTGTTACAAAATATGTATATCATTAAGAAATATTCGTGTTCTCAAGATAAAACTTAATAGCCATAGTATTTCTTTCAAAAGAATGATTCATTCGATCACTTTTATTTCTCTTAAGTCGGTAGATGTTTAAGGTCATCGAATGACGAGTTGAAATTGTGATACGATAATACAGTTCAAAGGAGTAGAGATTTGTTCGCAATTATTATATTTAGATTTGGGGCCGTTTACGTATAGTTGCCGCGACTATCCTGTGTTCAATGCAAATGAACATGTCACAACAATTCACTGATCTTCATTCAAAACGACTATCTCTGCGAAAATATGCGTCTTTTCCTGGTCTTCCAGAAAGAAATTAATTTAGATTTTATTGAGCAAGTCGAACGTCCGTTTCAGGGCAAAATATGCAAAAATATTTTTTTTCGCAAGGAAAGACACTCTTGATTTTATTTTTAAGAGTTTCCCCGAATTGTGAATACGAAAAACGGATTTTTGGTACTTTTTACATTATGGGATTCCTAAACACCGTGAAGTAACAGCTATTTTTTTTCAATTAATATTCGATTGAAGAGTGTGGAGCACTCGCTGTAGGTTTACCAGGTTTTTGAAATACATATGACATATATGTCATACGTATTGGAGCCTTGGAGTACTCCACACTCTTCAATCGAATATCAATGAAAAAATAAAAAAAATAAAAATAGCTGTTACTTCACGGTGTTTGGGAATCCCATAATATAAAAAATACCAAAAATCCGTTTTTCGTATTCACAATTAAGGGAAATTTAAAAAAATAAAATAAAGAGTGTCTTTCCTTGAGAAAAAAAATATTTTTGCATATTTTGCCCCGAAACGGACGTTCGACTTGCTCAATAAAATCTGAGTTAATTTTTTTCTGGAAGCCTATAAGAAGACGCACATTTTCGTTTTTTACGAATGAAAATACGTCAAATCCTGCCAAAGATACAGTCATTTGAATGGAAAAGTGTTAAAAAATGGTAATCAACGAGAAAAAACGTCAGATTTTTTTTTTTTTTCGACACTCGGTGAATATTTTTCAATAAAGTAACATTGATTCAACTGCACATTCATCTGCCGACAATAAATCAATGACTTTGTCCAAATATTCATTTGGTAACTATACAGGAATTTTGATTTGTGCGAATATAAAATATCGTTCACTCAACTATCCTCCTCCCATTTCTTAACTATTACCAAATCTCCATTAGTGACAATTCAGAGGCTCAAACCAATGATTCATCAACTGTAAGAAGATATTTATTTCGCCACATCCAACTTTACCATTTGCTAATAATTGACAAATCCTGGTGCATAGAAATATATTGTTTTCTCAGTGGACAGACGTTAGTTTTTTTTGTTGGAAAATGACGCAGCGAAATATTGGCCATTTTTTGAGCGTTCGCCATTTGTGTTTTTCTGCACCGCGATTCCGTTTCGCAGAACAAATTGAAGCTGATAAAGGTGAAGTCCGACGACGCGGGTACGTACATATGCACGGCGACGAACGATGTCGAGAGCTCCGAAGTACCGACCGTACTAGTCGTGACTGGCGTCGTGCCGAATTTCAACCAGGCACCCCACAGCTGGATCTCACTGCCACCCCTGCCCGAATCCTATCTCAAATTCAGCATCGACGTGTCCTTCAAGCCCGAGAGGGACGACGGTATCATTTTGTACAACGACGAGAAGGCCAACGGAACCGGCGATTTCATATCGCTCGCACTCGTCCGTGGATATCCCGAATTCAAGTGAGTTTAAAAAAAAAATTTATTTCCCATCGTACATTTAACCCTCCACTGTCACGTTTCAGGAAATGTTATTAAGACGTTACCCCCACTTGTAGCGCAAAAAAAGGCCTTTTTCATGATTAAAAAAAAAAAAAACTACAAAACTTTTTTAATCGATCAATACACCATCTCAAAGAACACATCTTGAAGAACTTTCAGTAATTTTTTTATTGAAAAATATTACATTGTTTAGTGGCAAATGGCCGTCAATGAAATAATGTTTTTATATACACGGTTTGCGGTGACCAACATTGCGGCGAAGTGGATCATCTGAAGAAAAAAATGCGGATGGATTTAGTCAAATATAAGTATAAACTGGTCTTTAATCGAAGGATTTTAAAAAATATTCATTTTTCACAAAATGGCGGACAGTCAAAGTTAATGGTTCGATTTTAACGAAAAAAAACGGCCGTTTTTTGGCTATAAAACGGCCATTTTTTTCGAAAAAAAAATCGAACGATTGAAGACTACATTTTTATGTATTAAATAAGCCTGCAAAATTTCAAGAAGATCGGTTCATTAGTGTTCGAGTAGTCTTGGTCACCGACTTCAGAAATGCCATTTTGCGAAAAACGCGTTTAAAGTTTCTCTTTCAACGCTCTTTCAACGCGGATTCTTCTCTTTCAACGCTCATATCTCAGTGAATTTTGTTCGGATCGTCTTGAAATTTTCAGGACATATTCTCAGATACTTATACTTCAAAAAAATGCAATAAAAAAAAATCGATTTTTTCAAAATCGCAAGTGGGGGTAACCCCTTAATCAATTCAGCCATTCGTATTAATTTATTCGCATTCATTGATTCATCGATTCGACCAAACGAATTGCTTAACGGGAGATATACAACTAGGAGCCGGAAAAAGGAAATTTCGGATTGGGGTTTTAATGATATAAAAGTATATACATTCAAAAATATGTTTAATTTTCTTTATTTAAAAATATCAAAAATATACAAGGATATTCTATGATCCTTGGAGCGTCGTAAAAAAATCTGCGTATACGGTACCCACTGGCGTTTCTTCAAAAATCATCTGAAAAAAAAAACCAAAAAGATTACTAAATTAGATACTATAATCCAGTACTTGTCACAGCCGATTTTGAAAATATCGATTTATGACAAAATGGCGGACGTTTGAACATAAATAGTGATTTTTGGGCCAAAAATCAGTCATTATTTTGCCTATAAAACAAAAACTAAGTAACGGAAGGAAAAAATCCTATGACAAGTACTAGACAATGGTGTATAGAACAACCACGAAAAACCTCAAGGCAATCGGTTCATTGGTATTCGAGAAATTTTGGGTACCGATTTGAAAAACGTGATTTTGAGAAGAACGCGTTTGAAAATTTGGAAATGAATAAATCATGAAATTTGTCAACTTGCATGGAATCATCGATAGCAGGCCCATAGTGTAGGTCTTCTACGGTCGACGGAACGTCCATAGCATCTAGATCCTCGACCTCGACCATCTAGGCGTATAATCACCCCTTAATTACCAATTTACTTTCCAATCATGCCTCGACTCACTATCGTCGCCTTGGACTCGTCAGATTCGATCTTGGCTCGGGAATGACGGTGATAAGAGCCGACAGGCCCGTCTCGCTCGGCGAATGGCACACGATAAAGTTGCAACGTACGCGCAAGGAAGGCACGATGATGGTCGACGCGGAGGACATCTACAGAGCCATTAATCCCGGAAGGAAGCAAGGTCTCGATCTCAAGGAGCCACTTTACGTGGGCGGTGTCCCGGACTATTCGACGATAAACGCCAAAGTCGAGATGAACACGGGCTTCGTGGGCTGCATAAGCAGACTCGTGCTAGGCGAGAAGAGCGTCGATCTGATCGGCGATCAGAGCGACAGCGTTGGTGTCACGACCTGCGAGACCTGCGCCGAAAATCCGTGCAGCAACGCCGGCGTCTGCCAGGAGGCACCCACCAGGAAGGGCTACAAGTGCCTCTGCCGTGCCGGCTACTCCGGAAAAAATTGCGACTCCATCGGGCAAACATGCTTCCCAGGTAAGAACACGCAAAAAAAACAACTTGCTCGTATGGTCAGCCCCGCGTCGTTAGTCTTTTCGATCATGGAGCAATTTAAGAATCACTCTAGACCCTAAAAAAAGACTATTTTCATGAATGTTTTTTGATAGGTTTATATTACAGATGATATAAAAGTTGTTACACTCGGTCCTCTAGTTTCTCGGCTGTTTTTTAACGGCTTTTTCAATAATTTTTCACGGCCAAAGCATCGAAATAATCAATCTTATTGTTTTTGCATAATCTTTATTAACATTTAAATAAGCTTTACAAATTTTTTGAAGTCAAAATATATAATAGAATGAAGGTTATAGTGGCCGACAGGAAGACATCAAGTAAAAGAGGTGCTTGACGGTGGCCAAGATTGCGGTTGTTCTGCTTATCTGAAATCAAAAAACCAAACGGCATTTTAATCTTCATACTTGAGACTCGCGATTGAACTAGAGTGAATTCTAAATGACAAAAATTGACTTTTTTATACACTTTTGAAAATTACATTCGATTTTTTACTCATTTTTTCTTAAGTTTTTTCGCTCGTACAAAGAAAAGTATCGAAGCAATCATGATAATCCTAGTTCAATCGCTGGCTTGTAACATGTTAAAGATGCTGTATAAATTTGAACAAGATCGGTGCAGTAGTTTCTGAAATATCGTGGTCACCGTTTCGAAAAATGGTGTTTCGAGAAAAACGCGTTTGACAGTTCGCGCATGTGATTTATACGAAAAATTTCATCTCACCGTCAATCTGCTATGCCTGAACCATACAATAGGCCTTCATCTTCTTCTTGGAAGTCACGCAGAGCTGCTCCGTCTTCCCTTTTCGCGATTCGGGCCTGTTTTACAACATCACACGGAGAGAATTTTTAAGTATTTTTTACGGTGAAATCTCCGCAAAAATTACATAAAAAATTTGAAACCGGTGACAAATGTGCACATAGTCAAAAATTGACACTAGCTTTTAATATTTTGCTTTCATTCGTGTAAAAATTTAAGCAAGTAGCATAATTTTTTACATTTCTCTCAGTAAAAATTCTGACACATTCTCATGTAGAATTTTAACAACGGGCTGCCTCAAAAATTCCAAGTTTCTACAGTAAAAATAACCTGGACGAACTTTAAATTTCTAAAATCCCTAGCGAAAAATTAATTCCCTATGACGATTTTTTCATCGGCGTTTCTGAACATTTGTGTTCTTGATTGCTACTTATTTTAGCATATCATCTTTCCGTACCATTGTAGACGTCCTTTATCGAAGTTTCTTTTCACGTTTCTTTGTTTTCTTGCGTAGAACTGCGTAGAACACGTTAGACTGCACGAGACCACGAGGCTTTCTTGGCCCATGCTTCGTACTATAATGCGCATGCGCGGTACCGCTGTTGCTAAGCAACGCGGTACGTCGTTCGTGCTCGTCATACTGCGTCATACACAAGCGCACTCTCACAGCTTGCGTTCACGTATACGCACGCTCGCACACAGAGCTCACGCGTACGGTCAGGCGACCTAGCCCTAACTGATTTTACTATAAAGAACGTAAAATTCCGGTGGACGCACGGAAAATTTCGGCTTCCTTTTTTAAATTTTTATGGAAAACACGCAAATTGCTCAATGTTCCACTGAAAAATTTCATTTATATTAGCACTTTTTTTTAACTTATTGTCGTAATCTTTACGTTTCATGAAATTTTACTATTAATTTCAGTAAAAATTCTGGAAAATATTTTAAATTTCTGTTACGCAAAAGTAAATTTTGATTCATTTCCATGAAAATTTATAATTTATTTCCTAAAAACCTGAATAATTGCACATTTATCACCGAGTTACTGTGATTTCACAGTAAAAATTACTTAAAAATTCTCTCCGGCCCCATTCTCTCTTTTGGCCCAGAATGGAGGTGCTTCGGAGCAAAAGTCCAGATTAACGAATTGAGCGACTCGTTATTATTTTGAGTTTCCGCTCCCAGGCATCTGCTTAACAATTCTTCTTTGGATAAATCCTCATAAATTGGCTTTATAACTTTTTGAACTGCTTCCGAAAGAGGCGGTTTATTGTGTTTGAATTGCTCAGCCTCTCCGAGAAGCTCATACCTGCTCCGTTCCAGGGCCGTAACTTGTGAACCACTTCGAATATCGAAAAATCCTTTGGCACACATTTTCTACACATGTTGTAGATGTGATTTATGAGAAAAAAAATCGATTTTTTCGACCCGAGAAACTAGAGGACTGCCTTAATAAATACACTTTCGAAATACTTGAAAAAAAAAAATATATGTATTTATGCAACCTAACCGACCTTTAAGGTAGTTATGTAGGTACACGCATGAGCCAAAAGTTTCGGTCGAAGCGCATAGTAACATCCAATGCCTGTACGATGCTGTTGGTTGTGAATTTTTGACAGAGCTCGTACCCTCTATATGTCCCACACGTTCGCACCTCATGCATAGATAGGTCTCATACTCGTATAGAGAGCGGCGCTGTAATCGTGCCAACAGCGCCATTTTCCTGCAGTCATAGCGTTGAGCTTCCTACGATTCGTCTTTCGCGAAATATTTTATATAAATAAAAGAAAGCGTGAAAATGTCAACCCAAATGCGATACAAAGGAAAGTTTACACGAAAAAAAGGCGCTTGCTGAAAGACTGAAAGCTGTGGCAGCCATGTGTCAAGCAAATGCGGCTAAACGCGATGAGAATAACCATAACCTCAACGATCAGCAACGAAAATTCGCTGTCGAAGGACGTCGGATCGTGGATTTACAACATCTTGCCGACAGTTTACATTGTATTCGCTGTAACAAAGACAAATACATGCATAAATACATGCATAAATTGAACAAATTAAATTTGTTTGCCGAATAAATTTATTGCACATCCGTCTCGGAATTACTAGAACTCGGGGGAAAAAAACACGCTTCGAGTTCCCGGACCACGCGCCGATCAGCTGGCTGCAGCGTACACTGTTGCCATTCCGTTACAGATGGTTGGGCCCGAGTTCGGTGTGGAATAAAATTACCACTTTTCATAAGTCGATATCTCCGAAACTAAACGGTCAAAGCTTGTCATTTTTTTAAAAATCAATCCCACAATAGTACTGCGTACACGTGTGTTTTTATTTTGAAATCTTAAGATCCGTTTAGAGCCTATATCGAGAAATGCGAACACACTCCTATCGGCTTAACGGAGACTTTGTCCTTGGAGTGCCATATTTCAGGTGTTTACATTTTATTTTTTTTAAAGGAAACGAGTAAAGCTTTTTGAGTGGGGTTTTTTCTTGCTTTTATTCATGATATACAGAACGTTAAAAAAATTTTTTTTTGAAAAAAAAAACCAAAATGGCGGCCGTTGCAGCTCCGCGAAAACAGGTCCTCAAATCGCGGGAGGTAAACGGCTGACATCACTGCCCCCCCTTTGTTGATCTGAAACACAAATTCAAAGCATATTATCAATCTGTGACCCTTTGGTCATGGAATAACGGATGGGTTTTTCGTTTAGTACAAATTTCGGAAAATGGCGGCAATTTAAAAAAATCGAATTTTCGCGTTCTTTTTGTCGCATAAAAAGATAAATAATAAATGCAAAAATGTATCTATCGAAAAAACGATCCGTCATTCCGTGAAGACATATTTTCTGAGTATGCTCTCCAAATTTCAGGTCGATATGTTAATTACAGCGGTCAGGAGAATGTCAGCCATTTTTTAAAACGTGTTTTCGAGAAAAACGCGTTTAAAGTTTTGTAATGTGTTTACACAAATGTGTTTATAATTACCGCTAATCGGCAATGCCTGGTCCATAGAGGCATCCCTCATCTTCTTCTAGCTGCTCATGTTGAGCCGCTAACATCTCCCGCCGATTTCAAGGACAAAGTCTCCCTTAAGGGTTAGGTATAGGGATCGCGTACAAAAATACCCACATTCAATTGCAATTATCTCATGAACTAAACGGTGAATCTAATTGAATTTTTGGGCATCAGTCCATGAAGGTCATATCTACACCATACTTAGATTTCAGCCAATTCCTAAGATTTTACCAAAACGGCAGAACTACCATTCGACGGCTTGTTGATAAAATCTTCGAACATACTGAACCGATTCTTATGAAATTTTAACCACATATTCTTTATAACTTTAGCTATAGCGCAGATCAAGGATTTTTAAAATTTTGATATTTACCATTTTTTCATGCCATAAAACGGTGGAAAAACACGTTTTTTTCGAAAAATGTCCGCCATTTTGTTATTTTTGCATAAAAAATCGTATGATATGCGATATATCCATTAACGTACTGAATGTAAAACCGCTTGATTTTTTTGTTTCGGATGATCCATCTCCGAGATTTCATCAACAGCTACAATTTTTTTAGGACATTTTTTTAACTACCTTTTTCGTTTATAAATAGTGACTGAAATGAATAATTTTTTTTTACATGTATTTCGAAAGTGTATTCATTAAGTGTAACAACTTTTATATCGATATTTATAATATAAACATATCAAAAAAAATCACGAAAATAGCCTTTTTTAGCGTCTAAGGTGAGAAGACCCCTTAACGCGCACTTAGAATTGATAGTCAGACTAATTCCATCCTTTGAACCCAAGCAAATACAAATCAAAAAATAAGAATTTCCTATATTATTTTCCAAACCTAAACGAACCCAAACAAAAGGACAAGATTTTTTAAAATTATTTTCCGAAGGCCAAGAAAGCCAAACAGGTGGACCAGAAATTCTTAGATTGCTCAGAACCGAATGAAATTGAAACAGAAAACCAAGAATATCCGATATCATTCTTCGAACCTAAACAAACGCAAATTAAAAAGAAGAATTTGCTGCATCATTTTTCGAGCGTAAATAAACCCAAAGAAAAAAATAATTTTCCATGTCATCTTTCGAACACAAACAAACGAGAATTTCGCAAATTATTTTTCAAACCTCCTCGAACCCAAACAAAGTTATAAGAATTTTCGAAATTATTTCTCGAACGTTAACAAACCCAGAAAAAAGACAATTCCTCTTTCTCTATGGTTTTTCGAGTCTACACAACCCAAATAAAAAAGAATTCTATATTATTCTCCCAACCTAAACGAACCTAAACGAAAGGACAAGAACTTTCTAAATTATTTTCCAAATCCTAAACAAACGCAAATAAATAAATGAAAAATCTATATTATTTTTCGAACTAAAAAAGAGAATTTCCTATATTATTTTCCAAACCTAAATAAACTCAGATAAAATACGAAGAATTTCCTAAATTATTTTCCAACCCTAAACGAACCCAAACAAAGAGACGAGAATTTCCTAAATTGTGTCCCGAATTTGAACGAACTAAAAAAAGACAAGAACTTCCTGTATTATTTTTCGAACCTAAACAACCCAAAAAATAAAAATTCTTTTATCATTATCTATATTATTTTTCAAACCTAAACAAACCTAGACGAAAGGACAAGAATTATGCAAATTATTTTCCAAATCCTAAACAAGTCCAAAAAAAAAAAACATGTTCGATTGTGAAACTTGTCAGGTGCCTGCGGCGAAGGGAGTTGCTCCGATACCGAGACCGGCTTCGAGTGCTTCTGCCCCTATGGGAGATCCGGAAATCGTTGCGAATTCGCGACGGCGAATCTGAGCGAGCCCCTCTTCCGCGGAGATCGTTCTTTCATCGCTTATCCGACACCCGCTGCATCCAGGCGGTAAGTCCAATTGCCCCACCCCCCCTGCCCCTACCAAATGTTCCTTTGTTTTTTTTTTAACATCCACGAAGCTTGAAGCATGCCCACAATCCCGTCGTTCGATCGTTAGTTTAAGGTAGTCCCGCTGTCGAAGCGGTTCGCACTTCACTTTCGCTTTTTTTAAGGGGGGATTGTCTTTTTTTTCGCAAAATTTACCGCTTTTTGGGAATTTTTTTGTGAAGAAAGTATACAACGGAAAACTTGTGAAACTTGGCATATAGTTTTATTGATCTGTTTACTACATACAAAAAAATTTTTAAACAATTTCATCAAAAAATCCGCCTCCCACCCCCCTCGACGCGCGATGGTCCTTTTTTGATGGTGTGCACGATTACAGCCTTCACGTTCATCCTGCAACAGAAACCCAAAAAGCATTTTACTTTAGACACATATAGCTATCGTTCGATGAAGGGGGAAAAAAAATTGACGATTTGGTGACGTTTTGAACTTGAAGTATCGATTTTTCGAAAAAAATTGATCGATTTTTTGTTATAAATAAAAAACTATTAAACGTATTGCTTTTTTGCTTCATCAAACGATAAAAGGATGTCAGCTGAGCATTCTGTCCAAATTTGAAGGCAATCGGTTGAATAGTTTTTGAGAAATCGTGCACACCATCAAAACAGGACCATCGCGCGTCGAGGGGGGTGGGAGGCGGATTTTTTGATGAAATTGTTTTAAAAATTTTTTGTATGTAGTAAACAGATCAATAAAACTATATGCCAAGTTTCACAAGTTTTCCGTTGTATACTTTCTTCGCAAAAAAATTCCCAAAAAGCGGTAAATTTTGCGAAAAAAAAGACAATCCCCCCTTAATATACAGTGGCATGCAAAAGTCTCCGGCCAAAGATAATTTCACGACGGAGTAACGTTTAAAGGATGCAAAATGGATACACAAACATATCATCGTAAAGTTCCTTTATTATGCAATCGAAACGTGTTATTGAAAAATTATATATAACTATTTATTTATAATTATACTATTACTATTTATATATAATTATTTATAACCAAAATAACAATTTTCGCCGTTTCATAAATATCCGGCGAAGTACGAAATACGCACTATGTACAAAGAAAAAATATAGTAAGTCAGGAAAAAAAATTGAATACGGTAATGAATGTAAGATTTTCATCAATACTTGGTATTGATGAAGCACATCAGTGAGGCATCGATTCAAGGCCACTCTAAAACTCGAATACTTTTCTTGAAAAAAAACCTGCCGAAGGAGCTGTGATCGATGTCATGGATCATTATCTTGCTGGAAAATCCATACTCGTGGCATATTCTGACGAGCATAAGGCAGCGTTTCTTTTAACGGATACTTTGTCCTTGGAGTGCCATATTTCAGGTGTTTACATTTTATTTTTCTTAAAGGAAACGAGTAAAGCTTTTTGAGTGCGGTTTTTTTCTTGCTTTTATTCATGATATACAGAACGTTAAAAAAATTTTTTTTCGAAAAAAACCCAAAATGGCGGCCGTTGCAGCTCCGCGAAAACAGGTCCTCAAATCGCGGGAGGTAAACGGCTGACAGCACTGCCCCCTCTTTGTTGATCTGAAACACAAATTCAAAGCATATTATCAATCTGTGACCCTTTGGTCATGGAATGACGGATGGGTTTTTCGTTTAGTACAAATTTCGGAAAATGGCGGCAATTTAAAAAAAAAATCGAATTTTCGCGTTTTTTTTCGCATAAAAAGATGAATAATAAATGCAAAAATGTATCTATCGAAAAAAACGATCCGTCATTCTGTGAAGACGTATTTTCTGAGTACGCTCTCCAAATTTCAGGTCGATATGTTAATTACAGCGGTCAGGAGAATGTCAGCCATTTTGAAAAACGTGTTTTCGAGGAAAGACGCGTTTAAGGCAGTAGTCTGCTTTAGAAGCCGAGAAAAAAGCGTTTTTTCAGCAATTTTTTTTGAAAGGGAAGGAAATGATCGCGGTACATGAAATTTTGAGACGATAGTGTATTATATTCAAGCTTTGAAAAACAATTTTTATTATTAAAAAATATTGAAATTTTTCAAAGTTGTAACGATTTTTCTGGGGCGCCTGGAGTCTGCACTTGTAAATCGGTGCCGGTGATGGAGGTCGTGCGATGCATCTGAAACAGTCGAACCAATTTTTTTTTAGTTTTTATAAGTTCCTTTTCTATATGAACTAAAAAAATACCGAAGAAATGATGAAATTCCAAATTTTTTCGAAGTTTGAAAAAAAAATTCACTTTTAAAAAAGAAAAAAATTCACTTTAAGTTGCAAAACAAGTAATTTAAATAGTACTTTTGTCCAAATTTTTTAGTTCAAATACAAGATAATTTAATACTGAAGCTAGATCACTTTGATTTTTTTCGATCGGACATATATTGTTTTTGCTATCGCCGGCACCGTTTTCTAAAACTTGTGAAAATGAAAACTCGAGAAAACGGGCTTCAAAGTTTTCGGTCCAAAAAAATATAAGTTTTTGGATACTTACACTAATTAGATGTTAATCAGCTATCCCCGGGCCATACAATAATCCTTCCTCTTCTTCATATCGATTTTTTGAAGCCTGTAAAGCAGACTACTGCCTTAAAGTTTTGTAATGTGTTTACACAAATGTGTTTATAATTACCGCTAATCGGCAATGCCTGGTCCATAGAGGCATCCCTCCTCTTCTTCTAGCTGCTCATGTTGAGCCGCCAACATCTCCCGCTGCATTTCAAGGACAAAGTCTCCCTTAATATAATATCTCTATACATAGCGGAGTTCATAGTGCCTTGAATTTTAAAGATTGGACCGACGCCTTTCCACGAGAATGCACCCCATTGCATAATGCTATCTCCACCGTGTTTCACAGTTGGTCTTTGCCATCGCGAATCATTTCTCGTTTCTTTTGGTCGTCGAACGTACCTTCTCCCATCATTTCCAAACAAATTAATTTCAGTTTCGTCTGAGAAGAGCACTTTGTTCCAATCTTCAACAGTCCAGCTCTGGTATTCTTTCGCAAATTCTAATCTCTCCTTCTTTTTTTTTTACTGATCACCGGTTTTTCAACTCCAACACGTCCAAAAAGCCCCACTTCTGTCAGTCCACGTGAAACAGTACTTTGGCCAATGTCAGCCAAATTTTCTTCGCGTAATTCACGTGCGATGATTGCAGCATTCTTTTTCACGTCTGCGACAGCCTTTCTTTTGATCACTTTATCGACACGATTAGTTGTTTTCCTAGCTCTCCCAGGACAGTATTTATCTTCTAGAGTACCTGTAGTCTTGAATTTATTTATCATATCGGTTACAGTCGATTTTCCAATCGCCAAAATTTTAGCTATTTCACGTGAAACTTTTCCTTTCGTTGTGCAACTTGATAACCACTTTACGTATATCTAAAGACGTGCGTTTCGACATCTTGACTGAGTGTTACTGATCGTACAATGCAAATGGAACAGAGCTCTCAATGTTTACAGGATTTCGCGACTGATAACGTTAACAAAGCGAAGCGAATTTTATCTTCTTGGAATTTGGCCGGACATTTATCAAGCAGCAAAACGTGTTATTTTTCTTACAAATAATTGTTAATCGTTATGGACAATTTTCGAACTACATATTTTGGTTGCATAATAAAAGAACTTTACGATGATATATTTGTGTTACCATTTTGCATCCTTTGAACGTTACTTAATCATAAAATTATCTTTGGCCGGACACTTTTGCATGCAACTGCACAAGGACAATATATATATATTAGGGTGATTCATTTCAGGGTAACTTTTTTTTCTGACCCATCGTGCCCGAAAACCTTTAGTCGCTACCCAAAAACGAAGTTTTGTGAAAGGGGGGTGTTGTCAAAAAATATTTAGAGGTCGCGAATCAAAATTGAAGGTTTCCCATTTGATTAACATTGGAAAAAAATGTTTTTCTCATTATTAGTGTTACCATTCCGCGAATTTTGATATCGCGATATTTTCCAAGTGGGTTCTCATAGGAAATATGATACTTTACAATAAAGTTCATTGAGCCATGTCCGTAAATTCAACCGTTTCAGCGGTATCATTATTTCAAGTGAATATTGTATGAAAATATCTATTCAAACGGCTGTAACGCCCAAGCTATTAGATATATCGCAAAAAATTCAAATGAGAACTATGTAGAGAAAGTAATTTGCTACACAAAAGTCTTATAAGCCGAGCCCGTAAATTCAACTCTTTCTCAGCTATAGGTGGATGAAGTAAAATAAATAGATTTTTTTTGTTTAAAAAAATATCTATTTATTTTACTTCATCCACCTATAGCTGAGAAAGAGTTGAATTTTCGGGCTCGGCTTATAAGACTTTTTTGTAGAAAATTACTTTCTCTACAAAGTTCTCATCTGAATTTTTTTCGATATATCTAATAGCTTAGGCGTTACAGCCGTTTGAATAGATATTTTGCACAATATTCACTTGAAATAATGATGCCGCTGAAACGGTTGAACTTACGGCCATGGCTCAATGAACTTTATTGCGGAGTATCATATTTCCTATGAGAAGCCACTTGGAAAATATCGCGATATCAAAATTCGCGGAATGGTAACACTAATAATGAGAAAAACATTTTTTTCAATGTTAATCAAATGGGAAACCTTCAATTTTGATTCGCGACCTCTAAATATTTTTTGACAACACCCCCCTTTCACGAAAGTTCGTTTTTGGGTACCAACTGAAGGTTTTCGGGCACGATGGGTAAAAAAAAAGTTGCCCTGAAACGAATCACCCTAATATATATACATAAGCTCATTTCTTTTCTTTTTGCGATATTCTGGTTTATATATATAATGGTTATATTGATATGTACATATTTATATATGACCTTCACGATCAGCAGACACTATCGTTTCGTCTTTAAATGACCACTATAAATAACCAGCGGGACTACCTTCAACCGAGCCTCTCACGCCGCAAATACTACTAAATAGACCATACCTTCGATCTTTTTTCAAAATTTTTCACGATTTGGTTTGTTCTTCTTAAAATTTTCCGACTGCTCCTATTACGTTTTTCCTTGTTTGTTTTCTTTTTTCTCACCAAATAATCGGATTCGCAATTTGGTTTTGTTTTTTTGGATTTTTTTTTCCGTTGTCTTTTACGTCGATGGAAATGTAATCTTCGTTAACGTGTAATTGTAGCCGAAAGTGAGTAAGAGTCGCGAATCAGCCGCGCGTCGAGAGTACAAGTGCGGCTCAGTCCGGCGCGTGCAAAAACGATTAGCAAAATTGATCGCTAAAAACGACGACGAAGTTCTCGAGTAGGGCAGCAGTCAGTGGATTTTTCCGTTGGATCCGCGAAAACCAAAAAAAAAAAAAACGTTAAACGAACCAATAAGAGCCCTTAAAAAGAAACACATGAGAGGAGGAACGAGGAAAAAAATGAGAAAAGAAGGGGCCGGGTTGAAATTCCGAACTTTGAATGCTCCGACGGTTTAAAATACCGTTTTTTAAGGTTCCGAAATTCAAGATGGGGCTGGGTTGAAATTCCGAACTTTGAATGGTCAGAACGCTCGAATCTCCGAAAGAATGGTACCCCGAAAGATCAAAACTCCGAAAGAATTTTACACGAAAGACCAAAACTCCGAAAATCTTAAGGCCTTAGGACACAGTAACGGGTATAAAATCATGTGCGAATTTGACAATTTTTTTTTCGTATGAAAAAGTGATTCACTCGTAAAATTAATTACACATCAATTTAATATGAATATCGAGCTGTTAGAAAAAACATTTTTTTTTTCGATGTACAGAATGGCCGACTACTAATATTTTCTTTTTTTTAGTCGCTCCGCGGTGTGACATTTAGCATCCACAATTTTTTACCTAGAACGAAAAACAAAAATTCTCGTCCATCTACATTAGAATACCTAGAGACGTACGTACGGAATTGAAAAAATATTGTTTTATTCAAAAGTTGTAGGTATTTGAACTTAAGAAATGAATTTTCAGTGAAAAATTTCGTTATAACTGCTCATAAAATGAAAAGTTTTCGATTAATCAGAAATTCCGTACTTCTCTGCGAAATGCAATGAGGAATATAACTTTTAAATTTGAAGTAAATCGAGTGAAGATTGTTGATGTTATTTGTCACGCCAATTGGAAAAAAGCTGTTTCGAGAAGTTTCGAGTAGTCGGCCATTTTGAACATCGAAAAAAAATATATACATATTTTCTAACAGCTTGACATTCATACTGAATAGATGTGTAATTAATTTTATGAGTGAATCACTTTTTCATACGAAAACAAATTGTTAAATTCGCACATGATTTTATACCCGTTACTGTGGCCTAAGGCCTCAACACCGTTAAAATAATTCGGCAATGGAAGTTTGAAAAGTTTCAAAATTTTCATTAATCGACGAATTGATTAAAGAATTGTTTTTGATTAAGAAGTAATTTTGCGTCAATTTTGAAAATTTGTCCAGACAATGTTATACGTTCTACATAATTTACAGTCAACTTTGTAGACTTTCGCTGGCATGATCTTGACATGAGGGCCGGGTTGAAATTCCGAACTTTGAATGCACCGACGGTTTAAAATTCCTAATTTTAATGTTCCGAAATTACAAGGTTCGTCAAGATTATGCAAGCGAAAGTCTACACAGTCCACTGTAAATTACGTAGAACGTATAACATTGTCTAGACAAATTTCAAAATTGACGTAAAATCACTTCGTGATAAAAAAAATTCTTGAAATAATTCGTCGATTTGATGAAAATTTTGAAACTTTTAAACCTTCCATAGCCGAATTATTTTGACGGTGTTCAAATTTTCGGAGTTTTGGTCTTTCGTGTAAAATTCTTTCGGAGTTTCGATCTTTCGTTCTGATCATTCAACGTTCGGAATTTCAACCCTGCCCTGTTCACATTTTCGGAGTTTTGGTCTTTCGGGTAAAATTCTTTCGGAGTTTTCATCTTTCGGGGTAGTATTCTTGCGGAGTTTCGAGCGTTCTGATCATTCGATGTTCGGAATTTCAATCCGGCCCTGCAAAGAGAGTAGGGAAGAAAAAACAACTGACCCACAAGCGGAAGCTGACAGGTTGGAGACTCCTAATCGCTTAAATTATTTTCAGGGCGGCTAAGAGACTCGCCATTAAAGCGAAACGCTCGCACGCGCGCTCCTCGCACACGCCCCAGCTTAGAAAAGGCAGCGCGAGATCTGCTCACCTGAAACACCGCAACGTGCACGGCACTAAACACTAGAAATCATTGACAAAGAACAAAATAATACGAGGAACAAAAAAAAACGAAAAATATCAAAATGCTACCATCGTAATCGACAGCCAAATCCCCGGTGCACGCGTCATAGTCCGGCAAATGACTAATATCTGATTATGATAATATTAATGATAATACAAATAATAATTATAAAATAATAACGTACCGCGACAGGATGCAAGGGAAGACGAAAACGTACGCGACTCGGAGCTGTGCGAAATTACCGATTACTTGAGAAAAAAAAATCGCCAAAACGTTGGACGCAAATCCAAAGAATTTTTTTTTTTTTCGATGAACGTGAATTTTTTGGTTGATTTACTAAATTTTTGTTTTTCATTCGTTTTCGACCCTCGCATGGCCAATGGTGCGGTTTTTTTTTGACATCACTGATCCAATGCCCCATTTCCAAAATTGTGCATACTTGCATTTCTATTCATGCAGGCTTCGTATGCGTGTCACGTGGTTGAAGCTTGCATCGTTGGAATTCAACGAAAATATTTTTTTCGCCACATTTAGGATACAAATGACGGCATTTTTTTTTAATTAAAATTTTTTAAACTTTGGAATTTAATTAAAAAATGACAATCAAAAGCTGCGAAAAGAAATATTTTGAATAATGAAATGTTAAAATCAAGAAGAATTTTCGCTGCAGTCACGGAATTTTTTTTTCAATTTTAAAATTAAATAAAAAAATTATATTCAAAAGTTGAGAAAAAAAGTTTAATAACGAATATTACGAAATGGAAAAATCACGAAAAATTCTCGTTGCAATTTCGTTGCAATCGTTGTTTTCCTCTTCGTCAAGTTCACAAATACAAAAGTGACGGAATTTTTTAAAATTGCACAATGAACAAAATTAAAAATTGAGCTGAAAAATTATAAACAAAAGCTGCAAAAAAACATTTTTAATCGTGAAAATAAGGAAATGGAAAAATCACGAAGATATTTCGTCGCAAAGTGACGAAATTTTTAGTAAAATTTCAAACTTAGATTAAAAAATGATATTCAAAAGTTGCAAAATAAATTCTTCCAATAATAAATATTAGGAAATGACAAAATCGAGAAGAATTTTCGTTGCGAGACGATGCACACTTCAACACCATTATATGTCAGCGGTGCGAACTGTTTTTTTATCTTCGCAAAGTTCACAATTCATCTGTAAAATTATGACGAATATTTCGATCAATAAAATCGGCCATTCAAACGATGGAGACTATTTGGTTGATCAAAAAACTTATCCTATTTTTACAAACAAATTTTTTACTTTGCAAAAACGAGTAAGAAACTTATTCGCAAGCCCCGTGCATAAATTTACAAGAAAGCTGCACAAAAAAATAAATACACGGTTAATACAGCGGTACAGGAAAGTTAAATTCAAAGCACCCGATTTTAAATAGAGAAAAAAATTGATTAATCGAAAGGAACGTTTAATCAGCGAAAAAAATTTGCGCACAATTTTCGTAATTAATTTTCAATTCGGTGCCGAGCTTTCCAATGAACGATAAAGCCAAACGAATTATTTTCAAACATTCACGAAAATTCTTTCGAGTTTTTTGCGACATAACCGAAAAACCCCGCGGCCATGCGACGCTTCTTTTGGACAGTCGAAAAGCCTCACCCCAATAAGTCGATTGAACGGTGCTGAATTAAAAATACGAGTCCCCTCACCGCTCCAGTCAGCGTAAATAATTAATTATTAGAGTTTTTGTACAGCTTTTTAATTGATAACTCCTTTAACGCATCGCCTATAAGTCATGATATTCGTTGAAGGAATTGAATGCAAAAGTTTTATCAGCAAACAAGAAAAAATGCACTCGCGAAGCTTAGAGATATAAGTCGTGACGTAAAGACACACTGCCATGAGAAAAAGAGCCTTCGCATTTCATTACTCAACTTGAATGTGCCGAAAGAATTACGAAAAAAATTAACATACGTTGCTTATCGAAACCAATGCCAATTTTACTTGAACGCTCTCGCGAGTGTTATTATATTTAAATATAAATATATATATAATAAATATCGTGACGTCAGAGAGCGCAAAAACTTGTATGTGTACGACAATATATATATATATATATATTACACGTGTCCACACTGACCGACATACATAAATAATGTTTGTAACTTTTATGTCAATAAGAATCGAGCGACCCGAAAACGAAATATTATGTTACGATATGTTTTGCTACGATACACATATACGAGAGAAAATCTCATGGAAAAAAAAAATTATGAAATATATATTTTTTTGCGAGCAAATAAATATTGACGAGACAGTTGTACGGCTTGAAAAATTCACTTCCGGTTCATTGCGGTATCACACGTTTTTTTTCGTCATCATTTCTTTTTTTTTAAGGGGAGGTATACACCTAGGAGTCGGAAAAAGGTTATTTTTGTGCATTTTTTCGAGAAAAACTATTTGAAATTTCGGATTGGGGTTTTAATTATCTGAAAGTATATGGGGCATTCCATACCAATTCGACCTGGGTCTGATCCTCGACTCCTCAAATCTGGTTCCCGATTTTTCCTATCATTACTCTCACTCTATCGAGCAATTGCAATTTTTTTCAGATTTTTCAAAATAAATTTGAGCGCGTCATGAATTTTTGAATTTCTTTTTTGAACACCTCGATGGCCGTAATCGAAAAATCTGAAAAAATTCCCAAAAATACAGTGTCAGATATAAAAAATGTTGGTGCAAAATTCATAATAACTGGGCTTTTGCTTCAACCCGTTTTTTTGTTTTTTGAGCAAAAAAAATGAAAAAAAAATAGGAAAAAAATAAGAAGCAGAGGTCAATTTACTGTAGACTGTTTCTCGAAATTTTGTATGCATAATACCAGATTTTTCAAAAAAATTCTCCGATTTTTCTAAAGTGTATTTTGTAATTTTCGATTTTTTTTTTATCATGGTTCACAAAAACCCTAATCAGGGGTTGAAGCAAAAGCCCAGACATTGTGAATTTTACACCAACATTTTTTATATCTGACACTGTATTTTTGGGAATTTTTTCAGCTTTTTCGATTACGGCCGTCGAGGTGTTCAAAAAAAATTCAAAAATTCACGACGCGCTCAAATTTATTTTGAAAAATCTGAAAAAAATTGTAATGTCTTGACAGAGTGAGAGTAATGATAGGAAAAATCGGGAACCAGATTTAAGGGGTCGAGGGTCAGACCCAGGTCGAATTGGTATGGAATGCCCCATATACATTCAAAAATATGTTTAATTTTCTTTATTTAAGAATATCAAAAATATCTGAAAAAAAATCAAAAAGATTATTAAATTAGATACTATAATCTAGTACTTGTCGTAGCCGATTTTGAAAATATCGATTTATGACAAAATGGCGGACGTTTGAACATAAATGGTGATTTTTGGGCCAAAAATTAGTCATTATTTTGCCTATAAAACAAAAACTAAGTAACGGAAAAAAAAATCCTATGACAAGTACTAGATAATGGTGTATAGAATAACCACAAAAAACCTCAAGGCAATCGGTTAATTGGTTTTCGAGAAATTTTGGGTAGCGATTTGAAAAACGTGGTTTTGAGAAGAACGCGTTTGAAAATTTGGGAATGAATGAATCATGAAGTTTGTCAAGTCACATGGAATCATCGATAGTGTAGGTCTTCTACGGTCGACGGAATGTTCATAGCTTCTGAATCCTCGACCTCGACCATCTAGGTGTATACCTCCCGTTAATTCATGCACTAGCCTACAGTATGGACACAGCGGACGATTTTTCGACCAGGAACACATTTCTTTATTTTCCCTCAAAATCTGGTCTGATTTTTTTTTTTTCATCGAATGGATATTTCACCTTGAATCTCGATCTTGAGGAATTTTTTTTTTAAATTCATTTCTCGAGTTCCAGCACAATTTTGACGATCGCACTACCTTGCGAAAAGCTCGTTGAGCTTGCGGAAATAAAACAGAGAGCACATTTTTTTAAGCAAATTGGAGGTAAATTTTTTATTTTTTCTTTTCTTCGAGCAGAAATTTAAGGGGGGATTGTCTTTTTTTTTCGCAAAATTTACCACTTTTTGGGAATTTTTTTGTGAAGAAAGTATACAACGGAAAACTTGTGAAACTTGGCATATAGTTTTATTGATCTGTTTACTACATACAAAAAATTTTTTAAACAATTTCATCAAAAAATCCGCCTCCCACCCCCCTCGACGCGCGATGGTCCTTTTTTGATGGTGTGCACGATTACAGCCTTCACGTTCATCCTGCAACAAAAACCCAAAAAGCATTTTACTTTAGACACATATAGCTATCGTTCGATGAAGGGAAAAAAAATTGACGATTTGGTGACGTTTTGAACTTGAAGTATCGATTTTTCGAAAAAAATTGATCGATTTTTTGTTATAAATAAAAAACTATCAAAACGTATTGCTTTTTTGCTTCATCAAACGATAAAAGGATGTCAGCTGAGCATTCTGTCCAAATTTGAAGGCAATCGGTTGAATAGTTTTTGAGAAATCGTGCACACCATCAAAAAAGGACCATCGCGCGTCGAGGGGGGTGGGAGGCGGATTTTTTGATGAAATTGTTTAAAATTTTTTTGTATGTAGCAAACAGATCAATAAAACTATATGCCAAGTTTCACAAGTTTTCCGTTGTATACTTTCTTCACAAAAAAATTCCCAAAAAGCGGTAAATTTTGCGAAAAAAAAGACAATCCCCCCTTAAAACGCCATTTTTTTTGAATGACATGCGAGGATATGAAAGCAGAAAAATCGCAAATAAGAAGCATTTCCAAGGTCAGCTGAGAACAAATTAGTAGAAAATGAGGAGAAAATCAAAATGGAGCTGGATTTTTTTTTATCCTTTAAGGGGCTACATACATCTAGGCCCGAAAAAATTGCCATATTCCAAAAAAAAAAACAACTGGGGACGAGTTGCTGGGAAAGAAACGCATTTTTTTAACACAAAGGTACATATATCAAGAGCCTTTGAAAAAAATTCGCTAAAAATAAAATTTCCGTTTCGAGCGATACGACGTACGAAAAAAGCGCGAAGCGAACGTAAGATTTTAAGTCGTGTACATAATAAACGAACAGGTACATGGGATCCATCCGTACGCGTTTTACGTTTTTCGTTTTGTTTTCATAATCATAATTTAACCGTTCCATTTTCGTGTTTTTTTCCCACCGTTACTCAACTATCGTTTATTCCAACTTTTTTTTTCGTGCCTTAACGATTGTACAATAGTGCTGTATAATTGGGCTTGTCGTCGAAGATTTTTGCATCCTCGTAGACGTATGTATATTTCTTTTTCAACAGTATTCTTTAAGTTCCGTTTGCACGAATTGAGAAGAAAAAAAAACGTAACGCGATTTACCACGCGCTGGCTATTTGTTCGACATTTGATTTTTGGCTCATTTTATTCAATTTTGATAGAGTTTTATCGAGTTTTGTGCAGGCGTCGAATGTATTTTATTCACGGATGGAGATCTTCGAGAATTCGACATTTTATAAAAATACAATGCAACGTTATGTGAACCAGTCGATGTTTCACATAATTAATTTGCCAATTTCTTCAAACCCCCCTTAATTGGCGATTTTTTTAAATGAAGGAAAGCTTACCTTGCACTCGAGTATTTTCTGACCGACGTGATACGTCACCGTTTTTTCGAAATCTTTTTTTTTCCTGAAAATTATCAATCGCACTTCGTTCCACTACTTCGAAAACTCGAAATTATCACAGAATGTCTGAAAAGAATTCAAGTACCAACATCCATACATTTTTTCGAACTACCAAAACACGAATACAAAAAAACAATTTCAAAAGCAAACTATCCGATTATTCGAAGGTCCAATTAAAAAATTACACGATCAAAAAAAGATTTCAATACAACGTACAAAATTACACAGCCATTTTTCTCATCTTTTGTACAAATTGTTTTATATTTTTAAAAAAGCTCACAAAAACTGCATTTTTTTAATACTTCGAGCTGTCCATTTATTCGAACCGAGCAATTTCTCCAGCTCTGTGAATCACGCATGTTTTTTTTTTCTTTCTCAATTACTGCCCATGTACATATAAATACGCTTGGCTGATACTCCATTTTTTTTTAATGCTCGATTAAACAAATTAGTGGATTTTAATAGTAAAAATGTTGTTGCTGTAAATATATCATTGTCTTTTTCGTATACATATATAATTGTAATAATAATAATTATCAGAATAATATTTGGAGCTTAGCAATGTAGTAAATAAATGTTCGTGTGTCTTGAATAACAAAAACAAAAAAAATACTCCAGGCTAAAGCTATCGATGAATTTTAAATCTTCGGACAACGGGGACGGAATTCTGATGTACTGCGCTCAAAGCGACGAGGGACTCGGGGATTTCGTAGCTCTCGTGATAAAGGACCGATACGTTGAGTTCCGTTACGACGTTGGCTCGGGAATGGCTATCGTACGTTCGAATTACGTGATACAGCCGGGTGTATGGTCGAACGTGATGATCAGCCGGGACTTCAAGGAGGGCAAAATTTCGATAAACGGCAAATGGACCAGCGAAAAAAGATCGCCCGGATCCGCTCGTACGTTGACTCTCAACACCCCGCTGTACATAGGTGGCGTCGATAAGCGAAGAATCGTCATCAATCGAAACGTCGGGGTTGAAAGAAATTTCCATGGATGCTTCAACGAGGTGAGTTTTATCAAGAGCCTACATCTACTCAGAGGCCCCAAAAAATGGCCAAATTCCAAAAAAAATACTGGAAAACGGTTGAAAAGAAAACCCACTTTTTTTTAACACAAGCAAAATCACCAAAAAATACAGAAAAACAACAAAAACCCGGCAGATGGTGAAATTTTTCGCGACGTTTGGCGGTGGACACTCTCCAGCTTGAACGGTCCATCCGAAATCTAAAAACCAAAGGGGTTATTCAAGTTAACGATAAATACGAGTCGTTGACGATCGTTGATTTTTTTAATATTTTTTTTTAACACCGTGGCGATGTGTTGAAACTCCAGCATACAAAATCTATGAAAAAAGTCGTCATTTTCACGTAACTGTGAAAAAATGGAGATCGATATTGAAAAAGGGAGATCGTCAACGACCTTTAAATGTTTCTCATTGGATCTCCTGTAAATTTGGAAACAATCCGTCAAGTGGTTCTCGAGATATCATGTCCACCGACTTTGAACACAGTGTTTCGAGAAAATAGCGTTTGAAGTTCGAAGTACACTGGAACCTCTTTAAGTCGGAATGACACCTCATCGCGGTCAAACTATAATTGTTCTAGCATACCGACCGCAATGAGGTGTCATTCCGTCTTAAGGCGGGATATACATTTAGACAGGAAAAAGATAAGCAATATCGAGGGATATTTTAAACTAAGAAATAATTATTCTACAATTATCAAACTTTAGATATACTTTAATAGTATATTTAAGTATGTGAAACAATTTTCTTTAATTAATTCATCATCAAAATTCCCGTAGACTTTGATTTGCAAAAAAGTTCAAACATTTCTTCAGTTAGAACATGTATAATTTCTATGTGACGGTAATTGAAACGAAAAAGATGCAAATTCAAGAAGATGGCACGTATTCACAAAAAAAAATCAACATTTCACGCAACATTTCTGTAAAATGTGGATTAAAAAAGTAGTTTTTTTTTCAATTTTTCAAAAACAATTCCTGTCAAGTAGAAGGTACCAATATTCCTACTAAGTTTCAACTCAATCGGCTTAACAGTTTTTGAGTAATCCTGCACGCTAATTTCGATAATGCAGGTTTGAAAAAAAAAACGCGTTTGAAGTTCACGCCCGCGCGGACCTACAACTTTTTAAGGACATTTTTTTAACTACCATTGTCGTCTATAAATTGTGACTTAAATAAATAATTTTTATTTAAATATATTTCGAAAGTGTATTTATTAAGTGTAACTACATTTATATCAGTATCTATCATATAAACCTATTAAGGCCTTAGGCCACAGTAACGAGCATAAAATCATCTGCGAATTTAACCATTTTTTTTCGTATGAAAAAGTGATTTGCTCATAAAATTAATTACACATCTTTTTAATATGAATATCAAGCTGTTAGAAAATATATATTTTTTTTCGATGTACAAAATGGCCGACTACTAATATTTTCTTTTGTTATCTTTTTTTTAGGCGCTCCGCGGCGTGACATTTAGCATCCCCAATTTTTTACCTAGAACAAAAAACAAAAATTCTCGTCAATCTACATTAGAATACCTAGAGAAGTACGTACGAAATTTAAAAAATATTGTTTTATTTAAAAGTTGCAGGCATTTGAACTTAAGAAATGAATTTCAGTGAAAAATTTCGTTATAACTGCTCATAAACTGCTCATAAAATGAAAAGTTTTCGATCAATCAGAAATTCCGTGCGTACTTTTCTGCGAAATGCAATTAGGAACATAACTTTTAAATTTGAAGTAAATCGAGTGAAAATTGTTGAAGTTATTTGTCACGCCAATTGGAAAAAAGCTGTTTCGAGAAGTTTCGAGTAGTCGGCCATTTTGTACATCGAAAAAAAAATTCTAACAGCTTGATATTCATAATAAATAGATGTGTAATTAATTTGATGAGTGAATCAGTTTTTCGTACGAAAAAAAAATTGTTAAATTCGCACATGATTTTATACCCGTTACTGTGGCCTAAGGCCTCAACACCGTCAAAATAATTCGGCAATGGAAGTTTCAAAATTTTCATTAATCGACGAATTGATTAAAGAATTGTTTTTGATTAAGAAGTAATTTTGCGTCAATTTTGAAAATTTGTCTAGACAATGTTATACGTTCTACATAATTTACAGTCAACTTTGTAGACTTTCGCTGGCATGATCTTGACATGAGGGCCGGGTTGAAATTCCGAACTTTGAATGCGCCGACGGTTTAAAATTCCTAATTTTAATGTTCCGAAATTACAAGGTTCGTCAAGATTATGCAAGCGAAAGTCTACACAGTCCACTGTAAATTATGTAGAACGTATAACATTGTCTAGACAAATTTCAAAATTGACGTAAAATCACTTCTTCATGAAAAAAAATCTTAAAATAATTCGTCGATTTAATGAAAATTTTGAAACTTTTAAACCTTCCATAGCCGAATTATTTTGACGGTGTTCAAATTTTCGGAGTTTTGGTCTTTCGTGTAAAATTCTTTCGGAGTTTTGATCTTTCGTTCTGATCATTCAACGTTCGGAATTTCAACCCTGCCCTGTTCACATTTTCGGAGTTTTGGTCTTTCGGGTAAAATTCTTTCGGAGTTTTCATCTTTCGAGGTAGTATTCTTTCGGAGTTTTGAGCGTTCCGATCATTCGATGTTCGGAATTTCAACTCGGCCCTGAAAAGAGAGTAGGGAAGAAAAAACAACTAACCCACCAGCGGAAGCTGACAGGTTGGAGACTCCTAATCGCTTAAATTATTTTCATGAACATCAAGCTGTTAGAAAATATTTTTATTTTTCGATGTACAAAATGTACATCTATGTACATCTTTTTCGATGTACAAAATGTACATCATGTACCGACTACTTATATTTTCTTTTGTTATCTTTTTTTTAGGCGCTCCGCGGCGTGACATTTTGCATCCCCAATTTTTTTACCTACAACAAAAAACAAAAATTCTCGTCAATCTACATTAGAATACCTAGGGAAGTACTTACGAAATTTAAAAAATATTGTTTTATTCCAAAGTCGCAGGTATTCGAACTTAAGAAATGAATTTCCAGTGAAAAATTTCGTTATAAATGCTCATAAACTGCTCATAAAATGAAAAGTTTTCGATTAATCAGAAATTCCGTGCCACGCCAATTGGAAAAAAGCTACTTCGAGAAGTTTCGACTAGTCGGCCATTTTGTGCATCGAAGAAAAAAATTCCAACAGCTCGATATTCATACTAAACAGATGTGTAATTAATTTTACGAGTGAATCAGTTTTTCATACGAAAAAAAAAATTGTTAAATTCGCACATGATTTTATACCCGTTAATGTGGCCTACGGCCTCAAAAAAATCACGAAAATAGCCTTTTTGAGCGTCTAAAGTGAGAAGACTCTTCAAGGTCAAACAAAAACGGAACGAAAACATTGAGTTTCGCAAAACAGTGTATTAAAAGATAACAAATCTAATGTTGACAGCTCGAAGTGCCGACGATAAACGTGAACATGCTGAAGGGCATGATCGATTCGGCGAACATCGAGGATTGTTCGACCGCTCCGGTTCTATTGAACAGCGCGGTGACGAGCAATCACCAGACGACCGAGGAACCGACCAAACCACCGACAACACCTTACGACCCCTGCCATACGAGACCCTGCGTGAACGGCGTTTGTCAGAGTACGAATTCCCACGATTACTCGTGCACTTGCGAGTACGGCTACGTCGGCAGAAATTGCGAGAATATACTGAAGCAATGCGAATTATTGAAGCCCTGTCAGAACAGCGGAGACTGCAGCGATCTTCACGGCTCGTACAAGTGCGACTGCCGTTTTGGCTTCAACGGGAAGAACTGCGAGAAACGTGAGTACAATTATTGTTTTTTTTTTTATTGAGAGGCTACATCTAGGCACGAAAAAAAAATAGCCGAATTCGAATTTTTTTCCTGGGAAACTGTTGGTGAAAAAGAAACGCATTTTTTTTAACACAAAGGTATGTATATTGAGAGTCTGCAAAAAAATAATTACGAAAAAATACAGGAAAACTAATACATGGCCGCCGACGTATTTTTTTTCGCGACGTTTGGCGGTGGACACTCTCCAGCTTAAACGGTCCATCCAATATCCAAAAACCAAACGGGCTATTCAAGTTTACAATAAATACGAGTCGTTGACGATCGTCGATTTTTTTTATCACTTTTTTTAACAACGTGGTGAATAATTGAAACTCGAGCATACAAAATCTATGAAAAAAATCGTCATTTTTACGTAACTGTAAAAAAATGAATATCGATTTTGAAAAAGTCAGATCGTCAACGACTTTCATGTGTTTCTTGTCGCGTCTCCTGTAAATTTGGAAACAATCCATCGAGTGGTTCTCGAGATATCATGTCCACTGACTTTTAAAACTGGGTTTCGAGAAAAACGCGTTTAGGGCAGGGGCCTGAATTAGAAGGTCCGAAATTTTTTTTTTTATTGCTTAAATCGATAGATAAACTATCCAAGAGAATATTTACAAAGTTGCAGAGGCCAATTGTGAATATATATTATTTTCTTCAGTGTGAAAATCTCTTCCAAGTGAATTTGAAAAATCTTTTTACATCATTTTTATACCACGTTAAAGTAATTTTTTTAACACATTTTTTTTAACTTGAGAAAAGTTATAATTCCACGATTTTTTCAGCTTTTTCTTAATTCACCCAGAAGAAAAATATATGACAATTGAAAATTTTATTGGTTCATTTGGTTCAGTCAAGAATTACGAGCTGCATATTTCCCGCCGATTGGGGACTGCAGTAACAAGACGCAGATGGAGTAGGCTGATAAATCTGCAGTCATTTATTGTTTCATGTTGACGGTTTTTTTATACATTTCAAATATACATGAAAAGATACCTCAATGTTTGCTAGGCTCGCTTGTTTTTTCCCTTCTGAAAAAATTTCCGAAAAACGCTCTTTTCGGACCTTCTAATTCAGGTTCCCGCCTTGAGGGAGGGCTCCACTATAACTACCCATTTTCGACCGTTTTCTTCGGAAGTTTTTTTCAAAGCAAGGAAAAAATTACATGGTCAAAAGAACTTTGAGGTTTTATTAGGTATATATTGATGTAATAAAAAATTAGTTTGTCAAAAGAATACAAAATGGCGGCTCACGAGTCTACCATTACTGGTTTTCCGTCAACTTCTTTTAACCAACTGTTTTCGTTAATTATATTAGTTGTAGCAGTCAAGTACAAGAGAAAATTAAAAAATAATGAAAAAAAAAAAAAAATAGAGACGAGTTTGAGAAAAATTTCGTTTTTCCGACCACAATTTCCATATAAAAAGTGATATATTTTTTACAATTTGCGATTATTCGAAAAAAGCGCTCGTACTTGATTTTTTAAGCAATTTAAGAAGCTACAGTTGAAATTTCAAATCGATCGGACAAAAATTGTTCGAGTCCTGCTGCGTGCCGATTTAAAAAATAAGGCATTGCATCTTTTTCAAACTTTTACTTAAAAAACTATTTTAAATTTCGGACTGGGGTTTTAATTATCTAAAAGTATATACATTCACAATTATATTTAATTTTCTTCATTTAAAAATATCAAAAATATACAAGGATATTGTATGATCTTTGAAGCGTAGTAAAAAAAATCTGCGTATACGGTACCCACTGGCGTTTATTCAAAAATCATCTGAAAAAAAAACCAAAAAGATTATTAAATTAGATACTATAATCTAGTACTTGTCAAAGCCGATTTTGAAAATATCGATTTATGACAAAATAGCGGACGTCTGAACATAAATAGTGATTTTTGGGTCAAAAATTAGTTATTATTTTGCCTATAAAACGAAAACTAAATAACGGGAAAAAATCCTATGACAAGTACCAGATAATGGTGTATAGAATAACCACAAAAAACCTCAAGTCGAGTACCTAATGTCGATTGTAAGTATTTATGAAAATCATCATCAATTTTCATTCCAATGGGTACCAAAATAAAAATACTTTTTTATGAGATTAAATTCCATGTATTTTAAGCATTGGAAAGAAAAAAATTAAAATGGTTAGAATTGTCAGTTTGACTTCCGGTTTTTCTTCCAAACTACCTCAAAGGGCTATACCAGTGAACAATGAAAATTTTGGTGATTTTCGGGAATTTTTTGGAAGAAAAGGACTCAATCAAATGTTTCGAAAAATTAAGAATATATTTGGCTACAATTCACCTATATTACCTAATTTTTTCATAGAAAAATATTGAGATCCAAGCGACTTATCCAAGCCTTCGGAGGCGCCAAAAAAAAGTTCCCCCACTGCTGACATGATTCCGGCCGATTGACTATCTGAAACCGAAAGAGGAAAAAATGTCGTTAAACTGGAAGGTATTTTCCGTACAATGACGTAGGATTTTCGAAAAATATCAAAATCCAACAAAATGGCGTAGTTATGAAAAAGTCTGTTTTCTGGCCTATAAAATGGTCATTTTTTTCAACGCCAAATCGTCAATTTTTATTCAATCAAAAATATCCCGCGTCATTGTAGAGTAAATATATTCAAGAGTACTCAGTTCAAATTTCGAGTCAATCGGATAATTCCTCTTTAAGTTACAATGTCAGAAAATTCGAAAAATCTCATTTCGAGAAGAACGCGTTTAAAGATTGAACTATCGATTTTTGCAAGATAAAAGTATTAGGGATACGGCCTTGAAATTTTGACAGGATATTCTTGAAACTATGAACTGTTGGAAAAGGCAACAAAAAATTCAATTTTTTGAGGCTGTCGCACTGGTATAGCCCCTTAAGCTCGAGCGGCATCGGAATTTTACCCGCAAAGGCGAATTTCGAACGCGCCGCGATAGTAGCGCAGCAACACGCGACACCAGCGCCGCGCTACACGTACGCCGCGTGCGGGTATTACCGTAACTCTACATCCCCTCCTCGCTCTCGCGCTCCGTGGCTCTAGCGTGGATTCTCGGCGGCGAGGCGAATCGCCGCTCCGGCCGGGTATATAAGGCAGAGCGCGAAGCCCAGAGCCTCAGTTCTCGATCACTGAGCAAGTGATAGAGAGCCTTCCCTGGTTTAATCACTGAAAAAGTGGTCAAAGCCGACATCCCTCCTCACTCCTTCCAACGAAGCCAGCAGAGGTCCATTCCACTGAACGGCCCAACCGGCAGTTTGTCCTTTTTAAATATATATATATATATATATATAAATAAATTGGATTAAAATTATTCTAGCCATATTCGCGTCTTTTTCATACCACTCCCTTCAACGTAGTCTGCAATATTACCATCGTTATCAGTGTTTGTCCCCTGTATTCACCTAATTTCTCTTTATTCATATTTTTACCCTATTTTTTATTTTTCGTTCTTATGCCGCGTCGTCGCGGCTTGGCGTACCGCCGGCGGAGCCTCCGGCGAGCGGCTAGGTTCACCATTCTCACAAAGCAATTGCGGGTGACCTGGTACGGACCGGATCCCCGTACTGGCTTGCGTACCCTTAAGTGGGAGGAGGGCGAGAACACGTCCCCCAACGTCGGGGAGTTCACGGGCCCCCTCCCCATGACCCCCCGTTCCCCGTCCCCTTCCCCTTCGCCGGTGCCGAAACCGGATTTCGACGCGCTCCTCGAGCAGGTGGCAAGCGAACTGGGCCGGGTGTTGCGTTCCTACCGCTCATCGCCCGCCTCTCCCGATACCTCGCCTGCACCATCATCCCCCAAGCGACCTGTTTTTCTCGAGCTACCCCACCACACCCGTTCCCAATAACTCTTCCTCTCCATCACCGTTGACGACCCCTGCCACTTCCCAAACCCGGACTCTTCCTGCTCTCGACTCAAGTCCTTTTCAGGGCTAAAGCTAACACCAACGTATCGTTTGACACGGCCACTCATCAACCGTCCCCAATACAATGCTCTGTAAAGAGCTCACTGGGAACCTTCAAGAATCGCACAAACTAGCTTATTCAATCCATCTGATTGTTGGAAACGTGCTCGAAACCCGAAGTTTTTGTTTTCAACAAACTTTCGTCCGCGGCGTCGTTCGCGTTGTATGTCGAACGTGGATTTCAAGTTCAAGGATCGTATACCAAGGTTATTATGAAAAAGACGCTTCTTCAGGGTATCCCGGATAAAGTGCGAGAAGCTTGGACAATACAAATTAGAATGAAAAAAGTTTCAGATCAATGTCATTTGGTTTCGAGAGGGTAAAAAGATGCCAGGTTGACCTTGGGTATAACTGAGAAGGTCATTTGAAGGTCAACTTCGAAATTTTTCATTGGAAGCCCAGTTTTTTTGTCGTATACTTTCATAGCTTAGCTGGAGAGCTTTTTAAAAAGGTGGGCATTTTTATTTAGCAAGTATTTGTTCAATTAGAAGGCTTCGAAGTTAAGGGGAGGGTAGGGGTTTCAGCGTGAAAGAACACACTTTTTTGCGAATTTTTTTTCATCTATATGGATAGAGTGAATTTATTGAAACCTTTTGTACATTGTTAAGTGGAATTTCAAGAACATGCCGTGAAATTTGTACGCGGAAATATCCACAAACAAGCCGGTAAAAAAGCTTTTCCAAGAACGCTTTTGGAAAAACACGATTTGCGGTGTTCACTGTATCTCAGCTAAAAATTATCTGAAATCAAGTACTATTAAAATTTAGTCAAAGTATCATCAAATCCTCCCCCCAACGGTCTTTGATAATTTTTTTTTTTCATTTCAAAATTTTTGGTGGTCATGTAAAGTGAAAAGTGCTATTTTTCACGAAAAATTCCGCCATTTTGGGGGTGGAAAACCCTTACAATGTAAAAAAAATCTCAAACCAACCGTTAGGGGGAGGTATTTTATATGTAGAAAGTGTGTACCAAATTTGAAATAAATCGGTCATGTAGTTTTCAAATGGCAGTGAACACGGACTTTGAAAAAGTGGTTTCGAGAAAAACGCGTTTGAAGTTTGGAGAAGTCGGAGCTACAGTGTTGGAGGAGCGGGACTAAATAGTCAATAACTTCGAGAGTTTTGCTCTGATTGACTTGAAATTTTGGGATTATATTCTTGAAATGTTTAACTATAAGAAAAGACAAAAAAATCGATTTTTCAAAAGTGCAAACCCCTACCCTCCCCTTAGTGCTGATACTGGCGCATTGACTTTCAAGCCTCGTAACGGAAAAAAAATGAAATCCCTTTTTTCTATTTTCATTTAATCGCTTTTGTTATTATTATACAAAATCTTCTTTGCACATTCATATTGTAGGCTTCTCAATGAGTATTTGGAAAAATGGTTGAGGGATTTTCGTAGGCAAAATCTGCCAAAATTAAGGGGTTATCCCCACTTGCGATTTTGAAAAAATCGATTTTTTTTATTGCATTTTTTCGAAGTATAAGTATCTGAGAATATGTCCTGAAAATTTCAAGTCGATCCGAACAAAATTCACTGAGATATGAGCGTTGAAAGAGAAGAATCCGCGTTGATAGAGCGTTGAAAGAGAAACTTTAAACGCGTTTTTCTCAAAATGGCATTTCTGAAGTCGGTGACCAAGATTACTCGAACACTAATGAACCGATCTTCTTGAAATTTTGCAGGCTTATTTAATACATAAAAATGTAGTCTTTAATCGTTCGATTTTTTTTTTCGAAAAAAATGGCCGTTTTATAGCCAAAAAACGGCCGTTTTTTTTTTCGTTAAAATCGAACCATTAACTTTGACTGTCCGCCATTTTGTGAAGAATGAATATTTTTTTAAATCCTTCGATTAAAGACTAGTTTATACTTATATTTGACTAAATCCATCCGCATTTTTTTCTTCAGATGATCCACTTCGCCGCAATGTTGGTCACCGCAAACCGTGCATATAAAAACATTATTTCATTGACGGCCATTTGCCACTAAACAATGTAATATTTTTCAATAAAAAAATTACTGAAAGTTCTTCAAGATGTGTTCTTTAAGATGGTATATTGATCGATTAAAAAAGTTTTGTAGTTTTCTTTTAAAAAATTCATGAAAAAGGCCTTTTTTGCGCTACAAGTGGGGGTAACACCTTAAAGCTATTCGGAATTGTTCTTGTTGCATTCCAATGATGCGAATTTCAATGTCATTTATTTTCACATGCCAAAGTTTTAGAAAAAACTTCAGCCGATTTGACGCCAAATGAGCTCACACAGTGTGCTCAAATATGGAATCCTATTATATTAAAATATTTTGAAATATTGTGAAAAAAAATTAAACATTTAAATACTTTAAAATATTAAAATTATATATAGCCTTAAGAGTAGGATAAGAGAAAAGTATGTAACCGCTGGAATTTGATGGAATATTCTCAACCCCGAGAGGCAAGAATGGCTAAATAAATATAATTACTATTTCTTTAAATTATAAAATATTACGTTCAAATATTTTAAAATATAAAATATTATTAAATTTAAATATTTTGCAATGTTATCAAATATTACAAAATTCTATTCAATTTTAATATCTTCAAATATTATAAATATGAATTTTATGAATTAGTACAATCAGCATCTTTATGTTATCTTTGTTATTTTCGGTTAGATTATTACTGGAATTATTATTATCATTCTGACTTTCACTCCTGATAGCCACGTGTCACCAATTTAATCCGGCCATTTATTCCGCCCAATTGTCATTTGATGATTTTATTCCAATGAAATGGCTCATTCGTTTTCTCCGCGATCTTCCAGGCGTAGACATTACCTACGACGTGGCGTTCAAGGGTGACGGATGGCTCGAGCTTGAGAGATCCGTGATGCCGCACGAAGAAGAGCGCGAACTTGTGGGATTCGAAATATCGACCAACAAGAGTAACGGTTTGATAATGTGGCACGGGCAAACACCGCGCGAGCTGAATCCGGACGATTACATTGCCCTGGCGGTGGTAGATGGGTAAGTTCACGGTGCTTTTTTTCCGTTAAAAAAAATAACGAAAATACGAAGAAAAAATATTAACAAGTCGAAAGGAGTGATGAAGTATTGCTGTCTATTTTTTTCTTGTTGGATCTTCAATATTTTGGTTCTCGTGGAATAATTTCTTGTGAATAATTTTCAAAAAAGCGGAAAAATTAACGAAATTCGGGATATTTGGGCGCAATGGAAATAAATGAATTCTTGAAAATTGGGATAAAAAATAATTGACCTTCGCTTGAAACTTAAAAAAAAAATTTATTTCGTTTTAATTTTTAATTTTTTTTTTAATTTAGTTTTATTTTATATTTTATTTAATATGAAAAATGTTTGACATAATGTTTGAAATATATTTTCGCCGACATCGAATTTCCACATATGACGAATATCGAATCGCAGGGTGACAATTAGCGGCCGTCCCTTCTTTAAGGGCCTTGCGCGAAGATTTCGCGTCTGAGAAAAATATGATATTGGATGGGTTTTCAAGTCCTCTTTGAGAAAAAAACATCACGTATTTTTGTAATGAGTAGTATTTGCCGGTAAAATTGAGAATTTCGGAAAAAATCAAAATTTCATTTGGAACGCTGCAGAATGAAGACAATTAAATTTCAAATGTGAAACTTTCCTGAAAAACTTTTTTCGTGCATCTCGTCATCGAGAAAAGAATTCACAGAGATGCATTTCAAAGTGGAAAATAGACATTTAATTTCTTTAAAAAAAGTTTCTAGGAGTGCTTCCTATTCGGAATTTTGTCTTCACTCTGGTGAATTGAAAATGTAATTGTGATTTATTTCCAGAATGCTCAATTTTTTTTGCCGATACTTCTCATCATACAAACACGTTATCATTTTTTTCGAAGAGAGCTTGAAAAGCTATTATCAATATTATATTTTTATCGATCGCAAAATCTCCGGGCCAGATCCTTAACGCGCTCCTCTAGTTTCTCGGCTGTTTTTTTACGGCTTTTTCAATAATTTTTTACGTGCAAAGCATCGAAATAATCAATCTCATTGTTCTTGCATAATCTTTATTAACATTTAAATAAGCTTTACAAATTTTTTGTAGTCAAAATATATAATAGAATAAAGGTTATAGTGGCCGACAGGAAGACATCAAGTAAAAGAGGTGCTTGACGGTGACCAAGATTGCGGCTGTTCTGCTTATCTGAAATCAAAAAACCAAACGGCATTTTAATCGTCATATTTAAGACTAGCGATTGAACTAGAGTGAATTCTAAATTACAAAAATTGACTTTTTTATACACTTTTGAAAGTTACATTCTATTTTTTACTCATTTTTTCTTAAATTTTTCGCTCGTACAAAAAAAACTATCGAAGCAATCATGATAATCCTAGTTCAATCGCTGGCTTATAACATATTGAAGATGCTGTACAAATTTGAACAAGATCGGTGCAGTAGTTTCTGAAATATCGTGGTCACCGTTTCGAAAAATGGTGTTTCGAGAAAAACGCGTTTGAAAGTTCGCGCTCCCGGCGCGCGCTCCGTATACCCAGGTAGCAAAATGTTATCTATTTGGCATCCGAAAGATATCGCGTAACGGATACGGATAACTTTTTGGTTGTCCAAAAAGACGCCGTTTTGTATTACAAAACGTATCACTTATGTCCGCTTGGCAGATAACTTATTTGTGTCCGATAGTTAACTATACGGCAACTTTTAATGGTTATCAATGTGTCGACAAAAGGTTAACTCTTTTCGGTTGTCGGTACGTTAGCGCAAAGTCATCAAATCGATATATCTTAAAGATATCTTCTTAAAGGCGCAAAAATGCCAAGATACCACTGCCATCTAAAAGTCGTCCAATAGGCATCCGAATGAGGTTAACAAAACGACACCTAAACGGTATCGAAGAGTACTATCGAAAAGATATCTATTTATTGGCGATATATATGTATAACAATATCCTATCTATTTCTTTATAAAAATTAACTTATTAATAGTCTGGAATATTTAATACGGCTCAATAATCTAGACTGTTAATAAGTTAATTTTTATTATGAAGAAATTGATACGATATTGTTATGTCGGTTTCGAAGTGGGCTAGGTCATTATAAATAAAACATCGATAAATTCATTATAAGTGAAATGTAATTTAATATTATAAAAACGGTACAGTCGTTATTAGACGCCTCTTCCGTTGCAGTCACGTCTTTTGGTGGTTGCCATGCTCCAAGCGATCCCGTGGATAACCTCAAAAGCAGACATACGCTTTTAGAATAAAAAGATAGTACATTAAACACATATATGTACTCACAGAGGCGAAAAGAATAGTAGGATAAAAGGCACTCACGTGTATGTCTTTCAACACCTTTATTTTTTCAACTACTTGTTGTTACACACAATTTTTTGCCGGTGAAATGAAATATGACACGCTACATTCGCACTATGATAAAAGTGATCCGTTCGATGTGATCTTTAGGACAACATTCGGATGACTTTTTACTATTTCCCGCCAATACCAAATATCTTAAAAGACAGCATATTACCGATATCTGAAAGATGTCATGAAAAAGACGTCTTATGTAATTCGTCTTTATGCTATCCTTTGGATAACGTTGAACTAGATACAATAGATAACAGTAAATAGATAACTTTTCGATAACTTAAAAAAGTCATCTATTGGATAATATTTTGGGATACCTTTTCGACATCCGTTTTCATCGCCGAAAGATATCATAAAAAATATAACTTTACGGCAGCATTATACAAGATGTCGTTTGAAAGATGTCGAATAGTTATCTTACGGTCACGTCTTAAAGGTAACCTGACAACGGTAACTTATCGACGTCAATTGGACATTTATGCTGCCTGGGTACCTGCTCCGTTCCAGGGCCGTAACTTGTGAACCACTTCGAATATCGAAAAATCCTTTGGCACACATTTTCTACACATGTTGTAGATGTGATTTATGAAAAAAAATAATCGATTTTTTCGACCCGAGAAACGAGAGGACCGCCTTGAAAAACCCAAGGCTACTTATAATTGTCACCCTGACAGGGCTACTGGTTATTGGTCACGATCACGTGAAAGGATTGTAGGAAATGTTCTCCGCTATCAAATAACCCAGTAATGCTTTAAGGGGTTATATACAGTCAGGAGGCCCAAAAAGATCGCCTTTTCAAGATTTTTTCTTCGGAAGACCTTTAAATCTATTAACGTAAAAATTTGTACACATGTTATGGTAACTTTTAACTGTATTTTAACATTTTTCATTTGTAAAAATAATTATTTTGAAAGCTGCTATAGCTGATCTCCGGGAACACCTCAAAAAAATGGCGTCTTGCGGTGAGCACGATATCTCTGGGCTCGATCATCTAAAATGAAAAAAAACCCTAAATATTTCGTCAATATAATGGATTATCTTGTAATTGATCGAGGAAATGAGCAAAATAATATTTTTTGACAAAATGGCGGCTTCTAAAAAAAATCGATTTTTGACAAAAATGTAGGCCTTAAATTGTTTATAAAATGGAAAATATTTATCGGTGAGAAAAAAAACCTTCGATTAATTAATAAAAAATATACTTGAAAACATTGTGTTAAAATTTGAGACTGATCGGTTCAGCCGTTTCCGAGAAATCTTGCTCACCGACTTTAAGTCGTTACCCCCACTTGTAGCGCAAAAAAGGCCTTTTTCATGAATTTTTTTAAAGAAAACTACAAAAAAATTTTAATCGATCAATATACCATGTTAAAGAACACATCTTGAAGAACTTTCAGTAATTTTTTTATTGAAAAATATTACATTGTTTGGTGGCAAATGGCCGTCAATGAAATAATGTTTTTATATACACGGTTTGCGGTGACCAACATTGCGGCGAAGTGGATCATCTGAAAAAAAAATGCGGATGGATTTAGTCAAATATAAGTATAAACTAGTCTTTGATCGATGGATTTTAAAAAATATTCATTTTTCACAAAATGGCGGACAGTCAAAGTTAATGGTTCGATTTTAACGAAAAAAAACGGCCGTTTTTTGGCTGTAAAACGGCCATTTTTTCGAAAAAAAAATCGAACGATTAAAGACTACATTTTTATGTATTAAATAAGCCTGCAAAATTTCAAGAAGATCGGTTCATTAGTGTTCGAGTAATCTTGGTCACCGACTTCAGAAATGCCATTTTGAGAAAAACGCGTTTAAAGTTTCTCTTTCAACGCTCTTTCAACGCTCATATCTCAGTGAATTTTGTTCGGATCGACTTGAAATTTTCAGGACATATTCTCAGATACTTATACTTCAAAAAAATGCAATAAAAAAAAATCGATTTTTTCAAAATCGCAAGTGGGGATAACCCCTTAAGACATATCTAGCTCAAGACCCGAAGAAGATAAAACGAAATCGGTTTTCGTCCCCATCGCCGGGTGAAATTTTTCAAAAAAACAAAAAATTTCCTCCAAGGTACGTCGAGTACCAATACGATTTGGGCTCCGGTCCGGCGACCATGAGAGTCACGGCCCAGCGGGTCGACGACGGCCAACGCCACCGAATAATCATGAAGCGCGTGCAGAGCGACGGCAACATCGAGCTGGACGGTGAACACACGGAGACCGGCATGAGCGACGGCCTGCAGCAAATTCTCAATGTACGGGGCAGCGTTTATTTGGGCGGCGTGCCCGACTGGGCGATGACTTACGGAATCTATCGCGAGGGATTTTCCGGCTGTATATACGCCATGGAGGTCCAGGACTCGGGATCGATCGACCTCGGCCTCAAGGCGATCCGAGGAAAGAACGTCTCTCCCTGTACACGGTAAAGAATCTTTGCTGTTTTTTTTTTTTTTTACTAACAATCCTCGGGAAAAAAAACACCGCAGATCCGTTTGAGGGACTAAAAAAAACAGGTTGATTTTCAATATTTTTCACCGATGAGAGGATTGGGATGGCGAGGTCGGAATTTTACACACAATTAAGGGGCCAGTCCACTTTGGAGCCACGAAAAAAACGCTATCTTCGCGATTTTTTTTTGAGGATTTTATAAAATATATGAATATAAAAGTTGTTGGACTTCATAAATAGTCTTGAAATACATTTAAAAAAAATTTAATTCATTTTTATTCATTTTTAAGTGCAAAAACTATAGTTTAACGTAACGCCTCAAAAATAGGCGGGCTGGGTAGCTCCATCACAACTCGGCAACGGCTTGTCTGAAACAAAAAAAGTCAAAGTCCATTAGATTCACTATGACACCAGCTACAAAATGACCCTCGGATATAAAGTTTTATCAAAAAATAAAAAAATGGCAAATAAAAAACGAAAAAAGTAAAAAAAACGCGTTTTTTCGCAGTTTTTCGCAAAAAAAGAGTAAAAATAAAAATTTTAAAACCATCGAGGATCATCTTGTCGCGAATCATGTTTACAATATGTGGTTCGAATTTCAAGAGAATCGGTTTATCAGTTTTAGAGATACGATGGAGCTAGATTTTGAAAACGTTTGTTTCGACAAAAACGCGTTTGAAGTTTATACTATGATCGGCCGAGCGCGCTATACGCTCAGCTAGACGAAATGGGGTCCTTACGTTCAGGTAAAAAAAAATGAGAGAGCTCGGATTTTCATAAAATTTTGACACAATATTTCGGAATGTATGTACTTTCGAAAACAGTAAAAAATAATCGATTTTTCGAAATTTTCAAAGTGGACTGGCCCCTTAAGGAGTCTGAATTAGGAGGTCCAATAAAAGCGTTTTTTCGGGAATTTTTTTAGAAGGGAAAAAAACAAATGCCCAGTAAACATTGAGGTATCGTTTCGTCTATATTTAAAATGTATTTAAAAATGTCAACATGAAACAATAAATGACTGTAGATTTATCGACCTATTCCATGTGCGTCTTGCCACTGCAGTCCCCAATTGGCGGCAATGATGCAGCTCGTAATTCTTGACGGAACCAAATAAACCAATAAAATCTTCAATTGTCGTATATTTTTCTTCTGGGTGAATTAAGAAAAAGCTGAAAAAATCGCGAAATTGTGACTTTTCTCAGGTTTGAAAAAAAAGCACTTTAACGTGGTATAAAAATTATTTAAAAAGGCTTTTTCGCGACTTCTTAACGGAGACTTTGTCCTTGGAGTGCCATATTTCAAGTGTTTACATTTTATTTTTTTTTAAAGGAAAAGAGTAAAGCTTTTTGAGTGCGGTTTTTTACTTGCTTTTATTCATGATATACAGAACGTTCCAAAAAATTTTTTTTTGAAAAAAAAAAACCAAAATGGCGGCCGTTGCAGCTCCGCGAAAACAG
This sequence comes from Ophion ellenae, assembly GCA_963210295.1. Lineage (NCBI taxonomy): Eukaryota > Metazoa > Arthropoda > Insecta > Hymenoptera > Ichneumonidae > Ophion > Ophion ellenae. Next base: position 7,974,739 of record OY723387.1, on the reverse strand, counting down.
GTCCTCAAATCGCGCGAGGTAAACGGCTGACATCACTGCCCCCTCTTTGTTGATCTGAAACACAAATTCAAAGCATATTATCAATCTGTGACCCTTTGGTCATGGAATGACGGATGGGTTTTTCGTTTAGTACAAATTTCGGAAAATGGCGGCAATTTAAAAAAAAATCGAATTTTCGCGTTTTTTTTCGCATAAAAAGATAAATAATAAATGCAAGAATGTATCTATCGAAAAAACGATCCGTCATTCCGTGAAGACATATTTTCTGAGTATGCTCTCGAAATTTCAGGTCGATATGTTAATTACAGCGGTCAGGAGAATGTCAGCCATTTTTGAAAACGTGTTTTCGAGAAAAACGCGTTTAAAGTTTTGTGATGTGTTTACAAAAATGTGTTTATAATTACCGCTAATCGGCAATGCCTGGTCCATAGAGGCATCCCTCCTCTTCTTCTAGCTGCTCATGTTGAGTCGCTATCATCTCCCGCTAACTTCAAGGACAATGTCTCCCTTAACGGAATCATCAGAGTGTGACCGCCCGTTTTTTTACAAATTGAAGCACCCAGAAAGAATACAAAATGATTTTTTTACATTTTTTTATTTATTGTTTAAGATTGTTTTTATTTGCGGAAAATTGCGTGGAATAAAATGGTGTCCCATGCTGGCGAGGATTGCGGCGGCAAATTATCTCTGAAACAAAAATTTCAAAATGATTATAAATCTGTAGGAAAGCCTAAGGGGTTTTTTTTATAGTGAAATTTGAAAAAATTGCGGCGGTTTGAACAAAAAGTATCAAATTTAACCGTTTTTCGACAGTTTTTCGTAAAAAAAAAAACGCTCTTCGAAGTTTTCAATAGGTGGAAATATCAATCGCTTCTCTGCCTCTGGCCTTGTATATTCGAAAATATTTCCAATTGGCCTCTTCAACTTTGTCAATATATCCTTGGATAGTTTATCAATTTAAGCAATTAAACCAAAAAAAACGATTTTTCGGACCTTCTAATTCAGGCTCCCGCATTAAGGCAGGATTCTACTTTGAAACCATGAAAAAAACGCTATTTTCGTGAATTTTTTCTGAGAATACTATTAAAGATATCGATATGGGGTTTAAACTGTTCAATAAATACACTCTTTAAGTACATAAAAAAAAATAAAAATTTTAATGTATTTTATTCATTTTTTGTACACGTAAAATATGTTTAAAGCCAACGCCTCGAAAAGTAGGTACCGTTGCCGTGGTCGTGAAATCTTCACGACGGATGGTCTGAAACAAAAGTATCCGGCCAAAAGAAAGTTTTTCTGGATACTTTTTTGAAATTTGCGAAATTGCAAAAACAACAAGCTGTAGAAAAAAGTTGTTTTTCGACGAAAAAAAAAAACACAACTTTAATCGTTTGTTATTAAGGGTGGAGATAGATTAGGCGAGGAAAAAATTGCTGATTTTCATGACTTTTTTTTTAAAGAAATATTTGTTCATCATTTTTTAGATTTAGGGTATGTGTTATTGTTTTTTTTTGGCTGTTACGTGGTATTTGTGGAAAATCATCTTTAAAAATGACGGACGTATGGCACGGTCTTTTAAACGGGCTGCGGCGGATGTTGTCAAACGGCGTCACACGTAGCGTCGACGGAATTAATCGGAAAATAAATCGACGAAGATTTTTCTTTCATTAACACTCATACGTAGAATATGAACCAAGAAAAAGTGAGAAATGTTGGTAATCGATGAAATGGTACGCTTCGAACACACAAAGATTGAATTCTCCGAAAAATGGCTATATTTCGCAATGAAAAATACATTTTTTTCTTTTAATTTTCAAAAACATTTAGGTTCATGTTTTAGACGATAACGGTTAAAATATTTATACCAAATTTGTAGCTTTATGCCAAAGATTTATACAAAATTTTTAGATTTATATCAAAGATTTTTTACAACTTTTTTTACATTTACCAAAGATTTAGACCAATTCTAAAATTGGTCGATTAATTTTCCAAATGTTTTGCTTTATACCAAAGATTTATACAAAATTTATATATTTATACCATACATTTAGACGAATTCTAAAATTGGTCGATCAGTTTTCCAGCCATACGTCACGCCAGTTTTGAAAATGCAGTTTAGTTGACCATGCCATTCCTCCGCCATTTTGAAAGGTTGATAAAAAAAACATGAAAATCGGCAACTTTTTTCCTCACCTAACGGTACCGCGCCCCTTAACGAATGGACAAACATATCGAAAAATCATCCGGTCACACGATAAAAAATCGCAGTGGGCGATCTAACCGTTCACAAAAATCGTCACAACTCCGTCGATTGAGATTTTTTTTTATTGTTTAATTATTTTTTATTTAAGTGTTCCTTTATTATTTATTATTATTGAATTTTTCAATTATTTTGAAAATGATTAAATTATAATTTTCCTAATATTTCTTGCGAATTGACGTTAAGCCCCTAAGCTGTAAAACTATGCCAACAAAATTGTGGTTTTTTTATTCCACGTTTACGCAAACCCCTTAAAGAATGTCCAATTTTGATCACCGGACGTTTGATCCGCCCCGCTAATTTCTGTCCCCCAAAAGCCCAAAGTGGGAGCTCGTGATTAAAAAAAAAGAAAATCTCAAATTCGGACGCTGCCCCAGAGCGAGGTGGATACCATCCTCGCTGGTGTTCACAGACGCCGATGCCGAAGGCTTTGACGACTTTGTGCCACCCCCGCCGGTAAACATAATCCATCCGAAACCCACGGTCAATATGGCCGCGAAAAATATAAAAAGTATTTATCTACTCGTTGTTGTGCACAACACCATCAGTTTTTCCATCGACGAGAGACCCCAGAGCCTTCTGTATACCGTGCTCTGTGTCGGTCTTGTAAGTTTCGCGAAAGGATATTTCGCCTGATTGTTATAGTCGCCGATATCGCGATATCTCTGATAGATATATTATTACTATATGGGTATGTGTGCGTGAATATATATATATATATATATATATATATATATATATATATATATATATATATATATATATATATATATATATATATATATACACGCGCACACATACAAGTATATCATTTATTATCGTTAATATTATTATTATTATATCATTCCTATAAAGTACATGTTATGTGTGTGTGTGCGTGCGTCATTGCAATTACTATTATTACCGTTATTATTATTGTATATATATGGTTCGTCAACATGCATATGATCGTAATAACAAAAAGTAATAAATATTCAATAATATTAATCGTAATGTAAAATCATTATGATTATCATCATTTGCAGTTTTTGCGAGCGATATGTATATAATAACGCTAACGATAATAACAATAAAATGTATATACAGTTGCATGCAAAAGTGTCCGGCCAACGATAATTTTGTGATGGAGTAACGTTCAAAGGATGCAAATTGGAAACACAAACATATCATCGTAAAGTTCTTTTATTATGCAATCGAAACGTGTTACGGAAAAATTATATATAACTATTCATAATTATTTATAACCAAAATAACAATTTTCGCTTTTTCATAACTATCCGGCCAAGTACGAATTACGCACTATATACAAAGAAAAAATATAGTAACTTAAGAAAAAAAATTGAAAATGGTAATAAATGTAAGATTTTCAGCAATACTTGGTAACCATGCCCTCCGAAGCTATCACGGCAGCACATCGGTGAGGCATCGATTTAAGGCGTTACCCCCACTTGTAGCGCAAAAAAGGCCTTTTTCATGAATTTTTTAAAAGAAAACTACAAAACTTTTTTAATCGATCAATATACCATCTTAAAGAACACATCTTGAAGAACTTTCAGTGATTTTTTTATTGAAAAATATTACATTGTTTAGTGGCAAATGGCCGTCAATGAAATAATGTTTTTATATACACGGTTTGCGGTGACCAACATTGCGGCGAAGTGGATCAGCTGAAAAAAAAAATGCGGATGGATTTAGTCAAATATAAGTATAAACTAGTCTTTAATCGAAGGATTTTAAAAAATATTCATTTTTCACAAAATGGCGGACAGTCAAAGTTAATGGTTCGATTATAACGAAAAAAAAACGGCCGTTTTTTGGCTATAAAACGGCCATTTTTTTCGAAAAAAAAAATCGAACGATTAAAGACTACATTTTTATGTATTAAATAAGCCTGCAAAATTTCAAGAAGATCGGTTCATTAGTGTTCGAGTAATCTTGGTCACCGACTTCAGAAATGCCATTTTGAGAAAAACGCGTTTAAAGTTTCAATTTCAGTTTACACGAAGAAAATATTTCTTTTTGTAAACTTACATAGAGTCATCTATTCCGGGCCCGTTTTTATAAATTTCAGTCTATTATATGAACGTTGTGAATGCTAGGTACCTATACGACCCTTTTCATCGAACAATGTATTGAGGGTCGGATGGAGGGTCGAGCGCGCCAGACGGCAGACTAGCCGGTCGTTTACACAACGGTTTCTTCTCTTTCAACGCTCATATCTCGGTCAATTTTGTTCGGATCGACTTGAAATTGTCAGGACATATTGTCAAATACTTATACTTCAAAAAAATGCAATAAAAAAAATCGATTTTTTCAAAATCGCAAGTGGGGGTAACCCCTTAACAAGCTTGATGATTCTACTTTGAGAGATATTTTTCCACTATTTTTGAACTTCTCCCCACAAAGCAGCTTTATTGGCACAATGTTCAGTTCCTACCTTAGTTTTAACTCTTGTCATAAATGTTCTATGGGATTCAAGTTCGGGGATTGACTCGGCCACTCTAAAACTCGAATATTTTTCTTGCTAAAAACCTGCTGAAGGAGCTGTGATCGATGTTTGGGATCATAGCATAATGCCACCTCCACCGTGTTTCACCTTTGGTGTTTGATATCGCGAATAATTTCTAGTTCCTTTTGGTCGTCGAACGTACCTCCTCCCATCGTTTCCAAACAAATTAATTTTAGTAACGTCTGGGAACAGCACTTTTTTCCAATCTTCAACGGTCCAGCTCTGGCATTTTTCGCGAATTCTAATCTGGCCTCCTTATTTTTTTTACTGATGAGCTGTTTTTTAACTCCAACACGTCCAAAAAGTCCCACTTCTGTCAGTCTACGTGAAACAGTACTTTGGCTAATGTCAGGCGAATTTTCTTCGCGTAATTCACGTGCGATGATTGCAGCATTCTTTTTTACGTCTGCTACAGCCTTTCTTTTGATCACTTTATCGATTAGTTGTTTTCCTAGCTCTCCCAGGACAGTATTTATCTTCTAGAGTACCTGTAGTCTTGAATTTATTTATCATATCGTTTACAGTCGATTTTTCAATCGCCAAAATTTCAGCTATTTTACGTGAAACTTTTCCGTCGTTGTGCAACTTGATAACCACTTTACGTATATCTAAGTACGTGCGTTTCGACATCTTGACTGAGTGTTACTGATCGTACAATGCAAAAGGAACAGAGCTCTCAATGTTTACATGATTTCGCGACTGATAACGTAAACAAAGAGAAGCGAATTATATCTTCTTGGAATTTGGCCGGACATTTATGAAGCAGCAAAACGTGTTATTTTTCTTACAAATAATTGTTAATCGTTATGAACAATTTTTGAATTACATATTTCGATTGCATGATAAAAGAACTTTACGATGATACATTTGTGTTTCCATTTTGCATCCTTTAAACGTTACTTAATCATAAAATTATCTTTGGCTGGATACTTTTGCATGCAACTGTATTAATATATATATATATATATATATATATATATATATATATATATATGGGTGATTCCACCTATTCCGTGTCAAAGTTTTACCGGGTGGTCTGAATTTAGGAAAACTAAGAAGATCACCTAAAAGGTCATATTAAAACAAGCATCCACAATTTTTTCGAATTTTTTTATACCATAGTTTTTTAGTAATGGCGGCTCACAGTTTTCACATTTTGTAAATAACCAAATTTTCAAATGCCCATAACTTCTCTCCAACTATAGCTAGAAATTTAAAAAAAATGATTTTTTAGAGAAAAACATGAACTGTTTGAAAAAAAATATGCTGAAATTCTGGGTTGTTTTAAAAATTACAAAAATCACGTTCAAAGTATAAAAATCGATTTTTCGGGCCTTGCCCCGTTTTTCCCGGTTTTGAAAGTATTTTTTTCGAAAAGTTCAGAATTTTTTACATCGAAATAGATTTTAAACGAGATGGGATCTCTACAACATCAGCCTCGGAAAAATTAAATATACATTTTTCCTAATTTTTTATTTTATTTGATAATAAAAATTATTGTTATTGTTATTATTATTTTATAAATTTGTAAGTGAGAGATTTTATAACCTCAAAACCAACAGTAGCTATTAAAATGATAATTTTTTTTTTATTTGCTTATGTGACATGACATTACCTTACAAAAACTCAGAATGTTTATTTACGTAATGAAAATGGCATTAAAGATTTAAGGTCAATTTAAATAAATGTTATGGAAAATTAAATTTTTTATTCAATTTTTCTGAGGCTGATGTTTTAGAGATCCCATCTCGTTTAAAATCTATTTCGGTGTAAAAAATTCTGAACTTTTCGAAAAAAAATACTTTCAAAACCGGGAAAAACGGGGCAAGGCCCGAAAAATCGATTTTTATACTTTGAACGTGATTTTTGTAATTTTTGAAACAACCCGAAATTTCAGCATATTTTTTTCTAACAGTTCATGTTTTTCTCTGAAAAATCGTTTTTTTTTAAATTTCTAGCTATAGTTGAAGAGAAGTTATGGGCATTTGAAAATTTGGTGATTTACAAAATTTGAAAACTGTGAGCCGCCATTACTAAAAAACTATTGAATAGAAAAATTCGACAAAAAATTGTGGATGCTTGTTTTAATGACCTTTCAGGTGATCTTCTTAGTTTTCCTAAATTCAGACCACCCGGTAAAAAGTTTGACACGAAATTGGTGGAATTACCCATATATATCATTGCAATTATTGAAGCGTTGCATCTAAGTAGAAAACAAAATTTGACCGTGTTTTTTTATTGACGTCAATGATGTAAAAACATCACAAGAATGATGTACAAAGGGGATCATCCGTGAAAGAATTTGAAAAACAAAATTTGCATTCATTTTCCGATTCAGTCTCCCCTTAAAACCGTTTTTTCGCCAATAACAAAAAATACGTGTCTACAAGTTTCCCATGCTTTATCACATATATGAATTTCAACAAAATCGAAGTCGGACACTAAAGTGATATTCCTTGTTAGTGTAGCTACGACTGAACCTCCATTTTGTTTTTTTCACAATTTTTTTTTGTATACCTCAGCACGTGTAGAATAAACCACCCTCCAAACCTCATTTCGAAAGTCTTCTCAGTACCCTTAAAAAAATCCCCAATGTTTATTTTATTCTATTATTTTTATAATTTTTTATATAGCGAAAAAAATTTATTTTATCATTTTTTAAATCCTTAAATTGATTTTTCGGTGAGCCATATAGATGTAACGCCTCAATGTATGCATACTATTGGTATAAAGTAGGAATAATAATAACGCAAAGATATAATAACATTGATAATCATAATGATTATCACTTTATACGCATACACACATGACGACCCCATTCGGAGTGGCCCGAAACGTGATGTCCAAACAGAAAATCTAGATGTCTCGTATCAATGCCTGCCTGAATCACCCCCATCATCTTTTTTAGTTTTCAAAATTGTGCGTGCAGCCTTCGATAACGCGCCACTAATTGAATTATTTTTTCATTCGCCGGTTCAGTGAAGATGGAAAGGGGGATCGATGAAAACTCGATATTTGTCATTTTTATTCCGTTCCCGAACTTTATTTACGCTGTGCAGGTGCACCTTAAGGTAATCCTATCGCTTCACACTAGTCATACCACTGATCATACTTGATATTTGTACAATTTTTATTTTTAACACATGGAAAATAATAATTTGTATCAACTAAAAAAATGCCATGTGTTAACTGTTTGATGAATGTTCATATTTAATTAGAGAAATGACAAAATAGTTATTCCAACGATTCCCGCAGTATTGCGAGGTTTGATATTTGGCAACATTGGTTCTATCTCCGTCTCTTTTTACTCAACCAGGCGAGTTTAACCTCCATGCTTTTCAACGTCGATCTGTCAAAACAATGTCAGGTGCGGGAAATATAAAGCATTGTATTCGGGCCACGACTGGTAAAAAGCGTGGAATATTTGTGGCGGCGAAATATGTTGGTTGGAAATGAAATATGTGTGGAAATTCGAATGAGTGAGATGAGGTTAGGACTACAGTCAGCTGTTGCCTTGCTGTCACGTCTCTTTATCGTAGCAAGTGGCAAGAAATCCAATACCGGAAGTTCAAATTAAACTTGATATTACATAAAAATTAGATCAATGAGCGTAATTTTTTTCGCTAGCATTGGATTACTACAAGCGTTAAGGGGCCAGTCCACTTTGGAGCCACGAAAAAGGCAATTTTCGCAATTTTTTTAAAGGATTTTATTAAAGATATCAATATCAAAGTTGTTAGGCTTAATAAAGCCTTGAAATACATTGAAAAAAAATGAATTCATTTTTATTCATTTTTAAGTACAAAAACTATAGTTTAACGTAACGCCTCAAAAATAGGTGGGCTAGGTAGCTCCATCACGACTCGGCAGCGGCATGTCTGAAACAAAAAAATCAAAGTCCATTAGATTCAGTATGACACCAGCTACAAAATGACCCTCGGATATAAAGTTTTATCAAAAAATAAAAAAAATGGCAGATGAAAAACGAAAAAAGTTTTAAAAAACGCGTTTTTTTCGCAGTTTTTCGCAAAGAAGAGTAAAAATCAAAATTTTAGAACCATCGAGGGTCATCTTGTTGCGAATCACGTTTACGATATGTGGTTCAAATTTCAAGAGAATCGGTTTTTAGTTTTAGAGATACGATGGAGCTAGATTTTGAAAACGTTGTTTCGAGAAAAACGCGTTTGAATTTTATACTATGAAAAACTCTTACCTAAACTCAATCGGCGATTCCTGCACCGTACAAAATTCCTTCTGATTGCTCATCATCGTCGATTTCTTCAAGTCTTGCTTGCTTTCGATTTTTTGAAATTTTCAAAATGGACTGGCCCCTTAAGTATGTAAGTCTGATTATTTTTAAGGGGAGGTTCCTGAGTAAACGGCGAGAAAAACAGGTAAACTTCGGGAATTTTTATCACAAAAACTGATGTTTCGATTGGATCCGGTTATTTTTTTTTGGAAAATATGTACATTGAGGTATTTTTAGGAATTTTCAAAAATAAATTCGTTCACTGGAAGCGATTCAAACGCGATTATCTCGAAACATAGTTTTCAAAGTCGCTGCCAGATGTAGCTCGAAAACGGCTTGTACGATGTAGTCCAAATTTGGATACAATATTTTTCGATAGTTTTTTCTCGTTCGCCAAGTAGGATTTTTTTGAAATTTTCATTTTTGACGGAATTGCGACCGTTTCAATTTACCATTCGTTTTTCGTTCGCAATTTCCGACCATTTTGGATTGCATACACATTGCATAAAAAAGCAATGGTTCAATCAAATGAAAAACCCCTACGTGGCGAACGAGAAAAACTATCGAAGAATATTGTATCCAAATTTGGACATTATCGGACAAGCCGTTTTCGAGGTACATCTGGCACCGGCTTTGAAAACTATTTTTCGAGATAATCGCGTTTGAATCACTTCCAGTCAACGAATTTATTTATAAACATTCCTAAACATACCTCAATGTATATATTTTCCAATGAAAAAAAACCAGGATCCAATCGAAACATTAGTTTTTGAGATAAAAATTCCTGAAGTTTACCTGTTTTTCTCGCCGTTTACTCAGGTACCTCCCCTCAAGAATCTGACGGATTCCCACCATTATATACAATGTTGTACCGACCGGAAATTGGATTTTGGTATGTCGTCTCGGAATTTCTTCACAAAAATACGCATTTTAATATGTTTTTTCTCTCTGTAATTAGGTCGATAACCGACCCTGAAATTCTACAGAGACGATTATTAATATATTTAGTGAAGCTCAAAAAAAAAATGAAAATCCTATGGATTAAAGGCGATAGGATTACCTTAATAAACGCGCTTTTACAAATCACTGAAAAGAAGACTGAATATTTATTCGAGGTCCCAGCTAGACCCGCTCGACTCGCGTTTATACTCTTGGGACACTGAAAGATGCTTCTCTTCGCATTGTCCAAACACGACTCCTCGCCCAAATCGCGATAGGTGCCGAAACGAGCGTATCTCCACGAACGAGCGACGTCGCGCGTTTGTGCGCGATCGAAAAACTGTTCCTTTGTAAACAAGGGGTCTTAGCGCGACCTTCAGTTCGAGTTCGAGAATATTCGACACGCTTAAATTTAAGGATGTTCGGTACGGGCGATACAATGTTGCCATGCAAAACCATGTTAAAAACATTAAAAATTTCAAAAAGTTCAGAATTTTATAAAATTTGGTAAACGTATTATTTAGGGCCAAATTTGACAATACAAATTTTTTCAGATTTTTCTTCTGCGCAGTTATCGAGTAAGTTAACACTAAAGTTCACGTGTATAAGCATTGCGTTTCCATATATATATAGGTAGACATTGCGGGCATAAGAAATCTACTTTGAGGCAGTAGTCTGCTTTAGAAGCCGAAAAACAGCGTTTTTTCAGCAATTGTTTTGAAAGGGAAGGACATGATTGCGGTGAACGAAATTTTGAGACGATAGTGTATTATATTCAAGCTTTAAAAAACAATTTTTATTATTAAAAAATATTGAAATTTTTCAAAGTTGTAACGATTTTTCTGGGGCGCCTGGAGTCTGCACTTGTAAATCGGTGCCGGTGATGGAGGTCGTGCGATGCATCTGAAACAGTCGAACCAAATTTTTTTTTAGTTTTTATAAGTTCCTTTTCTATATGAACTAAAAAAATACCGAAGAAATGATGAAATTCCAAATTTTTTCGAAGTTTGAAAAAAAATTCACTTTTTTGAAAGAAAAAAATTCACTTTGAGTTGCAAAACAAGTAATTTAAATAGTACTTTTGTCCAACTTTTTTAGTTCAAATAGAAGATAATTTAATACTGAAGCTAGATCACTTTGATTTTTTTCGATCGGACATATATTGTTTTTGCTATCGCCGGCACCGTTTTCTAAAACTTGCGAAAATGAAAACTCGTGAAAACGGGCTTTAAAGTTTTCGGTCCGAAAAAATATAAGTTTTTGGATACTTACACTAATTAGATGTTAATCAGCTATCCCCGGGCCATACAATAATCCTTCCTCTTCTTCAAATCGATTTTTTGAAGCTTGTAAAGCAGACTACTGCCTTAATGCTTAATTACTCGATAACTAAGTAGAAGAAAATTTCGAAAAAAATTGTGTTTTCGCGCTTAATGTTGAAGAGCATTATCACCAAATTTGATCAATTTCTTAACATATTGACTTTTGTACCGAAACTCCTTAAGGCCTTAGGCCACAGTAACGGGTATAAAATCATGTGCGAATTTCACCACGTGAAGTGGTGAAATTCGCAGTGGTCATATAGAAGTACGTACGGAATTTAAAAAATATTGTTTCATTCAAAAGCTGTAGGTATTTGAACTTAAGAAATCAATTTTCAGTGAAAAATTTCGTTATCACTGCTCATAAACTGCTCATAAAATGAAAAGTTTTCGATTAATCAGAAATTACGTACGTACTTCTCTGCGAAATGCAATCAGGAACATAACTTTTAAATTTGAAGTAAATCGAGTGAACATTGTTGAAGTTATTTGTCACGCCAATTGAAAAAAGCTGTTTCGAGAAGTTTCGAGTAGTCGGCCATTTTGTACATCGAAAAAATATATATATTTTCCAACAGCTTGATATTCATACTAAACAGATGTGTAATTAATTTTATGAGTGAATCACTTTTTCATACGAAGAAAAAATTGTTAAATTCGCACATGATTTTATACCCGTTACTGTGGCCTAAGGCCTTAACATGAAGAACATTCTCGAACGTGAAATATTTCGAATTCAATCAATCCTGAACAAAGATTCTACGATCTTTTTCCGTTTAAAAAAGAATTATTATAATTTTTTTTCTTCTATAGCATAGGTTTATTTCTCTTTTGTTTATTTAATTACCTCTTAAAAGTCTTTGATAGTAATTGGGAGTCATTTAGCCTGGTGCAAGTAGTTTTTTTTTACCATCCAAACTTTGGTGACCCAACTCCCGAACCTATTTTTCAAACTTTGATAAAAATTCAAGGCCCTTGCGTTAGTGTTCAGTTGGCTATTTATTTACTGCTCAACAGTACAGTTCATAAAGATGACAAAAGTTCAAAAAATTGTCAGGACAGTTCACATGCAAAATAGAAAAATAAAAAATGCTTCTTTCTCGAAAGCTAAAAAAATCGTAGAACTTACGTCGGTATCTTGATTTTCCTTTTGGACTCTCTTCCTGCCACTCCGCATATGTACATAATCATTATAATTTAATTATTACGTACATTTCAAACGAGACTGAATTTTGCATCGTTGGAACGCAATGCACATTAATACTCATGACCTTCTTTTTATTTATTTCGGCAGATCTTGCCTACGAAAATCGCTTAATTGTTCTTTCGAGACACTTATTCAGATACCCACATTGTGAATATGCAAAAAGTAATAAATTGCAGAGTGATAAAAGTAAGGAAATTAAAGTAGAAAAAAGAACTCTGCTTGCATTGCAAAGATGCAAATTTCAACACCATAATTGTAATCGTTTAAAGTGCGTATAATAATAACATAATAATCATATTATTAATAATGATAATAATGATAATAAGATTGATAATTCGATAACGACAGATCTACGGGACGCTCGTGTATTGGGAAAAAAAAGCTTCAAAGAAAAGCTACGTGCGGAGATAGTAGAAAATTGACGAGCAATTCAATGACGTAGAGTCGCCAACATAAAAATGTTACTGAATTTTTCCGTGGTGCTACAACACATCGAGCTTCCCGTAAGATGTGCATATATATACATATATATTTATATATACATATACGCCTGTGCCATTAATTGCCGTTTGGTATTGGAAAATAATTTTGTACATTATTCAAATACGCTTGCGAACAACGGAGAAACGCACGCTTTTTTCGTCGAGGTAAGAAAGAAAAGACGACTGTCGTCAACGTATGGGGAAAGTAGGGGCAAGATGAGCACACTAGGGTCATGTTTAAAAAAATACATATGAATCGGTCAACTTTAATTATTTTTTTAAGCTAACCAACATTTATTTATCTTACCATTTTGAAAATAAATATATTACTCTTGCTGGTTTTTTATTTTGAAAATTAAAAAATCAGCCTTTCTGATTGTTAGCATGAAATTATATATTTTTAATTCAAATCTTTCCCATCTGATTTTTTTTCCAAACAGCGCTGGGGGCACGATGGGACAAGAATTATTGGCATCTTTCGCCTTTAAAAATTATTTAATTCTCAATACCAGCAATTTGATAAGCCAATCGTCTAAATTCTGTAGTATTTAGTCCGAACGATCTTGCTTCCATACCTTTTAACAGGGTCATCCCATGTGACAGCTATTTTTATTTCACTCTTTTTGGGAATTTTTTTTATGTTCCATTAAACACACACTATCTTTTAATTTTTACCACACATTTATTAACACTTTTACAGTCGCTCAGAATTTTATCAAACAAAAACAACATTTTGTTTGGAGGCACAAAAACATCGATTTTTCAAGATTTTTTCTTGAAAAGACCATTAAATCTATTAACGTAAAAATTTGTACACATATTATGGTAACTTTTAACTGTATTTTAAGATTTTTATTTGTAAAAATAATTATTTTGAAAGCCGCTATAGCTGATCTCCGGCAGCACCTCTAAAAAAAGGCGTCTTGCGGTGAGCACGAAATCTCTGTACGGGATCATCGAAAATGAAAAAAAATATTTCGTTAATATAATGTATTCTCTTGTAATTGATCGAAGGAATAAGCAAAAGAATTATTTTTGACAAAATGGCGGCTTCTCAAAAAAAAGAATCGATATTTGACAAAACGTAGGCCTTAAATTGTTTATAAAATGGAAAATATTTATCGGTGAGAAAAAACCTTCGATTAATTACTAAAAAATATACTTGAAAAGATTGTGTTAAAATTTGGGACTGCTCGGTTCAGCCGTTTTTTTTATTGGAAAACATGTACATTGAGGTATGTTTAGGAATTTTTTAAAATAAATTCGTTGACTGGAAGCGGTTCAAACGCGATTATCTCGAAACATAGTTTTCAAAGTCGCAGCCAGATGTATCTCGAAAACGTCTTGTCCGATTTTGTCCAAATTTGGAGACAATATTCTTCGATACTTTTTCTCGTTCGCCACGGAGGGGTTTTTCATTTGATTGAACCATTGCTTTTTTATGCAATGTGTATGCAATCCAAAATCGTCGGAAATTGCGAACGAAAAACGAATGTTGAATTAAAACGGTCGCAATTCCGTCAAAAATGAACATTTCAAAAAAATTCTACGTGCCGAACGAGAAAAAACTATCGAAGAATATTGTATGTTTCGAGATAATCGCGTTTGAATCGCTTCAAGTCAACGAATTTATTTTAAAAAATTCCTAAACATACCTCAATGTACATATTTACCAATTTAAAAACCCGGATTCAATCGAAACATTAGTGTTTGAGATAAAAATTCCCAAAGTTTACCTGTTTTTCTCGCCGTTTACTCAGGTACCTCCCCTTGAGGGGGAGATAGGGATTTCAGCGTGAAAAACAACACTTTTTTGCGATTTTTTTCATCTGTATGGATGAAGTAAATTTATTGAAACCTTTTGTACATTGTTAAGTGTCATTTCAAGAACATTCCGTGAAATTTGTACGCGAAAACATCCACAAACAAGCCGGTGACAAAGCTTTTCCAAGAACGCCTTTGGAAAAGCACGATTTGCGGTGTTCAGTGTATATCATTAAGGCGTTACCCCCCACTTGTAGCGCAAAAAAGGCCTTTTTCATGAATTTTTTTAAAGAAAACTACAAAACTTTTTTAATCGATCAATATACCATCTTGAAGAACACATCTTGAAGAACTTTCAGTAATTTTTTTATTGAAAAATATTACATTGTTTAGTGGCAAATGGCCGTCAATGAAATAATGTTTTTATATACACGGTTTGCGGTGACCAACATTGCGGCGAAGTGGATCATCTGAAAAAAAAAATGCGGATGGATTTAGTCAAATATAAGTATAAACTAGTCTTTTATTGAAGGATTTTTAAAAAAATTCATTTTTCACAAAATGGCGGACAGTCAAAGTTGATGGTTCGA
This sequence comes from Ophion ellenae, assembly GCA_963210295.1. Taxonomy (NCBI): domain Eukaryota; kingdom Metazoa; phylum Arthropoda; class Insecta; order Hymenoptera; family Ichneumonidae; genus Ophion; species Ophion ellenae. Next base: position 7,959,417 of record OY723387.1, on the reverse strand, counting down.
TTTTAACGAAAAAAACGGCCGTTTTTTGGCTATAAAACGGCCATTTTTTTTCGAAAAAAAAATCGAACGATTAAAGACTACATATTTATGTATTAAATAAGCCTGTAACATTTCAAGAAGATCGGTCTATTAGTGTTCGAGTAATCTTGGTCACCGACTTAAGAAATGCCATTTTGAGAAAAACGCGTTTAAAGTTTCAATTTCAGTTTACACGAAGAAAATATTTTTTTTTGTAATCTTACATAGTCATCTATTCCGGGCCCGTTTTTATAAATTCCAGTCTATTATATGAACGTTGTGAATGCCAGGTATACGACCCTTTTCATCGAACAATGCATTGAAGGTCGGAGGGAGGGTCGAGCGTGCCAGACGGCAGACTAGCCGGTCGTTTACACAACGGATTCTTCTCTTTCAACGCTCATATCTTCGTCAATTTTGTTCGGATCGACTTGACATTTTCAGGACATATTCTCAGATACTTATACTTAAAAAAAAATGCAATAAAAAAAAATTCGATTTTTTCAAAATCGCAAGTGGGGGTAACCCCTTAAATCCACCCCCCAACGGTCTTTGATAATTTTTTTTTTCATTTCTAAATTTTTGCTGGTCATGTAAAGTGAACAGTGCTATTTGTCACGAAAAATTCCGCCATTTTGGCGGTGACCCCCCGCCCCCAATGTAAAAAAATCTCAAACCAACCGTTCGGGGGAGGTATTTTATATGTAGAAAGTGTGTACCAAGTTTGAAATAAATTGGTCATGTAGTTTTCATATGGCAGTGAACACGGACTTTAAAAAAGTGGTTTCGAGAAAAAACGCGGCAGCGGCTTGTTTGTGGATATTTTCGGGTACAAATTTCACGGAATGTTCTTGAAATGACACTCAACAATGTACAAAAGGTTTCAATAAATTTACTCTATCTATATAGATGAAAGAAAATCGCAAAAAATGTTTTTTCACGCTGAAACCCCTACCCTCCCCTTAAATATTTGTACATTGGGGAAAAAAATCGATTTTTCGAGAATGTTAACTGTGTATAACCCCTCCAGTCAAAAGTTCATATTCTACGCTAAAAAGTACTGGATTTTCGTCTCTTTTACTGGACTAGCAGTAGCTAGGCTTGTGATTCGTCTTGCCCCTAGTTCCCCTACTCGCCGCTATGATCGTTCTGATGTTTCACGGAATTTTAACACTAATTCTCTCTTGTTTTTTTCTTTCTCATTCGCAGCGATGGGGATTACGTACCGGGGTCCATTCGGGGCCCAACTCGGGGCGATATTTGAACGGATTTTTTACAGGCCCGACGCTCGACGCAGTGCGCGAACGAACGGGATCGAATCATCCTCGATGTGACGGCCAATTTGACAGCGATCCCTCCTTTTGTCCCGTAACGAGAAAAACGAAAAAAAAAAAAAAAAAAAACGAACGACTCAGCTTCGACAAAAAGACGTGACTAATTCTTATTTTTATTTTTGCCTTTACGTCGGATGAAATATTATATATATATTTTTTTTTGTCATCACAGCGCGTGAGCTTTTGTTAGTTATTAGTCAGACGAGCATCGGATTATTCTGGAATCTCCCGGAGCGTGTTACTCACGAGGAAAAAAACACTCGTGTGACGCGAGCTCATCCTTGTCTCGATCGCGATACATGCAGTCAATCAAATATCGTAGAAGAAAGAAAAAACGTTTATACATATATATATATAGTACTCTCCTACGTCATATTACCGATGAAGCCATTTTACAATGTTAAAAAAGTCGACGTAACTCAATTCATAATGGATCGCATATCCTTTTCTAGATTCATTTACAACAACAACAGAATAATAGACACACGAATACACATACACACAAGAAAATATATACGGATACGTGAATATAAATATGTAAAGGACTACTGGCGAAAAGTGTGGATATAGTTTTTGAATTTTCGATCGAGACCAAAGGGCGCGGAAGAATTTTCGAGATTATGTTTAAAAGACAAAAAACAAAGCATGTTTTTTTTTTTCTCTATTCATTTTTTTTCTATTAGGTACATCTCGAACGAAGTTGTTTTTTTGCGATTTTTCTACTCTCAGATACACGTGTGGAATTTTGGGAAAAATAGCCATGGACAGAGGCCTCATGTTTTTTTTTCTTTTTATTCTCTATTATTTTTTTACTCTGGTACATGTTGAACAAGGTTGTTTTTTTTCTCGATTTTTTGCTCTTAGATTTACGTAAAATTTTGGGAAAAGTGGCAAGGGACCCAAGCCCCAATGGCTTTTTTTCTTTTAATTTTTTATTAATCTTTGACTCGCCAGTGATCTTGAACGAGGTTGTTTTTTTTGCGATTTTTCACTCTTAGATATACGTGAAATTTTGTGAAAAGTGGCAAAGGACAGAGGCCCCCGAGCTTTTTTATTTTTTTAAATTCATTTTTGATTCACTAGATATCTTGAGAAAGGTTTTTTTTGCGATTTTTCGACTCTCAGATACACGTGAAATTTTCGGAAAAGTGGCAACGATCACAAGCCGAATACGCTTTTACTTTCTATTTTTTTTATTCATTTTTGACTCACTAGCTATCTCGAACGAGGTTGTTTCTTGCCATTTTTTGTACTCTCAGATACACGTGAAATTTTGTGAAAAGTGTTTATTAATTTTTTACTTACCAGGTAAACCTTCAACGAGGTTGTTTTTTTATTTCACTACTCTCGGATACATGTACAATTTTGTGAAAAATGGCCATGGACCTTTTTTGGTCCTGGAAAAATGGTCCCATTACCTTTTTTGTTCTTATTCTTTATTAATTTTTTACTTACTAGTTGATCTTGGACAAAATTGTTTTTTTTTCTTCGATTTTCCTACTCTCAGATTCACGTAGAATTTTGCAAAAAGTCGCAATGGGCATTTTCCCCTCATGGGAACTCAAAAGAGTTCACCCCGAATTTGTCTCCGTGGTATTTTCATTCTCATTTTGTCCACAAGATCATTCAGCTTTCCGTGAATCAGTACATATTTTTTAATGGCTATTTTGAAAACGCGCTGTATCCCGCGAACTGTTAAAATCGTAGAAAAAGTCAAAATCTAAACAATCCGAGAAACAAAAAGGTTCGTTTGAAAAATATTGCCCATCTTTTTAAAGAATAAAAAAAAATTTGACGAAGTTTGAAGAATAAAAATGAAAAATCTTTTTAAAATGTTGATTTTGGCTGTTTCTGGTTGGAAAACAGCGAAAAGTGTGTCCGTACTTTCCGCCGGTAGTACGCGCGTGTGTGTGTGTAGTTTGCGGAGCCATGCTATGACTTCCGGTGGAGCGAATCACAGCAGCCTTAGCGAGACCGAAGAAGCCCCGACAGAGATTTTTTATCTACTTAGAGTAGTTGCCATCCGTTATTGCGCCTGATGTATTTGCGCTTCGTTGGTGGGGGTTTACTTTCGCTCGCGCGTCTCTCGTGATTATTAAATAGTTACACACACACACCTCAATATTCACGAATGCTCGGTACCGATATTTTTCTTTCTCTCCTACTGCCAGTGTGTTCTCAGTTTTGTAGGCTTTTTTTTGCATAATTCGACGCAACGTACTTCCGCCGAACGAAGAGAGGAAAAACTGTTATCGAGTGTTGCATCGGTCGAAAAGAGGTTCGGGCGATTGTAGATGGAAAGAGGGTGATTGAGTAGTTGGGCAATGTACATTGGTAGAAACGCCGGGGAGAGAGAGAGAGAGAGAGAGAGAGAGAGAGAGAGAGAGAGAGAGAGAGAGATATCAGAATTGTTATATAGGAACGAATGCTTCTGGATGTTCGTGCAAAATCAAGCTAAAGTAATGAAGTATCTTTAATATACACTGTAATACAAAAAACTGTGAAAGTACATATGTAAATATATATATATATATATATATATATATATATATATATATATATATATATATATATATATATACATGTATGTGTGTATGTATGTATGTATGTATATATAATATATATTTACATATGTGAACTCAAAATGAAAGTGTAGTCGATACCGTTACATTATAAATTCTGCAAAATGAAATGAGACAATAAATATAGTTTCGATAAAAAAAAAAAACACAATACGACGTGGCCTACGTTTTTACGACGTCCATTCAACGAGTATCGTCCATCAATTCGGTAAGTACATAAGCCGAATAAAATAGCCTACTGTGACTATCCGAAAATCATGGTTATTTATCAAAAAATATTTCGAAAGAATACGGTGATCGAAAAAAATTGACGTTTTTTCGACGTCCTTTCAACGCGAAACGTCTATCAAGGTAGTTCTGTAGGTACACGTATGAGCCAAAAGTTTCGGTCGAAGCGTATAGTAACCTCCAAAGCCTACACGATGCTGTTGGTTGTAAATTGTTGACAGAGCTTGTACTGGGTGCGCAGCTAAGTTTCCGGATTTTTTTTACCATTAAAAATCGAAAATTTCAAGACAAATACAAAAAATGGTTCACTCGAAGTATTGTCCCTCGCTATTTACACATTTTTGCCATCTCTCTGGCAATACATAAATATCGCGACGATAAAAAGACGCGTCTTTGGACTGAAACCATTCGTCCAAGCAATTTTGTACTGCATCGTAATTGGCCAAGTGTAGCCCACCCAAGCCATGCGCCATCGACCGGAACAAGTGATAGTCTGAAGGGGCCAGGTCTGGCGAATACAGCGGGTGCGGTAGCAGATCCCATTTCAGTGTTTTTATGGTGTCCTGGACGATGGAACTGCGATGGCACGGAGCGTTGTCGTGCTGCAATATCACACGTTCGTGTCCCATTCTGGCAGTTTTTCGAGCAATGCGTGGTTCAAATTGATTAGTTGTTGTCGGTAGCGATGCCCATTGACAGTTTCGCCCGGTTTCAGCAGCTCATAGTACACGATTCCTTTCTGGTCCCACCAAACGCAGAGCATTGTCCTTTTTCCGAAGCGATTTCGCCGTGCCGTCGTTGTTGACGCTTCGCCAAGTGAAAGCCACGATTTTCTGCGTTTGGGATTCTCGAAATATATCCATTTTTCATCGCCAGTGACAATTCGATGCAGGAAACTCTTTCTGTTCTGCCGCAAAAGCAAACACTTCGGAAGTGGCTCTTCGATTTTCCATTTGTCTCTCAGTCAACTCATGCGGCACCCACTTTCCTTATGAATTTTTCCCATGGCGTGCAAACGTTTCGAAATACATTGCCGAGTCACATTTAATGCCTCGGCAAGTTTGAGGTTAGAAAAAAGGTCGTTGTGTTGCGATATTTGTTTATATTGCGACTGGGTATTCTTAACAGATGTCCAAGCTACAAAGACACCCAATTTCAGACCTGTATGCCGACTACATGTGTCGCTAGCGCCATCCACGTGTGAATCCCGGGAACTTGGTTGCGCACCTAGTATATGCCCCACACATTCGCACCTCATGCATAGATAGGTCTCATACTCGTATAGAGAGCGGCGCTGTGATCGTGGCAACAGCGTGATTTTCCTGCAGTCATAGCGTTGAGATTCCTACGATCGGTCTTTCGCGAAATATTATATATAAATAAAAAAAGCGTGGAAATGTCAACTCAAATGCGATACAAAGGAAAGTTTACAAGAAAAAAGGCGCTTGCTAAAAGACTGAAAGCTGTTTCAGCCATGTGCCAAGCAAATGCGGCTATACGCGATCAGAATAACTATAACCTCAACGATCAGCAACAAAAATTCGCTGTCGAAGGACGTCGGATCGTGGATTTACAACATCTTGCCGACAGTTTAAATTGTATTCGCTGTAACAAATACAAATACATGCATAAATTGAACAAATTAAGTTTTTTGCACAATACATTTATTTCACATCCCTCTCAGATTTACTAGAACTCGGAGAAAAAAAACACGCTTCGAGTTCCCGGACCACGCGCCGATCAGCTGGCTGCAGCGTACACTGTTGCCATTCCGTTACAGATGGTTGGGCCCGAGTTCGGTGTGGAATAAAATTACCACTTTTAATAAGTCGATATCTCCGAAACTAAACGGTCAAAGTTTGTCATTTTTAAAATCAATCCCGCAATAGTACTGCGTTCACGTGTGTTTTTATTTTTAAATCCCAAGATTCGTTTAGAACCTATATCGAGAAATGCGAGCAAACGCCTACCGGTTTACGTGTTAGGTATAGGGATCACGTACAAAAATACCTATATTCAATTGCAATTATCTCATGAAGTAAACGGCGAATCGAATTGAATATTTGGGCATCAGTCCATGAAGGTCATATCTACACCATACTTAGATTTCAGCCAATTCCTAAGATTTGACCAAAACTACAGAACTACCTTAAGGGAAGGTTCTGCCTTGATGGGCTAAAAAATGTTTGATTTTTCGCCAATTTTTTATGCGAAAAGCATTAAATATAGAATGTTGATATTTGGTATGCTGACTAAGCGGCATACCAAAACATTTTTGGTATGCCGCTACGGTATCAAAACATTTTTTAGAGTTTGACAAAACATGGTGGTGGGAGTAGGAGGAGCCACGTATGTCGGTGCGCGGGCGATGACATTCTTCGCTTGCGAAAGTCCTAAGTCCCGGACAGGTGATCTGAAGCAAAAAAATCAAACATATTTTCACTTTGTACAATATTGTATATAAGTTGACCTAGAATCAAGAAGAAAAATTGAAAAATAAAAAAATTTTGAACATTCGGAAGGAAGTTAATTTTTGCTCCCAAAAAATGTTCGCAGTTTTGTGCTCACTATTTTTTATCTTTCAATTTTTCTTCTTCATTCTAGGTCAACTTATACACAATGTTGTACAGAGTAGAAATATGTTTGATTCTTTCGCATCAGATCACCTGTCCGGAGGGAGCGATGGTTAGGGAATAATGGCGTATGCGGTAGGTTTTTCCAGTTCATTCCTTCCAAGTACTTCTCAACCGGTTGAGCAACATGCGGCCTGGCGTTGCCGTGCTGCAAAATCAACTTGTCATGGCGATTCTCCCATTCCGGCCTCTTCGCGTGCAGAGCTTGCCAGTAATGCTTGTCGCCGCTTTCAGCAGCTCGTAATACCCGACACGCCCCATTTTGGCTGGTTTTCCGCGGTCCTTGTCGTCCATAGAGAAATCACGACTTTGGAAGCGGCGAATGCACTCTTTGCACGTTGGGCTCTATGGAGCATGTTCGGCATACACTTCCTCTAGCAAACGATGCATTTCCGCAGCCGATTTTTTTGCCAGAAAATAATGGGGCATAACTTGCGGCAAACGTGAATTATTTGGATCTAAAGTTGCCATTGCAAAGACAATTAGGGGTAGTCCGTTATAAAATTCAAAAAAATATATGTCTGGGATGTTGAATAAGTTCTCGTTGTTTTTTTCGTAAAAATTTATACTTTATTTTAAAAGATCGATCATAATGTTTTTAAACGTTTCAACTCCTGATGATTCTGCAAGTTTAGCTAGCGTTTGACATGAGTCTTCATGAAGTAATGCCTCCAATTCAACACATCAAAATCATTATGTTTTAAGCGTCTAAACCAATCTCTGCATGTTGTTTCCGACAGAGCATTGCCGCCGTGAGTCTCAACAAAAAATCCGTATGATGTTGAAGCTTGCATCGTTGGAATGCAACGGAAACCGATTCTTATTATTTTTTCTTCGGCTGTGAAAATCACTCAAACGTTTTGACGTATTGTTATTAGAGATTTCCAACCTCAATTTGCAAAAAGAAGGCTTCAAATCAGGATAAAGGTACAGAAATGGAAAATTAACAACAGAATCGTTGCATTCCAACGATGTAAACTTTAACGTCATAATTCTGTGTGCTACAGCTGCAGATTTCTTTTGCAAAAAGTAGTGCAGTAAAATTGCCCGAAAATACTCTTTTTGGCACGAAATTTGACATGTTTGACACTATGAAAAAAAAAGTTGTTTACATTTCGGCGAAATTACATACACTGAATTTCAAGCTTGTTTACAGTACTTCTTTATAGATGCGTTACCATCTTAAGCTACACGCACGCAGTTCTGGTAACGCCATCTGTTGGAAAATAGCGAGAACTTATTCAACGTTCTAATATTTATGAAAGACATTGCATTGGACATATATGGAAGAAAATTGCATGTTCCAAAAAATATTTTCATTCGATAGTATCACTTTTTAACTATATTCCCTGAAAATGTTATTGAAATATTTCTAAGCATTGAATGAGCTACAGTTTCTAATAGTCAGCCGTGGGCGAGCGGTACGGCATCATACTTCAAACTTCAAGGAGTTAGGCCGCAGTAACGGGTATAACATCATGTGCGAATTTAACAATTTTTTGATGTATGAAATACATCAAAATTGATGTGTGTTGGCATGATATTGACGTATGAAAAAGTTATTCACTCATAAAATTAATTACACATCTATTTAGTATGAATATCAAGCTGTTAGAATATATATATATATATATATATATATATATATATATATATATATATATATATATTTCAATGTATAAAATGGCCGACTACTCGAAACTTCTCGAAACAGCTTTTTTCCAATTGGCGTGACAAATAACTTCAACAATTTTCACTCGATTTACTTCAAATTTAAAAGTTATGTTCCTAATTGTCTTTCGCAGAGAAGTACGTACGGAATTTCTGATTAATCGAAAACTTTTCATTTCATGACCAGTTATAACGAAATTTTGCACTGAAAATTCATTTCTTAAGTTCTAATACCTACAACTTTTGAATAAAACAATATTTTTTAAATTCCGTACGTACTTCTCTAGGTATTCTAATGTAGATTGACGAGAATTTTGGTTTTTTGTTCTAGGTAAAAAATTGTGGATGCTAAATGTCACGCCGCGGAGCGCCTAAAAAAGATAACAAAAGAAAATATCAGTAGTCGGACATTTTGTACATCGAAAAGGAATATATATATTTTCTAACAGCTTGATATTCATACTAAATAGGTGTGTAATTAATTTTATGAGTGAATCACTTTTGCATATGAAAAAAATGGTTAAATTCGCACATGATTTTATACCCGTTACTGTGGCCTAACCTCTTGAATTTTTCTCGACACACTGTTTTCAAAGTTAGTGGTCATGATATCGCGAGAACCACTTGATGGATTGTTTCCAAATTTACAGGAGGTACGAAAAGAAACATTTGAAGGTCGTTGATCTCTTCACTTTTTTTAAATCGATCTTCATTTTTTAATAGTTACGTAAAAAATGACATTTTTTTCATAGATTTTGTATGCTCGAGTTTAAATTCGGCGTCACGTCGTTAAAAAAAAATCTTAAAAATCGACGATCGTCAACGACTCGTATTTATCGTCAACTTGAATAACCCGTTTCATTTTAGATTTCGGATGGACTGTTTGACCTGGAGAGAGTCCACCGCCAAACGTCGCGAAAAAATTCCATCTCCGCCGGCGGCCATGCTTTTGTTGTTTTTTTTTAGACTCTAAGTATTAGGTGCGCAAATAAGTTCCCGCTGTTTTTCAAGAGATAACTCCACTAGTAAGTGCTGGTCGATTGTGACATAACCAAAACGTCAAGAACCAAGCTTAGACATATGGTAAACAAAACACTTTGACACATTAGTGATTTTGTTTTTGCGTCGTATAGGCCTCCGAAGTAACTCTAGTGGCGCAGCCCTTGCGGCGAGTCTTGGCAAAACTTGGATTGGTTTTCGTCTGCTAGTGCAGTATGCCAGTCGCCATTTAAATCAGGTGTTTGCGTGAATGACAGCACCGCGTGTGATGTTTACGTTGTAAAAACAGCGTTTCACGTCACATTTGGGATTGTTGACGCATGTTTGAGGAAGAACTTTTCCCATCACAGTCCTTTTCTCACCAGCAACAATTTCGCGAACTTCCGATACAGGATGACTATCGAAAGTTTTCTGCCTATATTACAACATTCTTTATATAAATTCCGTTGCAAACAATAATTTAAACAGAAATTTTGTTGTACGGCAGAAAAAAATTTGTGTGCAGCCAATGTACGCAATTTCATTAACATTCTCTTCGTCACATACCTATAGATATGGCGAAAGGAAGTCATGAGGATACTTTGAAATCCGCAAGTAATCGTTATTAGTTCCATCACACCATTTTATTTTATTTACAAGCACATTCCATTCACAATGTGAGATCTACACCGATGATGCTTGCTCAAGCCTAGCTCTTTCGTGTTTATGGCGGTTTGACTTAACCGCCACGCGCCAATCCAAGTTTTGCCACCGGCAGCCGTTGCGCGGCGCCACCACGAAAGTTACTTCGGAGGCCTATACTTTTGGTTGTGTGAAAATGTCTGATTTTGTGCCAAATAATCGTCATTTGCAGGAAGTATTGCTTTTCTTCTTTCATTCGAAGAAAACGGCGGCTGAAGCGGATCGAGAACTCCAAAAAGTTTACGGTGATGCTGCTCTAAGTGAAACAACGTGCCGTGATTGGTTCCGTCGCTTCAAAGACGGTGATTTCGATGTTGACGACCGTTCACGTGAAGGAAGGCCAAAAACCTTCGAAGACGCTGAATTGGAGGCATTGCTCGATGAGGATCCGTGCCAAACGCAAAAAGAGCTTGCTTCGGCATTAGGAGTTACCCGCCAAGCCATTTCCAAGCGATTGCATGCGTTGGGAATGATTCAAAAACAAGGAACTTGGGTTCCTTATGATTTGAAGCCGAGAGACGTTGAGCGTCGTTTTTTCGCCTGTGAACAACTGCTCCAGCGGCAAAAAAGGAAGGGTTTTCTTCATCGCATCGTTACGGGTGATGAAAAATGGATTCATTATAGCAACCCAAAGAGAACAAAATCATGGGGACTGCCCGGTCATGCTTCTACGTCTTCGGCTCGGCCGAATATTCGCGCTGCGAAGGTTTTGCTGTGTATTTGGTGGGACCAGGGCGGTGTTATTTATTATGAGCTGTTGAAACCGAACGAAACCATCACTGGAGAACGGTATCGAACTCAATTGATGCGATCGAGCCGAGCACTGCGCGAAAAACGGCCACAATACGAGCAGAGGCACAAAAAAGTGATTTCACAGCATGACAATGCTCGGCCTCACGTAGCCAAACCCGTTAAAACCTACTTAGAAACGCTCAAATGGGAAGTCCTACCCCACCCGCCATATTCCCCAGATATTGCGCCGTCCGATTATTACTTGTTCCGTTCGATGGCACATGGTCTGGCTAATCAGCAGTTCCGCTCATATGAAGACATCTCAAAATGGCTTGATTCGTGGATAGCCTCAAAAGACGAACACTTCTACCGTGACGGTATTCGAGCTCTGCCAGAAAGATGGGAAAAAGTTGTCGCTAGCGATGGGCAATATTTTGAATGATTCATTTGTAACCATTTTTTCACCATAAAGTGTCATTTTCATCATAAAAACAGCGAGAACTTAGTTGCGCACCTAATATATGTACCTTTGCGTTAAAAAACTGCGTTTGTTTTTCACCAACCGTTTTCTCAGGAAAAAATTCTTCGGCCACCGATACTTACGCGTTCAACTCGTTTCAAATATACAATCAACGTTCCTACGAGTCGACCGCGATTTATTTCATCGCGTCAATTGAAGTCGTCAGAGTTCCCAAAAAGTCAGACCTGCAGTTTGCTTCTGTTTTCTTTTTTTTTTTTACAAGTATATTACAACGTATCGGCTCAAACTGCGTCGGGTTGCTATAAACTAATTCGGTAGCCGGATATGAAGGGCAATCCAGTGCCGACCTTCTGCTGATAATCGACGTACGCCTCGCCGAAGAACGTCAGCAACGTCACCTCCTCCAGGATCACACGGTCGTGGAAAAAGCGCCAAGACACGACCGCGTAAGCCAACAGGCATACGGGATTCTGAAGGACCAACTGAAAGCGAAAAACGGACGTTTGTAACTTTGTTTTCCAGTCTACATAGGGCGCGTTCCACTTGGGCGCTTACTCGGTTACAGCGCTCACGCTTATTAGCGGTGCTAATTCGTTGACGATCTCACTTTTTGTAAGTCGATCTTCATTTTTTAATGGTTACGTAAAAATGACGACTTTTTTCATAGATTTTGCGGGCTCGAGTTTCAATTAGTCGCCACGCTGTTAAGGTAGTTCCTCTGCGAAAATCTCAACCAAAAGTTTACATGTTCATGTTTAAAAGATTGATAATTGGTTTAATTAGTAATGAATAAAATTAAAAACTACGCAATATTGACTCGGTACTAGTAGATAATACGATGGATATCATTTATTGCCGTAAAATATATTTCGTATTGTGCTTTTGATCGACCATTGCCAGTAAACTTTTTGCCGGGACTGTCCAGGCTTTGCCCCAATTGTTTTTTTTTCCAGGCTTTGCCAGGCTTTGCACCAAAATTGTGAAGGCTTCTCATGGTTATATCTTGGAAACTAGATGGTGAATAATTCTCATTTTTTTCACATTATTCGTGATATCTTACTGTAGCTTATCCTCGTTTTTTATCAATTTCTTAATTTTAGTTTTGACGGTAGAATTAATGATGCTCTGTTTGCCCATCATAACGCATTTGTTACGTGTAAACCAAGCCAACTTTAAGTGTTAATATCTCAGGTTTGGGGTGGTCAAACTTATTCAAATTGCACAGATGTTTGGATAATGCATTGAATAACGTATATGTCAAATTTCCACCATTTCTTAATTCAACTCTTCTGTGGAGGTACTACCTTAAGGAGTTATATACAGTCAAAATTTTCGAAAAATCGATTTTTTCAATATTTTGTTTTCGTAACGTACATACATTTAAGTACACACGGAAAATTTCTTGTTAATCCGGCGAATATTCTCGAAGTTACACACACATTTGTAATGACGTGTCAGAGCGTTCGAAAGTGCTTTTGAAACTTTAAACGCGTTTTTCTCAAAACTGTGTTTTTAAAGTCGGTGAGCAAGATTTCTCGGACACGGCTGAACCGATCAGTCTCAAATTTTAACACAATCTTTTCGAGTATATTTTTCAGTAATTAATCGAAGGTTTTTTCTCACCGATAAATCTTTTCCATTTTATAAACAATTTAAGGCCTAAATTTTTGTCAAGAATCGATTTTTTTTTTGAGAAGCCGCCATTTTGTCAAAAATTATTATTTTGCTTACTCCTTCGATCAATTACAAGATAATCCGTTATATTAACGAATTATTTTTGTTTGTTTTTTTTTCATTTTAGATGATCCAGTCCACAGATATCGTGCTCACCGCAAGACGCCTTTTTTCAGAGGTGCTCCCGGAGATCAGCTGTAGCAGCTTTCAAAATAAATGTTTTTACAAATAAAAAATGTTAAAGTACAGTTAAAAGTTACCATAATATGCGTACAAATTTTTACGTTAATAGATTTAAAGGTCTTCTCAAGAAAATATTTAGAAAAATTCACCTTTTTGGGTTTCCTGACGGTATTTAACCCCTTAAAGAAAAATGATTTTAAAAATCGACGATCGTCACCGTCTCGTATTTATTGTTAACTCGAATAACCCGTTTGGTTTTTAGCTTTCAGATGCACCGTCTAAGGAATCGTCACGGTATAACAATTTCAAAAAATCGATTTTTTGCATTATCCGATAGTATAGACGATTAGAAACATGCTGTTCAATTTTTGGGGCGAAATTCGAATAATTTCGTTCGCTACAGAAAGTGATTTGAGCAGCGGCGTACGCACTCGGAACTTTAAGGTAACCCTATCGCTTCACACTAGTCATACCACTGATCATACTTGCGACTTGTACAATTTATATTTTTAACATATGCAATAAAAGTAATTTGTAATAACTAAAATTCTCCATGTGTAAAGTGTTGAATGAATGTTCACAGTCAGCTGTTGCCTTGCTGTCACGTCCCTTTATCGTAGCAAGTGGTAATAAATCCAATACCGGAAGTTCAAATTGAACTTGATATTACAGAAAAATTAGGACAATGAGCTTAATGTTTTCTGAATGCATTGGATTACTACAAGTGTTGAGTATGTAAATCTGATTATTTTTAAGAATCTGACGGATTTCCACTATTATATACACTTTTGTAGCGACCGGAAATTGGGCTTTTGCATGTCGTTTCGGAACTCCATCACAAAAATACGCAATTTTAATTTTTTTCTCCGTAATTAGGTCGACATCCGATCCTGAAATTTTGCAGAGACGATTATTAATATATTTAGTGAAGCTCAAAAAAAAAAATGAAAATCCTACGGCTTGAAGCCTGGCGGTAGGATTACCTCAAGGCCTTAGGCCACAGTAACGGGTATAAAATCATGTGCGAATTTAACAATTATTTTTATATGAAAAAGTGATTCACTCATATAATTAATTACACATCTATTCACTATGAATATCAAGCTGTTAGAAAAAATATATTTTTTTCCCAATTGCATTTCGCAGAGAAGTACTTACGGAATTTCTGACTAATCGATAACTTTTCATTTCATGAGCAGTTATGAGGAAATTTTTCACTGACAATTCATTTCTTAAGTTCAAATACCTACAACTTTAAATAAAACAATATTTTTTAAATTCCGTACCCACTTCTCTAGGTATTCTAATATAGATTGACGAGAATTTTTGTTTTTTGTTCTAAGTAAAATATTGTGGATGCTAAATGTCACGCCGCGAAGCGCCTGAAGAAAAGATAACAAAAGAAAATATTAGTAGTCGGCCATTTTGTGCATCGAAAAAATATATATATATATATTTTTTCTAACAGCTTAATATTTTCTAACAGCTTAATATAAATAGATGTGTATTTAATTTTATGAGTGAATTATTTTTTCATACGAAAAAAAATGGTTTAATTCGCACATGATTTAAACCCGTTACTGTGGCCTAAGGCCTTGAACGCGTTTTTCTCGAAATGTCGTTTTTCGAAACGGTGTACACTCTCAAAGGAAGAGTTTTCAAGCTATCCGTCTCAAATTTTGACACAACGTTCTCCACTTCATTCTTTATCTAGCTATGAAAGCTGTTTTTTTAACTTCATATTTTTTTTAACAAAAAACTGTCAAAAAAATAGTCTTAATTCAATTTTGATTGAAAAAAAATCGGTTAAATTCGATTTTCCAAAAACCTCCATAGCAAGGTACCTGCTTCCAAACTGATTAATAATCTTTTTACAAATTCTGGTTCAGATAATATTTACAACCCTGTACATCGTGAGGACTCATTTTTTTCGAAGACATTGTCAACCGTTAAAAACAATGTAAAAAAAATAAAAAATAAAGGTTAAAAAAAATTATTTTCTGTTCTTCACGAGTGCTTTGATTTGACATAAAAAAATCAGACTCATTAGCGTATTTTAACCATCGAAAGAAAAGTCGCGAAAATCAGTCATTTTGCAACCCGGTACACTGATGATTCCTCAAGATGGCGTATCAACCGCCAAACGTGGCGAAAAAATTTAATCATCCGCCGGCGGCCATGTTTTTGTTGTTTTTCTGTATTTTTGGTGATTTTTTTCAACGCCTCTCAATGTACCTTTATGTTAAAAAAATGCGTTCTTTTTTCACCGACCGTGTCCCGGAAAAAAAATTCGGAATTGAAGCCCGGAGGCCCGGAGGCCTCCACAATTCAGACTTTTGGACGATGCTGAAGTTTACATCGTTGGACTGCAACGAATTTAATTTTTTTTGGCAGATTTCGCCTACAAAAATTCTTCAACCGTTTTGAAGATATTTAGTTGGCGATTTGCATTATAAATCTATAGAAAAGATCGCCTGTAATGATAAAAATATGGAAAATCAAATTCAAAACGAAACTTTCGTTGCTTCCCAACGATGCAAACTTCAGCATCGTGACTTTTGGGCGACATTTGCCGACGAACGGTATGCGGCCGGCTCACCTGAGTGCCGATGGACCAATAGAACCATCCGACGTAACTCGGATGCCTGCAGAGCCTGTAAACCCCGTGAGTGACCAGTTCGTGGTCCTGCGTCTTTTCGGTCTGTATAACGTGATTGAAATTTCGCTTGGCTGTGAACATAGCCATTTTTCTAAGGGCCTCGCCGCCGATGCAGAGCGCAAGGCCGAAGTAGGAAATCGGCGAGAGCTCTTTGAGGGATGTAAAGAAGTGACGTTCCACGAGAAACTCGATCCAGCTGGAGCAAGCTGCAACGGCGTACGGCACGCTGTGATCCAGCACGAAATTTTCTAGCGTCATCGCGCCGGGATTCGTCCACGCGATGGAGAGAAACTCGCTGTAGTGGAATGCCGCCATTATCGTCATGTAGGTGCCCAAGCATCGCCAGGATGACGGTGCCACCAGGAACACCAAAACTCCGATCCCAAAAACGTAGCCGAGAAACGCGGAACGCAGCGCCACCTGGAAAATAATTTTGCACTCTGAAACGTTTCGAGGAAAAAATGCTTCAAACAAAAGTTACATGGTTTGATCTTTCATTCCGTCAATATTTTCAAGGTCATGTCAAGGTCAACTTTGTATTTTTAAATGGGGACAGTTTTTTTTATGTGGGAATCATTTTTTATGTTGCAAAGTGGGTAACTTTTGTCAAAATTTTTTCTGTTTGACTCCTCTTTTCGAAAATGTTTTGAATAATTAACTGAATGGTCAATCGATAAATGAGCGGATAGTATGTAAGATATTTTCGAAAATTGAAGTCGGAGGAAAAAAGTTTCAAACGAAAGATACCTGCGTTCATGAGTAAAAAATAATTCTGAAATAACAAATATCGATTCGTATTTTGAAAAACTCAAGGTGACCTCGAAATAACTTTGAAAATAGCAAAAAAATAAAAAATAACCAACACCATTTTATTTCTTTCTTAAAATTGTGAATCTTTTGTTTGAAACATTTGTCCCTAAAATGTGTTCCTGGAAAAATACCAGGTGCGCAACTAAGTTCCCGGGTTTCACACATGGATGGCGCTAGCGACACATGTAGTCGGCAGACAGGTCCGAAATTGGGTGTATTTATAGCTTGGACATCTGTTATGGAGGTACGGTGATTAGAGCGAGTTCAAGATAAAAGCCCGATTTTTTTTATAGCATTGTCGAGACCTTCGCCCATGCGTATGCGGAGTTTCCACGAGATTTACCCTACACTTTCCGAGTTATCAATTGTTAAAGTTGGTCAATTAGTCACACGTAGACGACAAAATGTGCCTGTCCTCTCATATATAGATTTTTTTGTGCTACTTGGAGCCAAGAAACACGTACAAAAAACTGATGGTTGCGTTCGTTGAATCTTTGTGATCGATAAGGCACCTTGAATTGGAAAGCTCACCACAGAAATAAGCAATAAATTTAGAAATAAAGTCGCAAAAACCAAAGTTTTCGGAGAGCGAGACTTCTCGTGACGTAACAGCAGCCATCTTGCTCGACGTGTGGCAACGCCGGATACCCGCGCAAATTTGATTCGTCTATCGGATATTTTCAACGCGAATTAAAAATATGATTGTGCGAAGCCGTACATTTTTTAATGGATTATAAAGGGCCTTTCGTCGATATTTACTTGAAGTTCTTTTACGTACAGCAAAGGCATCTCAATTTTTCTGGCGACATGTACCTATACAACGCATCTATATATAAATTCAGCATGGGAGAACCGTCATATAAAATAAACGTTCCTTTTTATACCTGCAAATATTGTGAAAATTGGGAAAGGGAAAAATAACATAACAATCGATGAAATATATTTTGACTTTGGGCAGAATGGACATTGGACATTGAGGTTAACTTCAACGCGACGTTTTTTATTTGCAATCGCAATATTATCTTTTCATTTTCTAATTCTTGTCCGTCAGAATCTACATTTGTCTCTAAACTGGACTTCAGGTACAATCCCGTTACTCTTTTGATAAACTTCCACAGTATTTTCATTCTCCATGTTAACCGGCTACAAAAAATAATAAGCCGGGCGCGTGGAGCCGATGACAGCCACCGAAAATGCGACGATGCTAAACGTCAACGATATGGCGTACTTATGAAGTCGAGTAGTAGATTATTAAGGTTGTTTCCATATTATAAAAATAATAGGCAACTCGAAATTCAATACTTAAAAAATATTTCTCGAAAAATAGGCCATATACATATATGTAAAACGTGGCGGTATTGCGGCGTGAAATAGACTCTAAGTTTACTAGCATGGTCATCACCGTACCTCCTTAAGAATACCCAGTCGTAATATAAACAAATATCGCAACACAACAACCTTTTTTGTCACCTCGAAAATGTCAAAGTCTGTGTCAAATAAACAGCATTTGCGGAAAGCATTGCTGTTTTGCTTCAACCTAAAAAAAACAGCAGCTGAAGCACGTCGGTTACTTGAGGAGGCCTACGGCGAACATATACCATCAAAAACAACGTGTGAAGATTGCTTCAAGCGGTTCAGAAGTAGCGATTTTGAGACTGGGGACAAGGAGTGCTCAGGAAGACCGCAAACATTTGCGGATACCGATCTGCAAGCGTTATTGGATGAAGATGACACTCAAACAGAAGATGAACTCGCCGAAGCATTAAATGTGACTCGGAAATGTATTTCGAAACGTTTGCATGCCATGGGAAAAATTCATAAGGAAGGAAAGTGGGGGCCGCATGAGTTGACTGAGAGACAAATGGAAAATCGAAGAGGCACTTCCGAAATTTTGCCTTTGCGGTAGAACAGAAAGAGTTTCCTGCATCGAATTGTTACTGGCGATGAAGAATGGATATATTTCGAGAATCCCAAACGCAGAAAATCGTGGCTTTCACTTGGCGAAGCGTCAACATCGACGGCAGGGCCAAATCGCTTCGGAAAAAAGACAATGCTCTGCCTTTGGTGGGACCAGAAAGGAATCGTGTACTATGAGCTGCTGAAACCGGGCGAAACTGTCAATGGGCATCACTACGGACAACAACTAATCAATTTGAAGCACGCTTTGCTCGAAAAACAGCCAGAATGGGACACGAGACACGAACGTGTGATATTGCAGCACGACAACGCTCCGTGCCATTGCAGTTCCATCGTCCAGGACACTATAAAAAACACTGAAATGGGATCTGCTACCGCACTCGCCGTATTTGCCAGACCTGGCCCCTTCGGACTATCACTTGTTCCGGACGATGGCGCGTGACTTGGGTGGGCTACACTTGGCCAATTACGATGCAGTACAAAATTGGTCGGACGAATGGATTCAGTCCAAAGACGCGTCTTTTTATCGTCGCGGTATTTATGTATTGCCACAGAGATGGCAAAAATGTGTAAATAGCGAGGGACTTCGAGCGAAATACTTCGGATGAACCATTTTTTGTATTTGTCTTGAAATTTTCGATTTTTTATTGGTCAACAAAACCCGGAAATTTCGTTGCGCACCTAGTAGAAAATACAATCGTATTCCATCAACATAACCTGAATTCGAATTCTCCGCAAGCAAAAAGCAAACCTCAATATCTGAATCTTGTCGCTCCCAGAGTCAAATTCTTGCGAAACAGGCGTGAATTTGTACGTACAGAAAATGAGCTTCGTACAATTGCATACTGTGGACCTTTGAAACCTGCGTGAAGATTTTTGAGGTTAGGTCTCGCGCTATTTGGCATCATTGGCGGGTACTCACTTGATAGGCGAATCCCCGAAAAGCGAGCAGGACGAAGAAATTAATGACGATGAATTGAAACGCGTGAATGAGCCAGTCATTATTGTGGAAAATCTCGCTCGTGTACGGATCGAGTTTGAGATGCGACAATAATTGTGGAAGACAGGAGACGATCGAAGCAGTTACGAAGCAGAGTACACTGACTCTTCCATCTCTGCAGAGCGTCATTATTTATTTGTTATAAACGTTATCTTATTCAAAATCACAGCAAGGACAAGATTGTTTTTTTTTTCTCGTTAATAATTGTGGTACGTTTTAAACTATAGTTCGTCACTTCGATCATTGCCTCGCGAGTTCACGAGCATGAATCTATTTCGATCGAAGAGTCCAGATACGCGTCGAAATAGCATAATTGGTGAGAAATGAATTAAGGTAATAGAACGAACATGTGATATTTCGTTTTACAAAACATTTTTTCTGCTATACGAAGATATGACTGACATTCTGACGTCACTGAACCGAGTGAAGTACGTAGCAGGGAACTACGCAGTTGGGCTTGAACGGAGCTACGAGACGTGAAGATTTTTTCGCGACCAGTGAGTCGGCGGAGTACGGTACTACCACGGTCTTACATGCCGGTCTGGCAACTCCTCGGTCGGGGAGCGACCAGGGGGCTGGCACCTCCTATCCCTTACCGTATATAAAAATGCTACGCTTTTTGACCGCTTTATTTAGTTCTACTACCTCTCCCCGTGGGGCTAATAGGTTTCTGACAATTTCTTATTGCGCAGGCGCGCGGCCCGCACTGCGTACATAACATACATAACCATGACAACGACGAATACGATTATGTTGAGCCGTGATTTTGACGTTTGCAACTTAAATCGAGGTACAAAATTGATTAAATTACTGAAATTGCTTACACTCGTGTACTAATGCCGTGTATTGTGCGCGGTTGTACCTCAGGGTACAATATAATTGTTTATCGCTAAGAAATCGCTTCTGGAAAATGTTGTTAGCGATTAAGTTTTTAAAAATGCTTCAGTTCTCATTATATAAGCATATAATCAGAGTGGAGCTGTTCTTTTAGATTTAGTAATGACCTTTTGAAAAAGTTATAATTTGGCACCAAATAGGTCCGTTTCCCCATATATCTTCATGATTGTTTGTTGGCACGATCATTAGACAACAGAGTTATAGTAATAGACAATCAATGAATAATAGATAAATTAAAAACACAACAATGGTAGTATAATAAATTGTGTGTGTGTATAGATATACGCCATATGAAACTATCAGTGTGTATTGTTGGTGGTATATGGGTATTACCCGATTATATGTGTGCGTGCGTACACATACATAGCCCCTGTGTGCGCATCAGCATTGTTCGAGAACAACTAGCGCTGCGAGTGGGAGAGTAGGACACTACAAACAGCGGACAATTCGCGTAGCAAAAATTCCAAAAGATGCCAGCCCCCTGGGAGTGACTCGATAATCAGGCAAACAGGCAGTTCTCGCTTCTGCCACTCGAAGCGCTGGTAGGTGGAAGTTAGCCAATCAAACGCAGGTCCGAACAGCTGTGCAAAGGCGCGGATTTTTCGAAATAAACATACTCTGTTCGGATTAGCTACACTTTTTACAATTTCAATTGATACAGTGATAGAAAGTCCGCAGAAGGCGTAAGAAGTGTAGAAAAGTATAGCCAAAACGGACAGACCCAATATTTGTAAGAGCGATATAAATGGAACATGATTGAGTATTTTTTCACTCATGTACCCCCGGGCAGAATGAGAATTGCTATTTCAGTAGACTGTATTTCTCGTATGTTCGAACTTCTGTAATATTTTTATTTGGTCTTTCGCCATTTGAGTAATTGGGGTATAAACGAATTTGTGCGGTCTAAATTTTTGTTTCTTATAATTAATGTTTATCCTTAGTATATTGCATTGCTTGTTTGTTTCTACAACTTTTATTTTTGCTTTTTTTAACAATGTTAATAAGAACCTGAAAATTCTTCGCATCCGCAATCGAGTATAATAAAATATAGCAAAGGATAAGGCCGGGCCCACACTATGCGGTTCTACCGGAGAGTTATTTTTCCATTGCTGTATATCTATATCTACAAGACTACTTCTACTTGACAGCGCTCCCAGTGGATGAATGAGGAACTACGTTTTTGCCTCGCTAACGATGACGCTTTCCACCATGCAAAAACGCCGGAGTTTCCACACCTGTATGTAAGACCGTGGGTCGTACCGACGGCAAAAAGGGGCGTAGGAATCTACTTGACCGACATAGACTGCCTTTGCGGCTGAATTTGGTTAGGAAGAAATTTCTGGCGGGTTTCTGTAGTCCTGGGGATTCGTAGCCACTGGGATAGTAGGAATCATTGCAACTCCTGTGATGAAAAAGGGACGGAGAAAGGCGGCAACTTCAAATGTGTGTTTGGAACTTCGTCTAGTTGTAAGAGTCGAAAACAGCTAATAATTGGGATTTCTTTTTAGAAAACCGTGATGATACATTTTTACATAAATTAGGCATTTGAAAAAGTGTCATGTAAAAAACATTCTGTAATTTTTTTGTGTCAAAATATTTAATTATAAATGAATTACAGCCGATGTCCGGGAAGCACCTCTCGGAGACGTCTTTTGCAGTGAACAACCCCCTTCTGAACCAGGTTATTTAATATGAAAAATCTAATATAAAGATTTCATTAGTTATTGGTTTATCTCTGGCACATTTTCTCTATTTAGGAAAATATATAATACATTAATCATTTCATTCAAAATTCAATATACATAAAAGAGCAACATTTCAACAATATAAAAAAAAATGTCATCCAAAAATTTGAGAAATTCTGCCGGTGGGACCTGGTTTCCGGAGACCCCTAAAAAGTGTCCTCGTGGTGGTCAGGATAATTCATGAAAGCTTTATCTGAAATTGAAAAACCAATTTTTTTCTGTTAGTATATAAGTAAAATTAAAATTTGAATTTTTGGCACAGTTGTATGCAAAATCGTTCAATTTTTGGTACAATTTACACTACGTATAGCCTTGTAAAATTTGTTGTAATCGAAAAAAATCTTCTTTCAATCACTAGTCAATGCTATTTTGAAGAAGTGTGCAAAATTACAATAAGATCGGTGCATTCGTTTATGAGAAATCGTGTCCAACCCCTCAATTCGGCGGTAAAATGATTTAGCAGTTACGAAGCAAAATATTCGAACGATCTCGGATTTTATGAATTCATAATATCCATTATGAAATTACGATTTGTAGTATATAATAGGTGGACATTACAATTTTAGGTTATATTATCCATTAAGAAATTATGACTATAGTGCAACATTATAATTATGCATACGAGCATGGATTTCGACACTTTTGAATATTTATTTAGAAATTCTCATTTTTCAAGATAAATTTAAGCGCCTAAATTGGCTTGCACTACTCTGTAAAATTATAATTATGCATAAAATCCAATAGTGTTGAAGTTTGCATTGTTGGAATGCGACCAAATTTTTTAAAAATATTCTTATCGTCTCTTTTTATTACTATCCGAAATCTTTTTTTGTAGATGGAGATTGTTGGTCTCTGAACCACTATCTTCAAAAATGATCGAGATACGATGGAAGGTAAAATCTGCTAAGAGAAATTTAAGGAATTAAAAAAAACGTATTGCATTCCAACAGTGCAACCTTCAGTCTCATAATATCCGACGGACCTTGGACCTTATGAATTTACAATATCCACTTAGAAGTTCCCACTTTTCGCGGTAAATCAGGCTCTTAAATAACTTTGCACAATATTACAAAATTATATTCAATTATGCATGATATTCGACGGACCTTGGATCGTATGAATTTATACTTTTCATTTTGAAATTCGATTTTTTAAAAGTTAAATTCGAGCGCCCAATAATTTTGCAGTATACTGCAAAATCATAATTGTGCATGATATTCGAACGGCCCTGGGTCTTATCAATTTTCAATATCCATTTTGAAATCCTCATTTTTTAGGTGAATTCGATGAAAAAATAATTTTGCACCAATGCTGCACAATATCCGAACGACCTTAGATCTTATCAATTTTCAATATCTATTTTTAAATTCTCATTTTGTAGACAGTTTCGAGGCTGTAGTAATTTTGCACTAATTATGCATAACATTTAAACGCTGTGAATGTTATGATGTAAAAATACGCATAAAATTTTTTTCACTTTTCAATATTAATTAGGCTCTTAAATAACTTTATACGACATAATAAAATAATAACTTTGCATGATATCCGAACGACCTTCGATCTTATCAGTTTTCAATATCCATTTTTAAATTCCCATTTTAGGCAAACTCTACGCTGAAATAATTTCGCATTAATTATGCATGATATTTGAGCGCCTTCGGATCTTGTTAATTTCCAATATCCATTCAAAAATTCCAATGTTTCAAAACAAATTAGGCACTTAAATAACTTTGCACGATGTTACAAAATGATAATTACGCACAATATCCAAACGACAATCTTATAAATTTCCAATTTCCATCTCAAAATGTCCATTTAAGAAGATAAATCAATCGTTAGCATCATTTGACCCTAAAAATGTATTTATAAGTGAATGGCTTTGAATATCACGAATATTGACAACACGTGATTGGAGATAAGAAATACCACCTGCTCTGCCTCTCAAACTACCTGTAGTTCGCACTCGAAGCGCGGCTTTGGCAACCTCCAATATCGATCAGCATTTGCCTGGGCCAATACTCGGATGGGTGACTGGGTGGTGCTGACCACCGAGCGGCACGGCAGTTTTGCCGAGTTTCCGACGGTTACACAACTGTAACGCAGTGTGAATAAAATCGTCTGTACCGACACATGTTTTCCTCAGTTTCCCTGTGCCCTCCTGAAAATGGTTTACCACACTTTTCCTGTACCTTCGTGGAAACGGTTTTCCCCATTTTCCAGCATGTCGTGCAAGTGATTTTTGCCAGTTTCCCGGGGCCTTCGTGCAGGTGGTTTTCCCCACTTTCCCTGTGCCCTCTTGAAAAATCCACACCGTGGTGCATTAGGAAACGGTTGGCTGTGAGCAACACTCCGAAGCGCTTTCTCAAAATCTAGGAATCTTGAAGTGACAAGTGCGAGCTGGAAGGTCCAACGGTTCCGATCGTAAAAGCCCGAAATACGAAAGAATATTTTTAAAAAATGAAAAAAAAAGAAAGCTGCTATACGAGGTAAAAAAAAGTATAAAACCTTCCAACTCTGCCTTTTGTATACTCGTGCCAATTACGGAATTTCGAAATAAAGTGAAGCCACTCGGAGCTCCAGGGGCTTCAAGGACCTCGAAGGACCCGTTGACGATTCCCGTTGAATATTCGTCCGGAATTTAATTATTCAAGAGACACGCTCTTGAATTGAAGCGACTATTTGCTCACTGTCAACGTAGTTTCGGGGCTTGCACCCTACGGTACTACTGTATATGAAAAGTCACTCTTTGCACTGTTTCCCTCCGATGCCCTGTGGCTTACCCACTTCCTTTTGATTCGGCCACCTCCGACCAGTTTCGAGAAGCTGCTGCGGCCATTCGGTCTCCTAACGCGTCGAAAGGGTTCATGCACCAAATTCCGACTCGTGCCGGTGAGAATTAAGGGGTTATATACACTCAGGAGGCCCAAAAAGATCGATTTTTCAAGAATTTTTCTTGAGAAGACCTTTGAATCTATTAACGTAAAAATTTGTACACATATTATGGTAACTTTTAACTGTATTTTAAGATTTTTTATTTGTAAAAATAATTATTTCGAAAGCTGCTATAGCTGATCTCCGGGAGCATCCCTAAAAAAGGCGTCTTGCGGTGAGCACGATATCTCTGGACTGGATAGTCCAAAATGAAAAAACCAAATATATTTCGTTAATATAATGGATTATCTTGTAATTGATCGAAGAAATAATCAAAATAATAATTTTTGACAACGTGGCGGCGTCTAAAAAAAATCGATTTTCGACCAAAATGTAGGCCTTAAATTGTTTATAAAATGGAACATATTTATCGGTGAGAAAAAACCTTCGATTAATTACTGAAAAATATACTTGAAAAGATTGTGTTAAAATTTGAGGCTGATCGGTTCAGACGTTTTCGAGAAATCTTGCTCACCGACTTTAAAAACACAGTTTTGAGAAAAACGCGTTTGAGGTTTTAAAAGCACTTTCGAACGCTCTGACACGTCATTACAAGTGTGCGTGTAACTTCGAGAATATTCGCCGAATTGACAAGAAATTTTCTGTGTGTGTACGTAAATATATGAACATTACGAAAAAAAAAATTTTTAACGATTTTTCGAAAAATTTTACTGTATATAACCCCTTAAGGAGGAAGACACCTGTAGCCAAGGAAAACATTTGCCGATACTGAAGATTTTTTTTTAAAGGAAAGATTTTTCACCCTTTTTGACACTTACAAGGAACATCCCTCAGGTGACACACTTCGATTTTGTTGAAATTTGGATATGTTATAAAGCACCGAAAAGTAAGCGATCGCATTTTTTTTTATCGGCGAAAAACGGTTTCAAGGGGTGAAACCACCCCTTAATACAGGGGTGGTTCGCCCTTTAATTTTTTTTTGCAATGTCTCTATAGTGGATTTTTCGTTGCTTCGGATTAGAAGAGTTTTCGTGTTTGTTTCATTGAAATCGGTGGACTCCTTGTGTGTGAAACTACTATATTACCCCTAGAGATTTTTTCGATTCGATTTATTTACGTACTGGACTAGAAAATATTCACGGAAAAAAAATGATTCGTCAAAATTGATAGTTGGTGTTTATAAATTACTGAGGAAAGATGAACACAATGCAGTTTCACACTGTAAACCAATCATGTTACAGCACTTTTAGGAAAAAATAATGGATCAGACGTGCTTTTATTACTATTCGAACCGATGGAAATGCAGATTCAAACTGTAAAAAAATCATAATGATCACCGCGATAAAGTAAAATATACGGAGTACCTTAAAAAAAAGTGAGATTAGACTGGTAATCACTGATTTGAACCATAAAATTCTCCAACAAGCAAATGTCAAAAATGAGATTAAATTCTATTGAAATTTGGTATTGTCTTCTGAAAAATGTGGTGTGATTTTAAATTAAAAACTGCAGTGTACACCTTGCAAATTGTATCGTAGCTCGGTATTATTCAATACGTACGGATTTAATTTTTACAGAGTCAATTGTCATTTTTTTAACAAATCGGGCAAAGCATATTTTGATAACGGGTTGTTGAATACTAATACGGATATTTAAATTTATTAGTGTGATACATGAAAAAAATTTCAAAGCGCTCAGCAGAAGTTACAGCCGACATTGCGCGGTACACCACGTGTACCTCGAATCTTTACAATGTCCACTGTAATTGCGTGACTGCGTCAACTCGGGGGTTAAGGCGTTCAAACCTGTACGCCTGAATCAACAAAGAAAAATTCTATCGCGTGGTCGCCCTTAGTCTCGACATCTACTCAGTGCTCTTTTGGATCTCGTGGCGTAAAGTTTTGCGCAGTGTTTTCGAGAAACGACAATTATTTATAATCAATGTGAAAAACCGACACACACACACACACACAGTGAACAAGGACAAGCTGTTAGTGAAGAAAAAGTGCCGTGAAAGATTTGTTGCTGCTGAAAAGAGGACAAAAAAACGAAGTCAGTATTGTATTTGTACCTTTATATCTCGCTTTCACGTATGATGATGCTTGATTTACATAAAGCTATTCACTATCTGCATTATTTGCTATTTCACAGTGTAAAAATTTGTCAATGAATTCGTTCATTTTATAACATTTCTAAATGTAAAAATCTGTGGGTCCGCTCGTTTACTTTTAACAGTTTCACATAGTAAAAATTCGCAAGTCGGTCCATCTACTGTTTACAGTTTTACATTATAAAAATTCGTGAGTCGGTCCATCTACTGTTTACAGTTTTACATTATAAAAATTCGTGAGTCGGTTCATCTACTGTTCACAGGTACACATTGTAAAAAGTCGTGAGTCGGTTCATCTACTGTTCACAGTTTCACACTGCGAAAATTTATCGATCGCTTGGCATAAACTCAATAGTCCTACAGTTCTTTGTGTGAAACGTGGCGTGCACTTTTTAGAGTTTTACGTAGCAAATATCGAAGTTTTTGTACTGAGAGGCTCTATTGATTTGAGACACAGTACATTTTGATGGGATTTCCATCAAAATTTACAGGATTTTTTTTTCCGTGTTGTCAATAAGCTACTGTTAATATTGCAAGTCAGTCGATTGAAAACTCGAGGCCCTACGCATACGCCCGTGTCTAAAAACATAGTTTCGAGAAAAACGCGTTTGAAGTTTTAAGGCCTTAGGCCACAGTAACGGGTATAAAATCATGCGCGACTTTAACAATTTTTTTTCGAATGAAAAAGTGATCCACTCATAAAATTAATTACACATCTATTTAGTACGAACGTCAAGCTGTTAGAAAATACATATATATTTTTATTTCGATGTACAAAATGGCCGACTACTAATATTTTATTTTAATATCTTTTTTTTAGGCGCTCCGTGGCGTGACATTTAGCATCGACAATTTTTTACCTAGAACGAAAAACAAAAATTCTCATCAATTTACATTAGAATACGTAGAGAAGTACGTACGGAATTTAAAAAATATTGTTTTATTCAAAAGTTGTAGGTATTTGAGCTTAAGAAATGAATTTTCAGTGAACATTTTTATTATAAGTGCTCATAAAATGCTCATAAAACGAAAAGTTTTCGATTAATCAGACATTCCGTACTTTTCTGCGAAATGCAATTAGGAACATCACTTTTAAATTTGAAGTAAATCGAGTGAAAATTGTTGAAGTTAATTGTCAGGCCAATTGGAAAAAAGCTGTTTCGAGAAGTTCCGGGTAGTCGGCCATTTTGTACATCGAAAAAAAATTCTAACCCCTTGATATTCATACTAAATTATGTGTAATTAATTTTATGAGTGAATCACTTTTTCAAACGAAAAAAAAAATGTTAAATTCTATACAATTGTCCTTCTAATTCAACATTCTTTTGCTCCACTTCCTTTCTGGGAGATGTACGAAAAAATCCAAAAAAATGTACAAAGGTACCCCCTTAAAAGAAGATAATTGGATGGTGAGAAAAAGGAGAAAAAGAGTTCAAATTTGTGCCACCCTAAAATGTATGAATTTTCAGTTTAATATATAAATGACTATGCCTCAAAGCAATTCCCCAAGGATCTTGGTCCTTTCGAATATTTGCTCTCCTTTCCAGCTTCCCTTTTGCAGAATTTCCGTCTACTCACGTGTGTCGCTTGAATACAAGATTTGTATTCTTCATTCCGCCAACGAAAATATAATTCATGGGACAAAATTCCCTCAGGGGCTGGTCCTTCGTCAAGGTGGTCCATTGCCTAGTGCAATTCACGAAACGTCCCCTTTTTCGCGTCCAACATCGCGGTGCTGATTCATGCAAATTACGTAAGCACCGCTACTTTCGTTTGTACACTGGCACTTTTTTTTCCTCGCAATCTCGTCGGCTTCTGGCACGAACGTTTGTGGCCACGTGGTACATTTGACAAAAGTGCTGGACGTTACGAGCGTGAATATACCAAAGTTTTGGCACGCTGTGAAAATCTCGCACTGGCCCCATTGGACCTTGCCAATTGACCCTGAGAATAAACGCCACATTCCGGAAACGCATTTGCTGCTGGTAAATGTTGATTAACGGCAGGCGAGTGCACGGCTGGGTCCCTTAACGAACCCCAACACTAGGCCCGAATGAACAATTGTCAAATATTTGCGCGGTAACGATGCTGTCAAAATTTACGTTTGGGTTTGCATTTCAAAGCAAAGTAGCCTCTCATTGGAAATAGAGTGGGGGGTATCGATCGAACGAGGCGTAGCTATTGTGTTTCGTTGAAATATTTTTGTCATGAAATTGTACACATTTTTTATCGTGTAATTATATATATATATATATCAACGTTATATTTAGGCAAAACAAAATTGGAGAGATAGTGGTAGATTTGCAATTCTTTTTTCAACAAAAAAGTTACGGAAAAATGATGTGATAAATATATATAGTGATTTACACATTTACATACAAAGGATGCCTCATTATTTGCAAATTCTTCCTTGATTACTTAACATGGTGTTTTGTTTGAAGATTTCCTTCCGTTTTTTATATACATTGCTTGTTGAAATGTTAAGGGAAGGGTAGGGGTTTCGGCGTGAAAAAAAAACACTTTTTGCGAATTTTTTTCATGTATATGGATCGAGTAAATTTATTGAAACCTTTTGTACATTGTTAAGTGTCATTTCAAGAACATTCCGTGAAATTTGTACGCGAAAATATCCACAAACAAGCCGGTGACAAAGCTTTTCCAAGAACGCCTTTGGAAAAACACGATTTGCGGTGTTCACTGTATCTCAGCAAGAAATTATCTGAAATCAGGTGTCATTAAAATGTAGTCAAAGTATCATCAAATCCTCCCCCCAACGGTCTATGATAATTTTTTTTTTTCATTTCTAAATTTTTGGTGGTCATGTAAAGTGAAAAGTGCTATTTTTCACGAAAAATTCCGCCATTTTTGGGGTGGAAAACCCCCTCAATGTAAAAAAAATCTCAAACTAACCGTTGGGGGGAGGTATTTTATATGTAGAAAGTGTGTACCAAGTTTGAAATGAATCGGTCATGTAGTTTTCAAATGGCAGTGAACACGGACTTTGAGAAAGTGGTTTCGAGAAAAAACGCGGCACCGGCTTGTTTGTGGATATTTTCGCGTACAATTTTCATGGAATGTTCTTGAAATGACACTCAACGATGTACAAAAGGTTTCAATAAATTTACTCTATCCATATAGATGAAAAAAGTAGCAAAAAAGTGTTTTTTTTTCACGCTGAAACCCCTACCCTCCCATTATCGGCAAAGGCGATTTGTGAAAATTGGAAGATCACACAGAACTCATGAATATTCGTCAATTTTTTATTTTTCGTTCGCTTGTTCATTTTTTTATTGGTTGTGCTCGTTTGTTTTTCAAATATGATTTTCATTGCGTTTGTGGATTGTCATTGTTCTGGTGGAGTATAAATCCTTTTCGAGACTTGGAGCTGTGTTTCTGTGAAAGGTTCGTTGAAATCGATTCAGTAGGTCTCGAGTTATAAACGAACAAACATAGGAACCCTACAGTTTTATTCTGTGCAGGAATTTTTATGTAATTATATATATACATAATTATGTATATATTACATAATATATATTAATTTAATATATGTTTAATATATTAAATATATATTAAATTTATTTTATATATATTTAAATATATATAAAATATATTTAATATATTAAATATATACATTTATATATATATAAAATATATATATTATATAACACTGGCGATAACATTAACCCCAGTGTTATAATGAGGTACTTAATGTACCTCATTATAACACTTAATGAGGTACATTAAGTGTTATAGAGCAATAGTACTCGAACTATTGATCATATCCAAAAATGTTTCAGACAAAAGTTTCAGTGTTCGAGAAGGCCGTCATACTGGACTACCCTATTTTTTTTTCGTCGGAGGCGCTGAAGCTACGTCAAGGTCAACTTCACTTTTTGAAATGGAATGGTACATTTTTTTTTCAACCATCTTGTGGAGCACCTCAAGCCGCATAAAGAACATCAGGGGGTCAAAGTCGTCCAAGGTCATTCAAGGTCACCTATTAAAATGAAATGCAAATCTAAATATCTCACATCACTACCAAATATTTGGTAGTGATCCGAGATGTTTAGATTTGTATCATCGATACTGACCTTGAATGACCTTGACCGACTTTGACCCCCTGATGTTCTTTATGCGGCTTGAGGTGCTCCACAAGACGGTTGAAAAATTTTAAAAAGTGGAGGTGACCTTCACTGTGCGTCAGCGCCTTTACCGAAATAAAAAAGATTGGTCGCAGTTGATGGCCCCCTTCACACCATACAACTTTTGCCTGGAACATTTTTTTGTGACGTCGATAATTACCGAGTTATTTCGGGTTGCAGAGTTAAGAGGGACACCCTGTGTGTCTAATGCGACCAACTCGGCACTTGTACTCCTACTACACATAATCATTTTCATTTTCATATTTATATTCTAATTGTATTATATCAATATTAATATCAACATTAATATTAATTCTGTACCTTATAAAAAATGTATTTCATTCCATTAAAAAATCAATGTTGAGAATTTATGTTTTTCGGTCTTTTTTTGTCTGTTGTCAAATTTTTATTATTAATTATTATATCCATTTTGTCTGAAATAAATAAGTGTTTTTTTATGGTATTGCACGAAGACTTTATAGGGATCTCTCAATCTTTCTCTCTCTCTCTCGTCCCTTCATCCAGGGCGCTCTCCATCTGACACATGAAGGTTCTCGCGCCATCCTGAGTGAATAGTGTACTCCTCCGGGAATTCGCTGACGCATATGGATGAACCATACGCCATGGGGTGAGCAGAAAGAGAGAGAGATAGAGAGAGAGAGAGAGAGAGAGAGAGCGCTAGGTACCGCAGGAATTTAGGATCGCAGCAGCACAGACCTCATCACGTATTCCTACATGGTGTTGAGCGTTCCAGAGCGATTGATCGACCCTCTTGTCCACACCAATTATCGCTAATACTCGGCTGGCACTCCGATGCCGTCATTACCACAAATCCGCATATTTACATGCATCTACCGGCGTTTGTGTCACGTCTCTATGTAGTCACCACAATGATTGAGTTTTTTGTTAATTCATGCGACCTTGCTCTCGGGAAAATTACATTCGAAGTGCTCCACATTTACAATGACGGATTTTTCCTTTCCAGGGACAATTTGGTATTTATTAATTCGTGAACGACAAGAAATGGTGGGGTGGAGGGAGGGGGAGAGAGAGAGGGAGAGAGAGAGAGAGAGAGAGAGAGAAATGTAAATTTTTATAAACAAGTCCAGTCAGTTCGGTATGAGTCTCAAGTGCCCACACTAAAAGAGTCCAATTCACCGTGCCCTTAATGTTATCAAGGCTATCATTACCGACCACTCGCATATACAGCAAACTTTTTGCACTACTGTAGGGTGGCTCAAAACGACCTGACATTTTTATTTATCAATAAGACGTATTATTTATGTGAAAAGGACAAATATTTTTATTTTAATATAAGTTACAAACACGGAGCTTGTGTGGACCACTTTTGTCGAAATTTTCAACAGCATTTTGGCATAATTGCAGACTAATTTAATAAATGGTGGGTCCACTTGCTTACTTGAGCTCTGGAATGGTCTGTAGATCATTGGCATGCACTTTTCCATTCAAAAAACCCCAAAGACTTTACGGAAATTCTATTTAATTTAAATAAAAAAATTGACTAGATCCATTCAGTGAATTTACCTAAATTGTTTTTCGAGCAAATGAAACCGAAGCACAGATTTATTAGGATGAAATGAAATATACAGTTATTGAACGATATTAAATAGATTGATTTGAATAAATATACATGTTTCAAATAAATAATTTTAATAATGGAATGCAATAGGAAAAATTTGATTCTATGAAAAATCTAGTTAATTCTTCGTAAAATAATAATTTTTCTACCATAATTTTGCAATTATGTGACTGAAGTTTTGCAATTGTCTGAAGTGTCCGAATACTTTTGACTGGTAGTGTATATTCGAATACATTAACGCAACCACAGTATTATATAATATACACCACCACTTAAAAGTTTGACCAAATTTACCGATGACCAAAAAAGATGACCAAATTTACCGAACGGTGTTTTGAAGTGAACAAATTCAGCTTTATTTTGCCTTTTTCCAATGGCCAAATTCCAATCCATTGGCCTTTGTCAAATGGCCTCCAATCGAACGATCTTGCACTGAGAACTATTAACAAATGGTAAAATTGGAAATGGCGAAATGAATATCTTCTTACAGTTAACCCGGGGAAAAAGTTCATATCTAAATATATCTGAATCATATATGTAGAGTCAGATATGATCAGACAAGAAAAATGGCCATATCTGTTCATGTAGTGTGATGACAGATCATGTATGCTTATATCTGAGCATGTATGATCATATCAGAGCCATTTTGATAATTTTGAGAGCAGACCCGTCCATATCGCAGCAGGTCTGACCAGATTCAATCCCCAGGCAAGATCTGATCTTGTTGGACCGGAACTGATTTTATTGGGCCAGATCTGATCATGTCAGGTAGATCTGATTTTATTGGGCCAGATCTGATCATGTCAGGCAAATCTCGGCTTATTGGACCAGATCTGTCTGTCCGTATAAGAATAAAATACCGTGGATCCCAGTAGATCTGGACATCTATGAACAATAGACCTGCCCATATGATAGAATCATAGTTTATCTGAACCATCAGACCAGGTATGACTCCGACGATATCAGAGCAAATCTTACCCTGTTGGGACAGATCAAATCTTGTTAGTGCAGTCATGAAGATATTAAAATGTTTACATATATAGAGCGGGGTTATTAACACGTCATCACTTGACGTGTTAATAATTAATAATATCATGGTAACTCACATGATCACATATAATACAGTCAGGCGAGGTGCCATATCTGATCGGATATCGTCTCATAACCTCATATATCGTTTCATATATTCAGATGTTTCCATGCGTGAACAACTGAACTGCATATACGATAAGGTATGAGTGTATAAGACTTCGTATATTTCCCAGGTTTGGTATCGTATCTGATGGGATAAAATTCAATATGAACGTGCCTGCTCATATATCACATCATATATGTTCAGATATGGTTTCACGCTGCCAACTCGCCTTGGTACCTGATCAGATAAAAACATATATGAGATCTATATAGCGGAGTCTGGTACCGTATTTGATCGGATATGATCTTATACGAACAGATCGTTCACATATCACATTATGTATGTTCAGATACGGATTTACGGTACCAACTCGCCTTGGTACTTAGCCAGATATAAACAGATGTGAGTTCATATATGGTCAGGCCAGATACTGTATTTGATCAGATATGATCTTCCATATGCATATGTGATGTGGAATATGATCAGACCTAATCGGGTGGGGATCAAAATATCGAAGGACCAAATATAGATCGACAAATATTTCGACACGACAGAATTAAGAACTCTCAAAATAGCGGAGGTTTAATTATTCGAAATTTAATGTTTCGACCGAAGAAAAAATCGAAGGACTATAAAGCGAAGCATAATTCATTCGAGAGCTCATTAATCTGAAAGCGTATATTCAGATCGTTTGCAATTTGAGACATACAAATATAGATTCGAAGAATCTATAACGTCCATATCTCCGAAACAGAAAAAAGCGAGTATCTAATATTCGTAATACCGCCTATAGCGAAAAGCAATATATCGAGACGCAAAATATCGAAGGTCCGAAATGGCGAATGTCAAAATGGCGAATGCCAAAATGGCGAACATGGTATGGATGCCGTCCCGGCCGATCGCTAACGCTATCTGCCACCTTCATTATGATGCGCAAGTAGCATTGGCTCGACTGACCGCCAGCGCCATCTCTCAGCTTCGCTCTGAAGTGCAAGGAATGTACTGCTCGATCACAAGTTTTCGCCATCCGGGCCGTTCGACATTTTGACCCTTCGCTATTTTAACCACTCGATTTTTTGACCGTTCGATTTAATGCTTTCTGTTTTTTGAACCGTCGCTATATTTACAATTCGAAGATTCGTCTTCTCAAATTATTTGGTGTTATTTATATAAGCAAATCGATATTATGTCTCTCGATATTTTTTTAATCGGTTTTTGTTTTTCGCTATATTTCAACTTCGAGATATCCGTATTCGGAATTTTTATTTACGACCATATAAACCCTCCGAACATTGATCTATCTATATTCAAACATTCGACATTGTTTAATTCGATATTTCAGCCCATCTGAATATTGATCCATCGAT
The DNA here is from genome assembly GCA_963210295.1 of Ophion ellenae. Lineage (NCBI taxonomy): Eukaryota > Metazoa > Arthropoda > Insecta > Hymenoptera > Ichneumonidae > Ophion > Ophion ellenae. Next base: position 7,923,927 of record OY723387.1, on the reverse strand, counting down.
ATTTCGACTCCCACCCACCTAATCGTATATGATACTGTGAAATGTCAGATATAAATATATCTGATACATATATGACAATATCTGAAACATATATGAACATATCCACTCAGACATGAACTTTTTTCCCGGGAATGAATCATCATTTGAGCGTCTGAATCGTCACAAACAACGATTTTGTAATAGTTAAAAAATTGGTACTTTAATGGAACATACCCATCCTTAACAGCCAACAGATGTACAGTTGGATTAACCCAATGCCTCGTATAAATAAACTACAAATACTTGTTTCCTATAACTGAGGCGTTTATTCAATGAGATCAGTGAAAACGTTCTCCCAGATGTAAAGGATACTTGAGTGAACGATATTTTATATTCGCACAAATCAAGATCCGTGTATAGTTACCAAATGAATATTTGGACAAAGTCATTCATTGATTGTCAGCGGATGAATGTGCAGTTGAATCAATGTAGTATAGTGCTAGTGGGCAAGTGTACAAGGAACGACCTTCGCAGAAAATGAGAGTTGTTTCTTGCTACTTGTAGAGGACAAATCGACTGGACAGCAAGTCCGTTAATCGGAGGACAGCAAAGATGGTAGCATCAATACGTCGTAGAGCAAGGAACAACTCTGATAGAAAATAGGCGGTCGACGTCTTGCCCACCCCTGCTCTAATGCATAATTTAATATTCTCTATATAGACTTTCGAAAGTTTCCTAAAGATTTGGCAGGTCCCACAAAACAAGCAAATCGTCAATTGATGCCATCGGCGCAGAGAATAAATTCACGTTTTTACGGTCACAAACTGATATCCTCTAGGTATGTGGACATGCGGTCACGCACAGGCTCCAGTGTACCTTGACCATATCTACGTCGCGTCTGCGCACGACCGAGATTACTCGACAAAGGGCCATGGTAGCGTACAAAGTAAACGGTCTTGCCAAATGTACTATACTTATCTCAAGTGAAGATTTGTTAACTATTGACAAATCGTTATGTGAGACGAGTTGTCGACTTTTTAACAGCTATTTGCTAACTATTAACAGGGCTAAATTCGATTCAACTGAAGATTTTTTAATTATTACAAAATATTAATTTTCTAATAAGTGTACGACTGTTATCTCGAAGAATTACTGAGCCAACATCTTAAATACAGATTCGTTAATAGCTAGTAAATCCTTATTTGCGTTAAGACGTTACCCCCACGTGTAGCGCAAAAAAGGCCTTTTTCATGATTTTTTTTAAAGAAAACTACAAAACTTTTTTAATCGATCAATATACCATCTTAAAGAACACATCTTGAAGAACTTTCAGTAATTTTTTTATTGAAAAATATTACATTGTTTAGTGGCAAATGGTCGTCAATGAAATAATGTTTTTATATACACGGTTTGCGGTGACCAACATTGCGGCGAAGTGGATCATCTGAAAAAAAATTGCGGATGTATTTAGTCAAATATAAGTATAAACTAGTCTTTAATCGAAGGATTTTGAAAAATATTCATTTTTCACAAAATGGCGGACAGTCAAAGTTAATGGTTCGATTTTAACGAAAAAAACGGCCGTTTTTTAGCTATAAAATGGCCATTTTTTTTTTTCGAAGAAAAAAATCGAACGATTAAAGACTACATTTTTATGTATTAAATAAGCCTGCAAAATTTCAAGAAGATCGGTTCATTGGTGTTCGAGTAATCTTGGTCACCGACTTCAGAAATGCCATTTTGAGAAAAACGCGTTTAAAGTTTCTCTTTTAACGCTCTTTCAACGCGGATTCTTCTCTTTCAACGCTCATATCTCAGTCAATTTTGTTCGGATCGACTTGAAATTTTCAGGACATATTGTCAGATACTTATACTTCAATAAAATGCAATTAAAAAAAATGGATTTTTTCAAAATCGCTAGTGGGGGTAACCCCTTAAATGGAGAAGCTTTCGCGTCTACTAAGTGACTCTCAGTTAATTGATCAGAAGATCGGTTAATTTTTGTGAGATGTTTATTTGCATGGAACACAGGATAGGCGCAGCAACTATACCTTAACGGCCTCAAACCGAAATATATTAATTGTGAACAATTCTGTGCTCCTTTGAACTGTATTATCATATCATAATTTCATCATAATATTCATCACAATTTTTATCATAATTATGAAAAAGTGATTCACTCATAATATTAATTACACATCTATTTAGTATGAATATCCAGCTGTTAGAATTTTTTTTTCGATTTGGCCAACTACTAATATTTTCTTTTATCTTTTTTTAGGCGCTCCGCGGCGTGACATTTAGCATCCAGAATTTTGTTACCTAGAACAAAAAACAAAAATTCTCGTCAACCTATATTAGAATACCTAGAGAAGTACGTGCGGAATTTAAAAAACAAGGTTTTATTCAAAAGTTGTAGGTATTTGAACTTAAGAAATGAATTTTCAGTGAAAAATTTCGTTATAACTGCCCAGGTAGGGAATCAAAAGGCTGACGATGGAAACAAACTTGTGCGAGCCTTGTTTCACCGAGCCTGAGTGAGACAGACCTGGGCCAGGTTTCATTGCATCGTTTGGAGCAGCCTGGAACCAAGACTGGCTGCTTAGCCTAAACTCAGGGTTATTTCAAGCTTTATTCAGCCAGTGAATTTTAAGGCTAAAAAATCAAGGCTGGATGCAGGCTTGTTTCAGGTTGTGATAAAATAAAATAAATTTTAAATAATATTTTTTCTGTACTTTTATGGAAAAAAAATTAGCAATAAATTTGTCGGGTGCGAAGGCACGAAAAACGAAAGCGAAGGAGGCAGCTCAGAACATTTAAACATATTCTCTTATCGATATGTATGAGGTACACAAAAAAGTTTTTTTCTCGTTACATACACATTTCGTATATACTCACTCTCTGGGGTTTGCGTACACTCTGTGTATTACGTGTCCCATAAACAATAAATAAAATAAAGTATTGTGTTTAAAATTTTTTATATATATTTTATAACAAATAATATAATGAATAATAAATATATATAATAAATAAAATGAATTCTTTACAAATTTATTAAATTTATCCCAATGTAGAATATAGGAAACTAAAAAACAGGCGTCATATAGCCTCGAGAAGAGTTTGGGATAAGCCTGGTCATAAATGCTCGTGAAGGCTTCATTAAGGCTCGTTTTGAACCTTGTTGTTTCGTCGTTTCAGGCTTAGTACAGGCTTTTCTACCAGCCTTTGGTCAAGCCTGTGTGCAACAGCCTGAAACCATCATTCAGGGGTTCAGCTAGGCCTGAAATCAGGCTGGTGCTCAGCCTGAATAAAAAAATGTGAGCCTTGTTTCAGAGCTTGGTGAGCCCTTTTTTCATCGTCAATTCCTACCTGGGTGCTGATAAACTGCTCATAAAATGAAAAGTTTTCGATTAATCAGAAATTCCGTACGTACTTCTCTGCGAAATGTAATTAGGAACATTACTTTTAAACTTGAAGTAAATCGAGTGAAAATTGTTGATGTTATTTATCACGCCAATTGGAATAAACCTACATATATATATTTTCTAACGGCTTGATATTCATACTCAACAGATGTGTAATTAATTTTATGAGTGAATCACTTTTTCATACGAAGAAAAATTGTTAAATTTCCATATTATTTTATACCCGGTACTGTGGCCTAACCCCTTAAGAGAAATTAAAGTGATCAAATAAATCATTAATTTCAAAGAAATAATATGGCTATATAATTTTGTCATGAGAACACCCATGTTTCTCAACGGGTAACAAATTTTGCAATAGTTAATGAATATTTGAATAAAAGTGTCAACTAAACGTATTCCTTTACTATAAATAAACTGTTTTCTCAGTGTGGTGCCCAGTGGTTTGCCACGGCGGCATGAATTGCGTGAAATAACAATACTTCCTGATGCCAGTTGTCAAAGATCAATACTCTATGTACGCTAAAAAAAATGGCGCGCAATTTAAAATGTCAGTTCATTTTGAGACACCCTTCATTTACGTGCAAAAAAATAGTGCGTATAAATACTCCAGCAAAGGGAGACATACCAATTCAACGAGGGTAACGGGCCCACTAAAAGTTTTTCCAACAGAGAGATCCTCCGAGCCGTAGACACTGCTGACGTTTTTACCTCCTGCTCGCTTTCTCGCCACGGCCCCCGCGATTAAAGCTGAAGCACTGAATTTCAAAGGTCTCACTGGGGCGGTCGGAAAAAGCGTGGAAGGCAG
>OY723387.1:7902218-7914718 GCA_963210295.1 Ophion ellenae | reverse complement strand
TGATTTTTTTTGTTTCGGATGATCCATCTCCGAGATTTCAACAACAGCGCAGACCTACAATTTTTTTAGGACATTTTTGTAACCATCATTTTCGTCTATAAACAGTGACTTAAATAATTTTTTTTTCAAATGTATTTCTAAAGTGTATTTATTGAATGTAACAACTTTTATATCAATATCTATAATATAAGGCTCTCAACAAAACTTCATGAAAATAGCCTTTTTTAGCGTTCAAAGTGAGAAGACCCCTTAACGAATCCACTAGCGTTTCAATTCGGCGAGTTCCACGTCACGGTGCCTTGGGTGGCTCGCGATCATCCCCAATTGGACCATTCATCGTGATCGAAAGAATTCCGTACAGCGTTTCGGGTGACCGGCTAATCGCGTTGAACTTTCAGCTGAGCTGGGTTGGGGCGAATGAAAATTCGCAATTAAGACCGAGCTTGTTCCACGATCAAGACGCGGTCGCGTGCTGGAATGTTGCGTGTTCAACTTTTGGCTGACGTATCGTACGTCTGCGGGAGAGACTCCGGAAACTCCGGCATCCCTTGGCGAGCTTTGCACGTCCAAACGAGCAATCAGCTGATCGTCTCTACGCAGGACGAGAATAGTCTCTCGTCATTAGCCGGGGCTCGAAGACCATCAGCAAAGTTAGCTCGCCGCGAAGTTGGTCGTCGCGGAGAATTCATGCGGCGAAGTCACGTGACGGAATGCTTGCAGGGTCATCAGGAATGTAGGGTAGTTGTGCTCAAGATGACATGGTGGCATAATACCATACACCCTCAATGTCTTTTGAAATATTCACGCTATACGAGTAACGATGACGTTTCATGGTCGGTCAATAAGTGTTGCTGGTAGCGGAATCTAGTATAAGGTAATTCCGGGGCAGTTGGCCGTAAGGGCGAGATGGCCAATAGAAATATTTCATAGAACCGCGCACTAGATTTTACCCACTGTCGTCGAATATCCATAAGTGCGAATATCCATAACTCGAATATCCATGAGTCGAATATCCATACGTACGAATATCCATAAGTCGAATATACTTAAGTCCAATATCCATCAGTGAGTATAGAGTAGAAATGAGTGCCAAAAATGGCGGGAGGGAGGGATAAGGGTGTTTGTTTGGATTTTTTGGTTTCTTTCATTTTTTTGTTTGTTTGTATGATGTTCCATAAGTACAAATATTCATAAGTGCGAATATCCATAAGTCGAATATCCATAAGTCGAATATCATATCATGGCGGGAGGTAGAGATAAGTGTGTTTGTTTGGGTTTGTTGGTTTTTTGGGTTTTTTGTTTGTTTGTTTGATATTCCATAAGTCGAACATCCATAAGTACGAATATCCATAAGTCGAATATCCATAAGTATGAATATCCATAAGTACGACTATCCATAAGTCGAAAATCCATAAGTCGAATATCCATAAGTACGAATATCCACAAGTATGAATATCCATAAGTTGAATATCCATAAGTCCAATATCCATAAATGAGTATAGAGTAGAAATGAGTGCCAGAAATGGTGGGAGGTAGAGATAAGTTTGTTTGTTTGGGTTTGTTGGTTTCTTTGGGTTTTTTGTTTGTTTGTTTGATCATTCATAAGTCGAATATCCATAAGTACGAATATCCATAAGTATGAATATCCATAAGTTGAATATCCATAAGTCCAATATCCATAAGTGAGTATAGGGTAGAAATGAGTGCCAGAAATGGGTGGAGGTAGAGATAAGTGTGTTTGTTTGGGTTTGTTGGTTTCTTTCGTTTTTTTGTTTGTTTGTTTGATATTCCATAAGTACGAATATCCATAAGTCGAATATCATATCATGGCGGGAGGTAGAGATAAGTGTGTTTGTTTGTGTTTGTTGGTTTTTTGGGGTTTTTTGTTTGTTTGTTTGATATTCCATAAGTCGAACATCCATAAGTACGAATATCCATAAGTCGAATATCCATAAGTATGAATATTCATATGTATGAATATCCATAAGTACGACTATCCATAAGTCAAATATCCATAAGTACGAATATCCACAAGTATGAATATCCATAAGTTGAATATCCATAAGTGAGTATAGAGTAGAAATGAGTGCCAGAAATGGCGGGAGGTAGAGATAAGTTTGTTTGTTTGGGTTTGTTGGTTTCTTTGGGCTTTTTGTTTGTTTGTTTGATATTCCATAAGTCGAATATCCATAAGTATGAATATCCATAAGTCGAATTTCCATAAGTAAAATTTCCACAAGTGACTATAGAGTAGAAATGAGTGTCAGAAATGGCGGGAGGTAGAGATAAGTGAGTTTGTTTGGGTTTGTTTGTTTGGGTTCCATCTATACTCATTTTTATGGATACGCTTATGGATATTCGACTTATGGATATTCACTTACGGATATTCTACCTATCGATATTCACTTACGGATATTCGACTTATGGATATTCACTTACGGATATTCGGCTTATGGATATTCGTACTTATGGAGATTCGGTTATCGAAATTCGACTTATGGATATTCTACCCCAATCGATTTCACCTGTTACTGCTTAATTCGCTTAACTCGTAGTGATGTTATTTGGTAAAAGTGATGGTTACTTTTGTATTTCTTGAATAGTTCACGAACAGTGCTTTGTTATAACCTCAATATTTCGCATGTATTGTTTCTACTTGTTTACATATCAGATGTGGCCATCTCTCCCGGGAGATTAAGAGAGATGGCCACGTACAGTCGGTGTATGATGGCCATAGTATTAGTTGTAATGTGTCCAGGTAATTCATTTTCTACATTTGTTTTAGATGTCTAATAAGTACAAGAGAAAACCAATTGCTCTACGAGGGCACTAGACTCAAGAATCAATAAAAGCAGCTATTACTGCTGTAAAAAATGATGAATTGTCGGTTCGTGCGGCCGCTAGGACATACGAAATACATAGGAAGACTTTAGAAAGACGATATAAGAACAATGACAAAAAATGTTGCGGAGAAAATTATTATGAAACTCGTCTCATCGAAGACTGGCTTCAGTAAATAGTGTGCCTATTTTGGGTATCCAAAAATTACACTGATTTCGATTATATGTGTTCTTGATGTGGCCAAAGGAAGAAATTGAGAATGAAAGCGTAAAACCAAAGAGTTATCCGAGAGCATAATGCTGGGTAACTGGCCATCTCACCTCCACTCCTATGGGCATCACACCCGGATAGTCCAGGAGAGATAGCCAATCGTGATTTTAAAAACTTAGTAATTGCGTTTTTTTTTCAGATTCATCCCGCCGACGCTACGTGTCACGTCGTCTGACAACATCCGCTGCAACCCATTTAAGGGGTTACCCCCACTTGCGATTTTGAAAAAATCGATTTTTTTATTGCATTTTTTTGAAGTATAAGTATCTGAGAATATGTCCTGGAAATTTCAAGTCGATCCGTTTTTCTCAAAATGGCATTTCTGAAGTCGGTGACCAAGATTACTTGAACACTAAAGAACCGATCTTCTTGAAATTTTGCAGGCTTATTTAATACATAAAAATGTAGTCTTTAATCGTTCGATTTTTTTTTCGAAAAAAATGGCCGTTTTATAGCCAAAAAACGGCCGTTTTTTTTCGTTAAAATCGAACCATTAACTTTGACTGTCCGCCATTTTGTGAAAAATGAATATTTTTTAAAATCCTTCGATTAAAGACTAGTTTATCCTTATATTTGACTAAATCCATCCGCATTTTTTTTTCAGATGATCCACTTCGCCGCAATGTTGGTCATCGCAAACCGTGTATATAAAAACATTATTTCATTGACGGCCATTTGCCACTAAACAATCTAAAATTTTTCAATAAAAAAATTACTGACAGTTCTTCAAGATGTGTTCTTTAAGATGGTATATTGATCGATTAAAAAAGTTTTGTAGTTTTCTTTTAAAAAAATCATAAAAAGGCCTTTTTTGTGCTACAAGTGGGGGTAACGCCTTAAGAGAGCGTGCCATACCTCCATCTTTTTTAAAGATTAATAAAAATGAAAAATACCATGCAACAGCCAAAAGTAGTGATAAAACATACCCTAAGTCTCCAAAACGGTGAAGAAATCTTTTTTTTTTTTTAAATAATCATGAAAATCGGCAATTTTTTCCTCGCCTAAGGGTATCTTTCTGCTTAAGTACCACTCCCCTATGTGGCGACAGGGAACTCCATCGACAGGGAACTCCATCGTCATCATCGTAATAATCCAGACGCGTTGATCACCACCCGAGCTCTTCCGTTTGACAGCGCCGGGTCATGACGAATTAGTGCGGCGACCTTGACTCCCTTTGGAATTCAGGTACATTCTGGTATGTGATTGCGAGAATCTCTCCCTCTCTCGCCCTTATTCCGACGACCCTGATGCTCTGTACGACTCGGAGGATCCGTGCCGACCGAGTTCTGGATCGATGTCTACGGCTCCAGACACTCCGGCGTCAGTCTCTCTCTCTCTCTCTCTCTCTCTCTCTCTCTCTCTCTCTCGCTCTTTCTCTTCCTTGGTTGCTTGCTTGCCATTCCAATGTCGCGACTGCTCGCATTGCCGAGCAACACAGTGACTTTAACTTCAAGCTTCTCCAAAGAGATCAGCAGGGTCGTTTTGCAAAGCAATTAAGGATGTGAGTCTTCGAGGTCGTTGAGCAACTAAACGTTCCTTCAACAAGGATATGTTTGTACCCTCCGAGAGCTTTTGGCCTCGGACATACGTGCCACGTCTGATAAACGTTCAACGTTGGACTCCCCTCGTGGTCCTGGACGATCCTTTCGGCGAGAAAAAGAATCAAATGTTGGCAACTCAGCACAGTTTCATTTTAAGACTATTCCACTGTGACGGGATGAAAAGAAATAATTTTTTGCATTTTTTAACTCTATTTCATCATAGAACTGATATCCAATTGCTGGTAAAGTAGATTTTCACTTTGTCGACTCAGCGCTTGAAAGTAGAAGCGTTTGGTGCGCGCGCTCGGCTCCAGTACGGCTACCCGCTGCGCGCTCCTGGCAGTGTCGGGAACAGCTGTTTTGAATTTTTACCTGAGTATACCCATGTACACGTATACTTCTATACATTTACTGTACAGTACTAGTCTATCTTTTCACTGTGTGAATAAAAGGACGCTCTACCGGTTAGTATTTTATAGGATGGTATAGTAAACTTTAAGACGGAATGCCACCTCATCGCGGTCGGTATGGTAGAACAATTATAGATACCCAAAAATCACTGACACGGCTCTTCAGATCCCCTCGAAACTTTGCCAAACGACGTCAAATAGATAGACGAACAGCTGCCTGCCCATCAAATTTTCTGAATTTGAGGGGCAGACAGCTGTTCGTCTATCTATTTGACGTCGTTTGGCAAAGTTTCGAGGGGATCTGAAGAGCCGTTTCAGAGATTTTTGGGTATCTATAATTGTTCTACCATACCGACCGCGATAAGGTGTCATTCCGTCTTAAGGGGTTAGGCCACTCGAGAGGCCGAAATAATAGGCTTTTTGGGGATTTTTTTTCAGAAAAACTACAAAATAAATCGAGCTTACAAAAAAGGGTGTTTATCATACATATCAGTGAATGTATCCAATAATTTTTTCGAAGCGGTTCATTGCAAAAAGGCAACTGTGCAGCGTTTGTCTCAAAACTGCATTTTTCAAGTTGGCCGGAAACATAAGTCAGACAATTTTCCACCGATATTAACAATTATCTGACGATTTTTTAGGCAATTTTTTCACTTTCCAAAAAGCCCTTAAGCCTAAAAGATCGTCTATACAACAGTTTTCAAAAAGAAACATGACTTGTTGTTTAGCCGTCACAGCAGAATAGCCCTTCAACGTATTTGACATTAGACCAGCACGGTTTGTGGGTGTGTTTTCATCGTCATGAACCTGCCCTTAAGCTCATAAAAAAAGATCAACATTTTTTTCTACTCGGATGTAAGGCCTCAGATCTTTGAAAAATCGTTGATACCGTAAATGTTCGACGGCTGTGACGCTTTTGATTCGAAGCCCCACCACAATTCCTAATGTGCAAGGACGTGCAAATTAAGCAGCACCCGAACTTACTAGGATCTCGATGTGTCTCTTCCTTCCAGGCTGAATCATCTTGCCAGACGTTCGAGTGTCTCGAAGACCATTATTGTTGAACCTTCAACATGTTGCGACAATTATTACGAGGGAATAGCAGCAGCCTTCTCGTTGTTCCAAAGTTTAGGAACTCTGATCCCCCCCCCCCTCTGTCTCTCTCTCTGTCTCTCTCTTTCTCTCCAGTAAATACGTAGCACACATGCCTTCGCAATTAGTGCAACCCCTTGGAATAATGTACGTAGGTACAATCGTAATTACAGAACGGATTAAGGGAGGAGTATTGAGGGCTGTAATACGTCTCATCAACATCTCTCGTTCCCCCTATACGCCGTATATCTTCAACGCACCAGCGATCTTCATCCCTGATTACGAATATTCCGTTCTATTAAGACGGTCGTCCCATGTAACAGGGCCAAAGATAAAAAAAAAATTGTTTGCACAAATTGCAAAAAATGTGTGCGTTTCATATGAACCCGGCATAGCAGACTTAAACATTTAAACTCTTTTTTCTCAAAACGGCACTTTTCAAATTGGCTTTCATGATATCTCAAAAACTATTGAACGGATTTCTCTCAAATTTTTATGGTATAGTCAGCTGACTATACCATAAAAATTTGATCTGTAGTTCTCACCCGGACTAGAATACTTCTGATATTTGCCATAGTTTTTTAAGCTGAAAAGATCGAAAAGAATGATGAATCATGGAACTTCAATTATTCAATTTTTAATATTTTTACTCTACTCTAGTTCCGGCGATAGCCTCAGGTCTACAAATGAAAGTGCCGTTTGATTTTTTAAATTTTAGACCACCGGAATCATGGCAGCGGTCAACCAACATATTTTTACACATGAGTGTCTTCCGAACGGTGTAAAGCCGATTCAACTCCTTATGTTTGGTTGCCAAAATTCTGAGGGACTGTAAACATGTTAATAAATGTGTGGTAAAAATTCAATTCGGTCAATAATAACTGCGAAGGAGCGATTAAAAAAGTTATCGCGTATTATTTGCTTGTCTATTTTTTACTTTTTGCTGAGACCTTTTATTTATACGACTCCTTACATCCCTTTAGGGGGAAAAATCATTTTTATTGTGGTGACAATTGCATTTAATATTGCGATTTTTTCTTTTCATTCAATTTTGTAAGTATTTGTATTATCTTCATTGTTCTATCATTATCTGGGGCGTAGTTTATTATCAGTATTATTACTTCTCCATTTTATAGGAAGAAAAATAAATTTCATTATGACGCAGAAATAAACGCAATATGACTGCATTTCATATCGCGTTTATTTAAATTTCTTGCATTTTCATTAATTTTTCATATTCGCATTATATTCATTGTTATATCATTATCTGTGCAGTTGATCATCAGTATCATTCCTTTTTGATTGCATAGGGAGAGAACAACATTTTATTATGACGATTAGTGCATGTAACATCGCGTTTGTTTAATTTGCTTCTATTTATTGGTTTTTTCCTTAGGTACACGCTTTTCGCGTTTGTTACCTATTCTTTCCCTTCATTGTGCCGTTTCTTTCCTCTACTGTTTACTCCTTTTTTGTTCTCCATCTTTCTTCTTGTCCCCCCCCCCTCTTGCGGCCGCAGCCGACTTCCCCCTCTGTATTATATTCATCATGACATTTCTGTCATGGGTATAGGGAAACTGCGGAAAACCTATACCAATACAGCCGGTCATCGAGTTCGCCCCCCAGTCGTGGAACTAGTCTTATTTCGCCGCGAAATGCCGAAGAAAAACATTTCACGACGAAATGTACGCGACTGGGATTCGAACCCGGGACCTCCCGGTCCGCTGGTTTAGTGGCGAGCACGCTAACCACTAGACCATCGCACCGGTTTTAATTTGCTTCTATATTCATATATTTTTTATATTTGTATCATTTCCATTGTTATATAATTGTCTGTGCAGTTTATTATCAGTATTATTCCTTTTTTATTTTATAATTACTATAACTATCATCGTTAATATTATCATAATAAAATACTTTGCCAATTATAAATGTTTTCATTATTTTCGTGGTGGTGATTTTGAATGGTGACTGTTATTTATAATTTTTTGTTTATTATTACTACAACTATGCCTGTCAAACCTGTCATAATCTATAGAATTATTAATTATGATGATCGCAATTGTTGATTTTGATGGTGGCTACCCTCATCTTCATCATCATCATCGTCATCGCCATCGTCATCGTCATCATCGTCATCGTCATCGTCATCGTCATCGTCATCGTCATCGTCATCGTCATCGTCATCGTCACATTGTCATCGTCACATCGTCATCGTCATGGTTATCGTCACATCGTCACATCGTCACATCGTCACATCGTCACATCGTCACATCGTCACATCGTCACATCGTCACATCGTCACATCGTCACATCGTCACATCGTCACATCGTCACATCGTCACATCGTCACATCGTCACATCGTCACATCGTCACATCGTCACATCGTCACATCGTCACATCGTCACATCGTCACATCGTCACATCGTCACATCGCCATCGTCATGGTTATCGTCATCGTCACATCGTCACATCGTCACATCGTCACATCGTCACATCGTCACATCGTCACATCGTCACATCGTCACATCGTCACATCGTCACATCGTCACATCGTCACATCGTCACATCGTCACATCGTCACATCGTCACATCGTCACATCGTCACATCGTCACATCGTCACATCGTCACATCGTCACATCGTCACATCGTCACATCGTCACATCGTCACATCGTCACATCGTCACATCGTCACATCGTCACATCGTCACATCGTCACATCGTCACATCGTCACATCGTCACATCGTCACATCGTCACATCGTCACATCGTCACATCGTCACATCGTCACATCGTCACATCATCACATCGTCACATCGTCACATCGTCACATCGTTATCATCATCAAAAAGTGCCCCCCTGAAGTAATGCGAAAGCGGTGCCAGGATCGGGCCTTTTTGCCATCTTGTTTAGGGTGTGGTTTTTAGCGGGTACAAATACCACACGCCCCGGAAGTGCGGACCCTTCCGGACGTCTTATCGAAGATTTTTCACAAGCCCCGTAAAAAAAATCATCACCATCATCATTATCATCACCAGCATCATAGTCGTCATCATCATTATTATCAATAGCTGAGCATTAATTTATTCTTACTATTTTTCTTATTGTTTCACATCTGAATAATTGTTATAATTATTTTCAGTTTTATTTTATTACTATTACTATAATTATCAATTTCACAATGAGAACTTTTTTTTACTAATTGCAACCTTTGTTATCATCACTTCTATAAAATCGTATTATCATTATTACAACAATGATTGCCATGGCCATTATTATTTTTTAAATTATGAACATTATTACTATGCTTATTTTTATTCTTACGGCTTCCTCATGTACGATATGTACCTTATGGCTGTTCCAAGTCGTAATAAATCACTCGATCAATTAATCTTCTCTCTCTCTCTCTTATCTCTCCCTGCCTCTTTTTTCCGCGTTTCCCTCATCGTTTTCTGCAACCCCTGCCGCAGCTGAAACGTTGCAGAGGCCACGTATAAATCCGCGCGCGGCACGTGAGCTCTCGTTTCCAGTACCTTGCGAAGAGATTTTTCTTAGCTATTTTTCGAGGCCTGCATTATAGGTTGAGGTCGTTACAGCAGCTGTCCCATTTTCTCGGTGCGCAAAAAAATTTTTTTTGGCGCTTGCGTCCCCGGCCTCGCGATCATACTTACGAGAGATGTAAGTGTAAAAAAAAATGCGACCGTCGTTCCTAGGGAGACGTAACTTTCAGCAAAACGAAAGCGATGGTCCTTTTCTCTTCCGGTTTCGTCTGCTTCTCTTTCCCCTTTGTCCTTCGATCTCCTCTTCCGTCGTCTCGGCTCCACCAGCATTTTATCCGTTTCCGTTTATCCGTTTCCTCTCGTACGTCTTCCGGCACCGCGGATCGATGGTCGAAGGACATCCAGCAGGATCATTAGGCCGAGAGGGCAAACTTGTGGGCTTGGATGGTCGCGCGGGACCGGAAAACGGTGGTGAGCGATATACGGGTACGAGGGAGGCAAAAAAAAATAATGACGTCCCTCTTTCGCTATCGCTGTCTCATAGAATCGTTATGTCCTCTCTCTCTTTCTCTCTCTCTCTCTCTCTCTCTCTCTCTCTCTCTCTCTCTCTCTCTCTCTCGCCCTTTCCTCCTACAGTCTGTTAATGAAACGCCAACGGCGATAAATTGGACGTGAGAGAAAGGACGTGACATCACACAGCGACGAAACGATCGAGGAGCGCGCAACCCATTACGCGGACTTGCCCGCAATCCGCCTCCGAGTAATATACGCCGAGACGGGCAAAGCTCTTGTCTCTTTCGGGGTCAAGCGTCGGGTGAAAAGGATCCGCAATACGCACACGTCTATGAGTTATTGACGCACTCACACACGTGTTGGGTGCTTACCCCGCACTCGTTCGGTGCTCAGCCGACACGCGCAAATGAAGCTCGTAGATTGCGAGAGGATACATGTGCGGGTGTGTGTGTGTTTGGGGTCTGCGTGTGAGTGATAGTGGGTGTGTGTTTGGTGCGGATGTCGGTCCACGTGTGTATGTGCGCGCGTGCATGTGGGTGTGTGTGTATATGTGTGTGGGTGTGTGGTGCGTGTGTTTGTGTGTGTGGGTGTTTGCTTGCGCGCGCGCGTGTGTGTGTGTGTGTGTGTGTGTGTGTGTGTGTGTGTGTGTGTGTGTGTGTGTGCGCGTGGGTGGCTTTGGTAGTGTTGGTGTGTGTGTGCGCGTGGGTGGCTTTGGTAGTGTTGGTGTGTGTGTGCGCGTGGGTGGCTTTGGTAGTGTTGGTGTCTGTGTGCGTGTGCATGTGGGCGCGTGAGTGTGGGTGGGTGTTTGCGTGTGTGTGTGCTTGTTGGTGTGTGTGCGCGCGCGTGTTGGTGTGTGCGTGTTTGCGCATGTTTGGTGTGTGTGTTTGCGCATGTTTGGTGTGTGTGTTTGCGCGTGTGGGTGTGTGTGTGTGTATGCGCACGTGCGTGTGTGTGTGTGTGCGCGCGCGCGAGCGTGTGTGTGTGCGTGTGTGTGTGCGCGCGCGAGCGTGTGTGTGTGTGCGTGCGTGCGTGTGTGTGTGTGTGTGTGTGTGTGTGTGTGTGTGTGTGTGTGTTTGGTGCATTTTTATATATAAAATGGATCTCAGTAGACAAGGACGGTGGAAATAAAAAACACAAGAGCCTCATTCCATGGTAGATGGGTTGATTTCAAAATATTTATGCGTCGAGGATTGTACATATAGATAAATAAATACCTACGAGACACAGCATATATATATATGTGTGTGTGAGTATGTGCGTCCAATTATGTACAGGCCTGGCCTGTACACAATCGAAGTATCAGGCGGCCATGACAATTACATTATTGCAAAATTTTGTCATAGCAGAACAAATGGGAACACGGGGAATTTGAGAGAAAAAAACATCATGAATGAACTTATAAATATTTTTTAGGTCGTTGCTTTCTCACGATGACTATGGGAATTAATATCTAACTGGGAGGAAATTCTAGTACTTTCGGCCGAGGCTGTATATCGGGTGAGGCAACAACTAGTAGCGGTAGACATTTTTTCTAACCTATCAGACTTGGGAGAAAACTTTTTCTTATAAAGTTGCATAGTTCGAAGGGTGTCATCGAGTGGTGGATACCAGGTTCATGCAAGTTTGTTTAAAAGGGGGCCACTAGTTTTTTTTCAGTATTTTATCAAGGGACGAAAAAAAAGTTTACGAGCCAAATTTCTGGACGATAGATCGAGATTTAGTTAAAAAAAACGATAAAAAAGAAATTCCAACGTTTTTAGCATGGGATCGATTTTAAAGACGATTTCTATCACTTGGATGTGCTCAAAGTGATGGCCACTACTTCGAGCCACCAGCTCGCTCACCAGGCTTGGCATCACTGGACCCTTTTTTATGGGGGACTTTGAACGACATGGTGTACGAAAGGAAGAATGAATAGAACCTGTTCGTTAATACAGCCTTAGGTGATTGATCGGACAATACAGTCAATGCGAATCACATTGCAGGCCTGCATTAATAGTGGTGGCCATCACTTTGAGTACTTTTTATATGAAAAAGTGTTGGCACTATTTTTCTAAATTGATTTTAGGATAAAAATATTGAAATTCCTGTTTCCCCTATTTATTATGTTAAATTTTGTTCAATAATCTTGAAACCGGGTGATTTTTGGTTCCACGATAAAATTCTGAGAAAAAACTAGTGGTCCTCTATTAAGGGGTTATATACAGTTAAAATTTTCGAAAAATCGATTTTTTTCGTACTGTACATATATTTAAGTACACACACGGAAAGTTTCTTGTGAATCACCGCAAGACGCCTTTTTTTAGAGGTGCTCCTGGCGATCAGCTACAG